>CAWUFW010012220.1:0-556364 GCA_963921515.1 Calotriton arnoldi | reverse complement strand
ACAGTGCGCAAGCAAATAGTAACCAATGAAGGAGGGACTGGAATAGAAGCAACGAAGTTTCCTCAGTGGGATTTTTCCTCTTCAGGTGAAATGACCCCGGAAGGTATTAATCTATCCGACCAAGCAGCTGGTGGGGTGGTCGAAAAACCACAGGATGAAATATCGCTGGAATCAATCTATAGATGTTTGTCAGACCATAGGGTGGAAACGTGCTCAGAGAATTTGAAAACTCATATGGCCTACCGCAAGCTTCAAAATACTGTCAGAAGATTAGCCAAAACATGCGACGATTTCACAGATAGAATGGCTGAAGCTGAGACGCGAATTTCAGCTTTGGAAGATCAAATGGAGGCACAGAAGGGGATCACAGAAGCTATAAATGCCAACAAAGATGATGTGCAGATTAAACTCGTGGATTTGGAAAATAGGCTTCGTAGAAACAACCTCAGAATACTGGGAGTGCCTGAGGGGCAAGATGTTCGTAAATTTGTGGTGCAATTATTTGAAGAGGCTTTCCCTGAATTGAAGAAGTGGAACTGGGCTTTGGAAGTACAAAGGGCACATAGATTCCCGTTTAAGCAACGAGTGGCGAAAGAAGGGCAATCTGAACAGAGACCTCGGGCGATCTTGATTTCCTTGAACAATTTCTTGGCGAGGCAGACGTTATATGACTTGGCACAACCAGATAAGAAGAGGGTGGGAAAGGGAACGCAATTTTTTGTCAGACCAGACTATTGTCATTATACAGTAGAGAAAAGGTGGCAGCTGCGTCAACTGATTACCCCCTTTCAGGCAAATGGGGCACAAGCTTTTTTGTTAAACCCCGCCACTCTTAATGTTCTTTGTAAGGGGCAAACACGATTTTTTATTTCGGAGGTTCAAGCTAAAGAGTATCTGCAGTCTCTTTGATTTGATTCATGGTTTAGTTAGCAGTGCTTCCTAGAAGGGGGTAAAGATTTTGTGTTAATTTAAACTAAACCAGGTATAAGTCGGGGGATCGGTGAACACAACACAGTTGCTATTCTAATGCGAGGTGGGATTAGTGGGACTGGAAGGATAATGACAGACAACTATGGAAGATGGGCATTGCTGAATGTGTTATTGGGGGGGACTAAGTGTACAATCTGTACAGTCTATGGGTCAAATTTTGATGAAGCAGATATACTGGAGACTTTAAATGTAGAACTGGCTCTCTGGGCTACCCCTTTAATTTTGTGTGGGGACTTCAATATACATACGTATGGGCAAGTTTTAGACAATAAAAATGACAAATATACGGGTCGAAAACCCAAGGTTTGAACTGTTGAAGGATCATGGGTTAGTACATGTATGGAGGTCCTTAAATGATTCAGATCCTGGATATACTTTTTATTCATATCCTCATCATAAACTGGTGAGACTTGATTATGTATTTATGTCTAGGGCATATACTGTTGGAGCAAAAATGCAGGTATGGCCCCGGATAACGGCAGATCATGGTCCATTATTGTTAGATCTATATAGTCTGTCAGGTGAAGGTTGGAAGGGCGTTCACGTTCAATAGGAAATTATTAATGGATAAAGGATTTATTGATCACATGCTTAGCTGGGCTGGTCAATTTTTGGAGGTTAATTGGGGATCCTCCTCTAGTCCTATAGTATGGGATACTCTTAAAGCGGGAATACGTGGAGAAGCACTTAGTTTTGGGCTGGCCAAACAGAAACAAGGACAAATTCTGATACAGCGACTTCTGGGGGAGTTAAGGAACGCGGAACAGGAATTGATACAAGTGCTTAAGCAGGGACTAGAAGGTAGGGATATTCATACTAAGATTGCATGTTGCAAAGCTAAAATAAATGCGATCTGGTGCAAGGAAATTGCCCTTCAATATAAAATTTATAAACAGGATAGATATGAATATGGAGAAGCTACGGGTCGATGCCTGGCTCAGAGGCTAAGAGTAAGGCAGTCCTCACAGAAAATACTCGCTATGTTGGATGCGGCCGGGAACACGGTCGAAACAGTGGAAGGTATGCTGGGGGTGTTTTATGATTTTTACCAAGAATTATATACACAGAGTGATTTTGATGAACACAAGATAGAGAATTTTTGTCAAGAATTGGATGTGAGTAGGCTAAGTTTCGAAGAGCAAGGGATATTAGAGGAGTTAATAACAATGGAGGAGGCAATGGGGTCGCTTGCGAATGGTACGGCCGCAGGGCCAGATAAATTACCGCTCGAGGTATACCAGGCGCTTTTTCAAGTATTGAAAATAGACATGCTGAATACCTTTCAAGAGGCTCAAGCCGGGAATCCGCCTCCATCTTGGGATGAGGCTAATATAGTAGTGTTTAAAAAGAAGGATAAGCCCCCGAACATGCCCGGAGCATATAGACCAATATCCCTGTTAAATGCGGATGGCAAAATATATGCGAAGATACTAGCTAACAGGTTGGCGCGAGTGATTACGCCTTTAGTGTCTATATGTCAGCATGGATTCATACCTGGCAGAAGTACGGTCAACCACATCAATAGAGTGGTTACTCTTATAGATTATGCTAATGCGCATCATAGAAGGCTTGGGCTATTTCTTGACGCAGAAAAAGCATTTGATCGTGTCTCCTGGGCATTTTTATGGGGCATCATGCGTAGGATAGGGTTTGGGCAGGGTTATATTAGGGCTATTCAAAGTATGTATAAGTCACCGCGAGCGAGGATTTGTGTGATGGGCAGGGAATCACAGCAAGTTTATATAAGCAGGGGAACAAGACAGGGATGTCCTTGTTCCCCGTTGCTGTTCGCTATATATATCAATCCATTTTTGATTATGTTAGAACAAAGTGAGCGTATTAGATCTATGAGCTGTGGGCAATTCCAGGTGCGGGTCTTAGCCTATGCAGAGGACATGGCAGTAGCTTCGGCAGACCCAGCACAAGCAATAATGGAGATCGAAAGATTAGCTGAAAAATTTGGTATTTGGTATGGTTTCTGGTTATAAATTAAACTCATCCAAAACACAGATTGTACGTACTAATATGGCCTGCCCGGGAGAGACACTAGTAACTGATGAAGCTAGATATTTAGGTATTAAAATTAGAATGTCCCTGCAAGATTTGATAGAGGTAAATTGGGGTAGTATAGTCTCTGGGGTTAAACAGCAGTTGGACCGGTTGGAATGTCTTCACCTCACGTTGGTGGAGAGATGCAATGTGCTTAAGATGATTGTCCTCCCCAAAATTCTGTATTTTAGGGCGGTACCGCTCGAATTAACCAAAAAACAACTGCAGAGGGTACAATCCATATGTGATAGATTCATATGGGGACAAAGGAAAGCGAGGCGAGCATTCAAATTTATGATGCTACCATATGATAGGTGGGGGTGCTCTGTTCCTAACTTTTCTTTTTATTATTATGTTTGCATACTGCAAAATATGCAGATTTTGATGACAGGGGAGGATGTGCTGACTGCAGAAGCACCGTCTATATATCAGCTGTTAGGGGCAGAAGCCAGAAATTCGTTAGTAAAATTTTGTGAGCCTAGTTATTTTAAAAAAACAGTTCAAGGTAATGATCGCAGCATATAAGATATGGAAGTTGGTACGAAAAAAGCTAGCTATTTCACAGATTAACTATTATACACCGTTAAATTCAACTTTTAAATTCCCCTCTATATTCTGGGATTATAGGATGTTGGGCTGGAGGCTTAAGGGGATTAGACAGTTAGGTGATCTATTTGATGGGGGAGTATTAGCCTCATTTGCAGGGCTAGTTGATAGATATGGACTTCAACAACATGAATTTTTTAAATATTTGCAAATTCGCGACTTTTTATTTAAACATCATTTGCATGCAGGAATAACTATGGTACCGATAGTTGAGGCTATTAGAAAAAGTGCTAGGATAGGGGCACTATATGCCATGTTAATTGAGACGCAATCAGTCGATCTGGCTGTTCAAGATCGTAAATGGAGTGAACGGCTAGGGCAGGAAGGTGAGTATATGCAGAGATCGATTGAAATTGCAAGGAAGATTTTGATGTCAGCAAATCTGAAAACACAACACTTCAAGACCATATTTGATTTATATCATACACCAGAGAGGATGATGAAGTGGGGTGGAAATAACGACGGGAAGTGTTTTAGATGCTGATAGGGCTGATATCGTGCATGTGTTTTATGATTGCATCGCGCTTTTTCAATTAAAACAACAAATAGATCTGTTTTTGTCAGGAATCGCAGGGATAACAATTCATACAACAAAAGAAGTGATGTTATTGGGGATCGGGGGCAATCTCCTAAATGATCAACCGGCATATAAGTTTAGATATGACATTTATTGCTACTGCGGTTGCTCGGCTATGTATAGCCTCATGTTGGTTACAGAGGGAGGCTCCCTCGTTTGAGATGTGGAGGGCTAAATTTTATAATATTTTCAATTTCGAATATAGCCTTTATTGTTTGAAGTTACCTAAACGGCAAAAATTGGATATCCAGATTTGGGACCCAATGATAGAACATATGAGCTAACTGTTTGATCTTGGCAACTATCTTTATCGATGCTGGATTATTGTCTTCATTTTGTTTGCTTTTTCGGTCTTATGTGTATTTGAAGAAATATCTTTGTGTTGACTATGTATAATTGTATTTGTGCTATGGATTGAGCAAAAAAAAAAAAAAGAAATGGGTAGTCAAAGGAGCTGTGACGCAAACCTAAACAGTGTATAGTTAATGTTTCAGAACACAGGTTTAGCACAAATTAAGTTTATCCTGGGTGGGTGCTAATTATGGGGGCAGATGAGCTACACCAGTGATCTCGAAACCACAACCACTGTGTTAAAGAATGTAATACATGCAAGTGATCGCACACCACAATTTCAATATTATAGTTGTCTTTAACTAAGGAACAGTCCAAAAAGACCCATTAACAGAGTCTTCCTTTTATTCCAGACTTCAGTCTCTTATAGGTTCTCCAGTCGCGGCAATACATGTTTTGTCAACCAGGTGATGATCCAGTGACTTCATCAGGGCTAAGAAGGACACATACAGGTCACTTATAAATTCTATGTATAAGTATATATACACACACACAACAGTCATTCCCTTCACCAGTGCAGGAAGAATAGAATCATCCCATTTCATATTAGGCACCACTAATTATAGATTAGTGCACCACATCCATAAGAGAGCGCGAATCATGTGGCACGTTTCAAACAGAAAGCACATGTCAGTGTCATATACATGACGTAAACAACCAATATGGTCACGTGTCAGTAACATTAGAAATGCCAAAAATCCGCATAATTCCATTACATGCATTGTGTTAATAATGATGTTTACTAAGGACTATGGATACCAAGTGAATTGATCATTATTTAAAGAGTGCTTGCAAATAATGCTTAATTCACTTGTGAGGTACGGAACTGATGAAAAAAGGAGCTATACACACGGTTGATGAAGGGTGAAGCACATGTTGGATCAGGCAGGGAATTTGGGTGCATGGTGTATGCCAGAGGACCAGGACACATGCCAGAAGGGTGATGAACAAGGCACAAGCTTGATGAAAGAAGAGCAAAGCACAAGCCAAAAGAGTGCAGAAATGGCGCACAAGATGGTTGGGAGTGGAGACTGATGCATCTAATGGATGAGAGCATAAATTGCATAGGCAAATAATAGAGGAAAGCAAAGTATACAGTGAAAGAGAGAGGGGGCGTGGTCTGCCGTGCTGCGGAATGGCCGCTTGGTGAGCGAGCTCCGCCGGCCGAGATATTATCCTAAAATAATCCGGGCATAAAAGGGAGTCAGGGTCGAGCGCAACCTGCCTCGGAGGACCCGGCGGCCCCAAGAAATGCAGAAATCGGACACCGGCGCCATCCGAGGGCTGTGATAAGTGCTATAGAGTGCCCAGCGGGGAGACAGGCAGACCCGAAGCCCACGCAGCGGTGCGGCCGAATCTACGCGAGGCCGGGGATTTGTCGGAGGTGTGGGCCTCGATTTCACAATTGTCGGTGCTTGAGTCGGTTGGGGCCGGCTGCAGGGATATTGGTCGGGCTCAGGTACCTGTGAGCTAAGCAAGCGTGGTGCGACGATTGTGCATGCCGACAAGAGGAGTAACTTGCGGAGCAGTCCGATACCGCTGGGCGCCATTTTGGAGACCGGGAGTGCAAGACGGCCGGGGTAAGCCCGTTTCACCTCGTAAAGCCTGATTTGGGAGATCGGAGGGTCATGTGGTGCCTCGCATAGCGGTGGCGCCTCGATTCACGATCTGAGGCACCGGTGGCGGACCAGTGAGGCCCTGGGTGAGCGCAGGTGCCAGTTTACATCGCCAGTCAAGACCAGAGAGGGCATTGTGCCGGTACGGGACCCCGTGAACTGCCCCGGGCCACGCGTTGGAAATCGGTCAGCACTCTTGATCCGCTGGGGTTCAAGGTGAGGCATTTGAGGACGAGAGACCTCGTGGTACCGGTGCAGTGCTGGGCGTTCCCAGACCACGCTAGCAGGAGCTGACAAACATGCTAAGTGGTATCCTGAAGTAATTTGCTGAACAAGGGTGCTGGGGGTCACGAAGATAAGCGAACCCCTACCAGACCCATACAGCTGGGATTCCGGACCACACTGGTGGAGGGCTATCGGTGCTCACGAACGTTGCACCGAGAGATGCCGCTGGCTGTGGGCAGGTGTACACGGGCGACCTCCTGAGATACGATAGGAGACACGTAGACAAGCATTACACGCGGAGCCGGGCCCGAGTGCACATCATCGGGAGTCCGCCATTGTAGCTCTTGGGGGTACCTCAATAAGGTGCCATGGGCAAACAGGACGCCAAACAGCCCAAAATCAATTTCGAGCAGCGGCGGACAACCCGCCTGATGGAATCGGACCCTGAAACCGCCACAGGAGGAAATACCGAGGGGCAGATGGGAGACAAAGGTGAAGATATCCGCACCCTAATGCTCGAAATGAGATCTAGCCTTCACACCATCGACGCAAAATTGGACACCTTGACGGCCCAAATGGAAAATGTAAAGGCCCAAGTAGGAGTTCATGAACGCAGGTTAGATGTGGTGGAAAATAAACAGGCGGATTTTCACGAATTCCAGGTGGAGACCAAAGACCAATTGTTACAGATGGATAAATTACTGGGCGTCATTAGGGCCAAAAATGAAGATTTGGAGGCACGGTCCCGCCGAAATAACCTCCGCATCACGGGCGTTCCGGAAACCACAGCAATTACCAAGATGGAGCTGTTTGTGTCGGATCTGCTACGAGAAGTTTTTGCTACCCATCTCTCACCGGTCTTTGCGGTGGAAAGAGCTCATCGAGCACTGGGTCCCAAGCCTCCGGTGGGTGCTCCTCCAAGGCCCATCATGGCGAAACTACCAAGATCGCGATGTGATACTGCGCCAGGCGCGTGAACTGGGGAAGATTACGCATAAAGGCAACCATATATCATTCTACCCGGATTTCACCCCGGCGGTACAAGCAGCAAGACGAGAGTTCATGCCAGCGAAACAGATCCTGTTACAGGCGCAGATCCCATATTCGTTGCTATATCCTGCTAAACTCAAGGTGTCTCATGATGGATCCTCTCATTTTTTCACCGATGCGAAGTCCGCCCTCAAATTCGCCAAACATGTGGGTGGCAGGAAGGCGAAGAGCAGTCCACGACTAGACGAACAACCTGATAACCAGCTAAGTGATAATGACTGAGGTCGCACTGACTTGGTGGGTTACGTGGTTCTCAATGAATGTTGTTATTCCTCGTTGGCCCTGGGGGAGGAGGTCAAGTTAACTTTACCCTCTCGCTTATCATCCGTCCCTGTTAGATAGTTACAAGATGTGTTGCATGGCTGCAGACTGCTACCTGCAATTCATTGATATATGCTCAGCTGCACTGCCTGAGTTCGTTGTCTCTTGTCTATATGAACACTCCGGTGCTTCCTAATACCGATTGTGCTCTTATACCCGGACATGTCTACTTCTTATAGTACGGTAGCAAGGGACACGATGTGGGGGAAGTTCCTTATTGCTGGTGACTGCCCACTTATTATTTTATGGAGCTCTAGCCCTGATTCCCTGCAGATGCTCGGCCACCCTACCTCGGTAGGGAAGTGTGCCGGCGCTCATACGCCCCTATGGGAGCTTTCCCGGACTTATGTTGTTTTGTATTGTGTTTGTGGGGGGGATCTCTTCAACCTAATTGGGATGTTGGTGTGGGTGGTGGGTGGAGGGATGGGTATAGTGTTAATGGTTTTGCCGGTCTATTTTCATGCTATTGGAAGAAATGCTTAAACAAACTCGGGATCGACACATGCTGCCCAATACTCAATGATGTTCCACCTGTTGCTATATTATACAACACATGCATAATGTAAACTGTTTATCTTGGAACATACGAGGCTTAAATGATAGCAGAAAGTCCAGGCTAGTGCATGCATATCTGACACGGCACAATATTGATGTGTGTATGTTACAAGAAACGGACCTACATGCTCAGTCGTCCCCCAAACTGCAACACAAACGGTGGGGATCTATTTACTCCGCGGTCTACTCTAATTATGCTCGAGGGGTTGCTGTGTTGGTTAGAAGAGGCTTGGATTGGCGGGAGAGAGAACTGCACTCAGATCCAGACGGCAGGTACATCGTTTTGTTGGGTAGGTTGGGCGGGATTTCCCTGGCGTTGGTGGCGATATATGGACCTAATATAGATTCTCCAACCTTTTTCCAAGATATATGGGCTAAAATCAAAGCGACTGGCTGCAACACAATTCTATGGGGGGGTGGGGGGGGTATTTCAATGTGGTCTTAAATGATGATCTGGATAGACAGGGAACGGCGCGGACTCTTCATCCCGCTGCTGGGAAGGCCCTAAATGCAATTCTTGAAGACGGGGACCTTGTCGACATTTGGCGCTCTCGCCATCCTCAGTTAAGGGAAGGCACCTGCTTTTCTGAGCATCACCAGGCATGGTCAAGACTGGACTACTGGCTGGCATCCCGGGATGTGGCTAGTTGCGTGGTGGGGGTATCACACTTGCCGAGAACACTTTCAGATCATTCCCCCTGTCTCCTGAAATTATCGCTCCCTGACCCAGCGCGCAAAGCATTCACTTGGCGATTGCCTCCACATGCGCTATTGGATGACGCATTTAAGGCAGAAATCCGCAGTGACATAACTGACTACTTCTCGTTAAATACAGGCTCAGTTACTACTGAAACTTCGTTATGGGAGGCATTCAAAGTGGTCATCCGCGGACAATGCATTGCTAGGCAAGCTGGGGTCCTTAATGCAATTTGAACCACACTGTCCTCCATCGAGTCCCAGATCAGAGAGCTGGAGACGCGCTTTTATTCTGATGAATCCCCGACTACATTAGCACTGTTGAAATCTAAACTCCTGGATTATGATGAGGAGGCGCAAAGGGAGGTGAAGTTTCTGGGAAAGTATGCAGAGGCGCCTAGGTATGGGGAGGGAGATAGACCAGGGCGGACGCTCGCGAACATGATTCGTACTCCGAGATCTTCGGCCTATATTCCCGAACTGGTCAATAAAGATGGCAATTTTATACGAGGGCCGGAAGCTATTCTTAATGAGTTTGCTTCATTCTACTCCCAATTATATACAGCTACGCAATCTGAGTGCCCGGAGGGCATATCAGCCTTTTTAGACTCCCTTGAACTGGTTTGGTTCAATAACAGGCACAGGGAATACATGGACTTACCATTCACAGTGGAAGATGTCGCAAACGTGATTAGAAGTTTACCATTAGACAAGGCCCCGGGGTCCGATGGGCTGACAACCGCCTTCTATAAAACCTATGTCGAGGAGCTTGCGCCTCACCTCTTGGCGGTTTATGAAGAAGCCCATGAATCGGGTATCCTGCCCCCCACAATGAGAGAGGCGATTATTATAACCTTGCTAAAACCTGAGAAACCAGACAACGACCTAAATTCGTATCGCCCTCTGTCGCTGATTAATGTAGACGTCAAGATATTGGCGAAGCTGATAGCAAATCGGTTACAACCGATGTTACCCATTATCGCACGACCGGACCAATCGGGATTCATACCGGGGAGGTCTACCTCCCATAACCTTCAAACCCTGTTTTCAGTCTTGCACTACTTACACCCGGAGGTACAGGCAGCAGCAGTGTTTTTGGACGTGACAAAAGCCTTCGATTCGCTTGAATGGCCATATTTGTTTCGGATATTACAGCGGATGGGATTCAGCCCCATGCTCATTAAATGGATCCAGCTTTTATACACTGAGCCCAAGGCTAGGGTACGCACTAACGGACTACTGTCTGACCCATTCCCGATAACACGAGGTACGCGGCAAGGATGCCCCCTGTCCCCACTTTTATTTGCTGTTGCGATGGAACCTCTAGCTGCACGCATCAGACAGCATCACACGGCAAAGGGTATAGGTTTCAGCTCCAGGAGCCTTCTGATTTCACTCTATGCGGATGATGTCACATTGTATATTTTAAACCCTGCACAGAACCTAGACGTTATTCTGAGGGAATTCATTCGGTTTGGTGGCTTGGGCGGTATCACCATAAATTGGTCTAAGTCGGTGGTGTTTCCTTTAACAGATAATACCAGGGCTGTCACATCTGAATTCCCGCTGAAGTGGGAGGCCGAGAAAGTAAAATATTTAGGGGTCTGGGTCAGTCGGGACCTACAAGAGGTGTGGAATCTGAACTATGGCAGAGCCATAACTTGGCTGGAGGGGAAAGTAAATCTATGGGCCAAACTTCCCTTATCATTGGCAGGGAGAATAGCACTGGCAAAAATGGTGGTCTTGCCAAAATTTCTGTATCTTTTTGTTAACCTACCAATCATACTCACACAACCATTTTTCCGAGCACTACGTTCATTGATGATATCTTTGGTGTGGGCGAGTGGACAAGCCCGAGTATCGTGGGAGCTGTTGTCCCTTCCGCTAAAACAGGGAGGTCTGGGCGCCCCAGACATGAAATTATATGTGCTGTGCGCACAAGCTCAATTCCTGCATTATTGGGTCTACCCAACACCATTCCAACCACACGTCGCAGTAGAGAGAGATGCAGTTGCACCGGTTCCTCTTCATGTAGCGGTGTACCAGGCATATCACCGCCCTACAGACGGAATTGACACTCCTGAAACTCTCCGATGGGCCTGGGACGGGCTACGGAGACGCGCAGGACATCAGTTATTATATGCTCCCTCAATCCCTTTGGCACAGAATCCAATGCTGCCCAATGTCAAAGACGAGATTAGTAAAAAAATTGCGACCAAAATGCAACTACACACGTTTGAGGATCTTTATCCGGGGGACACTTTAAGAGATCCCCCTGTGGCAGAAGGTCAGCAGGTGCCATTTGGGGAACTATTCCTTTATCACAAGTTACGACTTGCTTGCCGAGCGCTGCATACTGACTTCCCAATCCAGCCACCCACTCTACTAGCCCTGGAAAACCTCCTCCACTCGCCGTCGCCACGTAAACTCATTACCAGACTTTACACACTCATGCAAACCACGAACCCTGTGACGACACCGACTGCACTGTCGAGATGGAATGCGGAGCTCCCGCACACACTGACGGACGACCAGTGGGCATACTGTTGCAATCTGTTAACTGAGCTGCCCCCAAACTATAGGCTAAGGTTAATTCACTTCAAGTTTATTCATAGATATTATAGAACGCCTATTAGTTTACACCGCATGGGGCTACGAGATGACGGCTGCTGTTGGAGGTGTGGGCTGGCCTCCGCCTCCTTTTTACATATGGCATGGGAATGTTCTACACTCACTGAATACTGGTCTCAGATCTTTGGGGCTATCAATCAGATCCTGGATCTTTCTTTGTCACCATCCCCGCTGACGGGGCTGCTGGGGTATGTTAGGGAGACACCTGTCAACAAACGTAAATTTCATGCTTTGTTGCTGCTTTTCACAAAATGCCAAATTGCAGTTCACTGGGGGCGGAAGAGGAAGCCTAAAATCATGGAGTGGATTAAAGAGGTTGCGTATGGTCACACACAGCTGTCCACGTTTTGGGAACTGATGCCACCTACCTCGAGGCCCCGGGACATATGGGAACCGTTTATCGCATGGGCTCGGGAGAAGACGAGTGTGGACGTGTCTGTTGTACTAAATACAGACCAAACTGCGGAGGTCTAGCTCACACGATGTGAATGCTGTTGGATGGCTGATGCGTAATGGGTGGGCTGGGACAGTACCTGGATGTAGTATTGCGATAATTTTGCCTCTAAAGGTTTAATGCTTAATGAATCTGGAACCTGTTGTTGAAATGCACAATGATATAATGGGCGCATGTTGTCTTCAAATTACTGTAAATGCTTCTGCTCCGCCGAATATGTTGTGTATTTACACCTGGCACGTTTTTTTTTTGTATCAAATGTATATGGCTTTTATTCTGAAATACCAATAAAAAAAATAAATACATTAAAAAAAATACATTAAAAAAAAAAAGAGAGAAGATAAAGGTAGCAGATGAGGTTATGCAGTGAAGCAGTGTGAGTAAGAGAGAGTGAGGCACAATCCAAAAGAAAAAGGAGACCAAGAGACCGATGAAAGAGAACCAAGATGAAAGACAGGCAAGAACGTCTGCTCTGGGTGGGTCAAGGCATCATGTAAAAGGCACAAGCTGGATGAGAGAAGGAACTTTGCAAAGAAAACAGAAGACTAGGGGCTACCAGATTGTACGGCATTATTTGGAGGAGTCATTACATCACAAAGGGTATATGGTAAACTCCCTTTATGGGAAAAATGATTATCTACCAGGAGCTCAAAACAATCCAATATTATTGGATGAGGTGGTTTCACCCTAGTTATGTGGCATGCTTGATCATTGATCACCCCACCCGACCCTGGTAAGATGGCACTACCAGGGCACACTCAACCTCATCTATGAGGGAATTTTTAACAATCTAATCCAGGATATTACAGGGATCAAAATCAAAAAAACGTAATACCTTTGGGTGCCATCGGTATAATTAAATACCCATGATAGTGGTTGATGTATGGGTATAATGACCCAGACATTCTTACGCTTGCCAACATGTTTCTGTCTGCTCCTGCATTATAAACCTGGTCAAGGGCATTCATCAGGGTTGTGTGCGTATCCCCATTTCCAATCCTTATGTGTGTATAACCATGCACCAGGTGAGACAGGAATTTCCTACCTTCACCATCAGTTTTTTAGAGCCATCCCACAATAGGGTTGTAAATTGCTGCGAGGTCTGACCCAGGGTGGCGACTATCATTCTGCTTTCGGCCATGTGTGCGATTGTAGTATTTGGAGGCGCCCTTATTCGTGTGGATGAATGGTGTAGGACAGCAAACGGCAATTGTGCATGTCCAGTTTCCTCAAAGCCAGAGGAATCACCACATGCACCCATCTAAAAAAGGCGAATCTTTCCCTGTATGATGGAGACCAAACATTAATGTATAGAAGCTCTAGCAAAAAAACAAGAAATGTACAATCAACACACCCTCCTTTCCAATCCAGGGCCTGCCGAAGGATTAAGGGGTTGCTGGACCCCGGTTTGGACATTCTTTACCCACCTGATTCTGCCGAGACGCATAGCTGCCAAGGTTTCAGATTGCTCATGTGTGACATTTTCATAAATTCAGTGGAATTATGAGAGACATTCAATGACTGAGTGACACTTTTTCAGGAGCAAAATTAAGCAATGAAGACTAGGGAAGCATATACATATCAGAAATTCCACCCATTTGAGCAACGAGAAACTCTCAGAAGATCTTAAAACTGCTCCAAAGCACCAGAAATGGAGGCCACAGAGCAGAGCCTGAGCCAGCCTCACTGACGCTGAACTCCGCTTTGTGCAGACAGTGACTGCAATGCGGAGCTCAGCTCAGGCACTGTAACACCTGACGCGTGGTACTGGACAGGGCTGGTTTTACTCAGACCTTGCAATTCTGAAATTAGATTCCAAGACAATTGTAGTCGGTGGAATCAAAGATTCCCCCATGCTTTTGCTTCGTCTCATGCTCTGCTCCCAACTGAAAGTCACACACACACACACGCACACATGCCTCAAATCTTCTATTCTCCTTTATACATTCACTTTGCAATCAGAATAAAAGAATTACTTTTGCTCCCCAATTTATACTCCACCAGTATAAACGTTCACCATCCATTACCAGGAGTCTCCCTAGAGAGGTTTCTGCTCTTTGAGGATCAGGAATCACCGTTCTTCATTACTCGGCAGTGAGCGCGGCAAGTGTGAGTGCATGTGAGAGTTAAAGTGCAAGTACAGGTGCTAGTACAAGTGACAGTGAAGGTGTGAGGAAGGTGAGAGTGAGCTTACTGGTGCAAGTTCCAGTTGCATGAGTGAGGTGCAAATGAAATTACATTTCAACTTCCATGGCGGGTGCGAGGAAGGTTCCATGTGCATGTGGCAGTGAGGTTGCTGGTGTAAGTATACCAGTGGGTTTATGAGTGCAGGTGAGTTTACTGATGAGTTGTGCCAGAGGAAATGGGAACGGCGATGCGAGTACAGGCATGCTTGCATGTGACAGAGCAGAACTGACCTCTGATGTAATTGCTTTAGCAGTGCTACATGTTTAATGTTGGGACACTACATCCTACCTCTGAAGTTAAGCCGGAAGGCGTGAAGAACAGCTCAGTCAATACCCCTGTTTATAGTTGTGGGAGTTAAGAAACCTTATAGAAATTTGACACATAATAAGAATGCTCTGGGAAAATGTTTAACAAAATAAATTGCAATTTACTGGCACTGCAGTAGCGCAACTATTCTTAATCATACTGGACAGAACCACAAGCTAACATGTACAATACCATGATTGACAGGGTGATGAATTTACTTGGAAACTAGCGCTTAGGGAATGGAGCTCATCATTTTATCATACAATGACAATTGTTTCCTTGTATTCCTACAATTTGTCAGCAGCAATCTGGTTTTAACATTCAACTGCTTTGCATAACTTTGTGACGTACCTTTCGCTGTATAATCACTGAAGCATTGCCTTTTCATTTAAGGCGTGGCATGGATATTGACTTGGCAGGAACACGGAGGCTTGGGAGTCTAGTGACTAACATTAATAGAAAGAGGGATGTACTCGTACTGTCTCTGCGACTGATTCCACTGTACTTTATATGAGCACATACTGGCTGGGGAAGGCCTTGTCACGGTGAGCTGCAGAAATCCTCCCTTCAGCCACTAACTCCATCCGGTTATGGCAGACTCACTCATGTCATCACAAAGTAGGTGCTACAGACTATGGCAGGCTGCTGGTTGGATGGGTGAATTAAAATCACCATAAGACTCGCAAAGCAGCTCTGAGTAATCTTTATACCCTGGCTTGCGTGTGCGAACACACACACACACACTCGTGTCATGGCCGGAGACATCAGCGCTTTACTGGGGCAGTCACAGCGCCCCTCCCCCATGCACTGAGGATGGCTGGGCCCTCAGGCAGTGCAGCAGTGGGAAGCTGAGAGAGTCTGGTGGCCCGGCCAGTGAATTAAAATCACCATCAGACTCGCAAAGCAGCTCTGAGTAATCTTTATACCCTGGCTTGCGTGTGCGAACACACACACACACACTCGTGTCATGGCCGGAGACATCAGCGCTTTACTGGGGCAGTCACAGCGCCCCTCCCCCATGCACTGAGGATGGCTGGGCCCTCAGGCAGTGCAGCAGTGGGAAGCTGAGAGAGTCTGGTGGCCCGGCCAGTGAATTAAAATCACCATCAGACTCGCAAAGCAGCTCTTAGTAATCTTTATACCCTGGCTTGCGTGCGCACACACACTTGCGCTTTACTGGGGGCAGTCACAGCGCCCCTCCCCCATGCACTGAGGATGGCTGGGCCCTCAGGCAGTGCAGCAGTGGAAAGCTGAGAGTCTGGTGGCCCGGCCTAGTTGTTTGCTAATGCTATAAATCCTGCAGCAGTGCGTGCGCTCGGCTCCACGCTGTGTGTCAGTGTGTGACAACAAGAAGTTACAACGCACACTACAAGTCAGTGCTGAGTGGCAGCAGGCTGCCTGGCCAAGTACTTACTACTAAACTTAAGTGCTTTCAATGAGGTGGAGGAGCCCAATGAAAAACCTAAGGTGTCACGAGACAGAGCAGCCCTCCCCTGCGGCCTGGATTACTGTCTTCTGAAATCAGATCATCAACATCATATCTTGCAAATAAACCTCAGAAGGATGACTAGACAGAGCAGCCCTGCCTGCAACTGTGTCTGACAACAAGTAAGACTGCAACTTCACAACACGACTACACGTACGTCAGTGGCGGCTGCCTGGCCATTTATTACTTACTTCTATCTCTCTGTCTCACAGTCACACTGCCGGCGGTCCGGCGGCCTCGGCGGTGAGCCGCACGGGGTCTCCAGACTCTCGCGCAATCATCTGGAGGATCACGATGCCTGATGCGCGGTCCCATTGCTGAGACTGTAGTGACAGTCCCAGTGAGGGTCGCAGCCGGGCGGTATTAATATTTAATTTTATGCGCAGGCTGAGAGGCAGCAGGCACTCAACTCACTTGCAGGCCCGGCTCCAGGAATTTTTATTTGGGTGGGCCAAGGGTGCATTTGGGTGGGCCACTGCGGGCTCGATTTGTCGCATATATGTCTAGGCAGGCCTGCTTCAGGGCCCTCCTTTATCTCTTCTTAGACTTACAAGGCCCAGTAAAACGCACTCTTTTCCAAATCTCTTTCTAAATATTATCACTCTCAAAAAGTGTTTTTTGCATGTAATGTTCCTTTGATGGGAAGAGGAGGTTTCTGAGGTGAGAGTATCAGGCAAGTGACACTTCTCGGGCTCCCTCTGTGCGAGCCTTCAGGGAGAATCCCTCTTCATTACTACCTCCACCTGACCCCGGACTCTGCAACGCACTCCCTTACAGGCTTGATTATCCACTACTCCTCTCCAGTGCACCTTATCTCACAGCTGACCTTGGGCCCCAGCCCCCATATCAGGCACCATCGGGCTCCACTTTAATTTTTCCCGGTAAAAACATTAGTAAAATCACCTTCAAACTTAAAACATTGAATATAGCAGTAAATATAATTAGCACGCACTTTAAAGTATGTTCCACAGTACCCCTTATGACCCGACTTCTAATTAAATAAACAAAAACAGAAAGGCCATGACAGGGCCGGCTTTAGCGCTGATGCGAAAGTCTTTTTTGGCGCCGCACCAATAACCTCTTTCTCAGTAAATACCTTTACTACCACCTTCCACCAGTGCCCCTCATCCCTCCATGACCCCCCCTATTGACCTCCTCCTAGGATTCCCTCACTGCCACACGCCACAAGTGCCCCTCATTTCCCTATAGCCCCTCCCCCTCATGACCTCCTCCTCGAATTCCCTCACTGCCACCCTCCACCAGTGCCCCTCATCTCTCCGTAGCCCCTCCCCCTCATGACCTCCTCCTCAGACTCCCTCACTACCACCCTCCACCAGTGCCCCTCATCTCTCCCTAGCTCCTCCCTCCTCCCCATGACACCTTCCTCGGATTCCCTCACTGCCACCCTCCAACAGTGCCCCTCATCGCTCCATAGCCCCTCCCCCTATTGACCTCCTCTCGGATTCCCTCACTGCCACCCTCCAACAGTGCCCCTTATCTTTACATAGCCCCTCTCTCATATGCATTTCATTTGTTGTATAGCGCTACTCATATCAGTGTAGTGTGTGTCAGTACTTTACATAACGCACACATTATACAGAGACATTGAATCATACAAGTATGTAAATCAGTCTATAGGGAATGTCACATACGCCAATGAGGATTACAAGGTGTATGAATCACTGGTGGGCAGTATATTTTAAGAGGGTTTGGTCTGGAGAAGCACAAACTCAGGATTTAAAGAGTACTCCAGTGCTTGGGGGTTGGCTTTACTGATAAAAATGTATATCTGCCCAAACATACTCTTTTTAGCAACATTAGAATAATGAAAGACTGAGGAAGTTCTAACTATTTCACAAAACAAAAAAAGCGAAGTTCTAACTATACCATTCAGGTTTACATGCAGCTCTTTGATGACAGTTCATTGGTCACTGTCCTATGTTAGGATTGTAACTTCTGAACTGCAAGTAACACAAGGATCTCTGTGACAAAGGCAGTAACCCACCGAGCTTCCACATAAAATACAGTTCATCTGCATTTAAAAACTACTGACAGGCAAATGATTGCTCTCCAGCAGGATCTTTAATCACCAGCGTTATCTGGGGATTTTTTATTGTCTTATTGTTGTCCTGCATCGGCCATGATAATGATAAAAACTGTTTAAATGAAGCACACACGAAGTATGTGTCCTGCTGGGCCTGTGCAGATTTAAAAAAAAAAGAAAAACAAATAGTAACACATTCTCTTACCTACTCCATTAGTCAAACTTTGTGTCACAGCCTGATGTGATAAGCAGCTGCAGGGGTTAGGAAAGGTGAATCAGAATAAACAAACTTCTATTCTCATGCGCTGCATAGAAAAAGAAATATCCACGCAGCAAGACAGTAGGCAAAGGTTACCAGTGCCAAAGAAAGGATTTGTCGCCTTTCGCCATGCCCCTAGTGGAGATGAAGGGGTGAAAAAATAAACAAAGCCTCGTTAACATGTAAATGGTCTTGTAAAGACCTGTGAAGTACTCTGGTGCGGCTGCGATAATCTCGAAAACTGTCTGTCTGTGTGTGTGTGTGTGCGCGCGCGCCCGGGAAGCTGTCTCAGCCGGGCTGACACACACGACGAGGGGGGAGGGGGGGGCGGTTGAAGCCCTTTGAGCGCAATGGCGTTGCGCGCCTGATTCAAGCCCTCACTGCGAGGGCCAAGGCTCATGTTTGGGTGGGCCAGGCTCATGTTTGGGTGGGCCTGGCCCACCCGGCCTGCTCACTTGTCTGTCTCTCTCGAGTCCCCCACCTCTTCTAACGACCAGGGACCTCACCGGACGTGATGAGGTCACATCCGATTAATAATCCCCCCCACGGCGCCACAGCAGCCAGTAGCAACCTCTGCTGAGCTGAGTGAGGGCAGGCCCTGCGCCGAGTCTTCGACAGTGAGTGAGTCAGTGTGTGTCTTCAGTGATTGACAGCCGCGCGGCGGGACTGGGAATTAAAGCCAGGGCAGTCGCAGATTGTAACACCTCACTGACTCTCAGAGGCTGAGACAGATTAACTGTTTAACTATCTGAGCCAGCTCTGCTGGCAAGTGAGTCTGCGGTGCATCGCCGGGGAGCAGAGCCTGCACACAAATCAGCACGAGTTTGAGTAGCATTAAAAATGCGTGACATTGCATTTCAGTGCGGTGATGCGGAACACCGCACTGAAATGCGTGAGTGTCACACCTGATGCGTGATACTTGGCAGGACTGGAGACGCCTCGGAGTTTTAGCCACGCCCTCTGGGACACACCCCTTTCGACTCAGCAGGGTATTAAAACAATATGCCAGCACGTCTACGAAGCTTTAACAGCAGAATCTGACTCTACAGACCTTTGGGTCGAATCTCGCCCGCGGTGTTTTCCTTGTAGGCACAGAGTTGCCGCTTTGGGAGTTGTCTGGCTCCTGTTTTGGAATTAGGCGCCATCTTGTAGCGGGTTTGTACCAGAGTTTTAATAATTGTATGCGTTTCTATTCTCACTATTATTTTAGTTTGTATTACTTTACCAGTATAGTCCTTCAGCAGGTGAGCCAGCTGAAGGATTAAGGGGTTGCTGGACCCTGGTTTGGAAGGAGCGCCAAATCAAGCCCATCTGCACCCATCCACGCCCGGACAGCGCCCAGCGCTTAACCCCTGCCTGCTTGCTAGCAGAACAACCACACTTAGTGAAGTACTCAAGGGAGGAACTCATGGCTTACAACTCGACAGGTAAACACAGTGAGTGCTCTACTTTTGACCCCCGCTGAAGCCCTATTGAATGTCCTTTTTGCAAACTTTCCCTTACTAATAAAGGCATTCAAGTTAAACAGGGACACGCCCAGTGTTCCCGACTTACAGCGTTAACCAATTGCTTTAGCTGCACACTTGTTAATGCACGGTCCCTTGTAAAACAAAAATTGCACTTCATGAAGTTGGTTAGCAGGGACAAGATCGACATTATTTTTGTCACGGAGACTTGGACCAAGAAGTTGCAGAGCTGGTCCAAGCAATCCCTATCGGTTATCTAATTCATAGAGCAGACAGTCAGAAAACAGGGGTGTTGACTGGCTATTGTGTACAAAGACAACCTGGTAGTATCAGGGTCTACAGCTGGCAGTGGTGCAAACTGTGAGGTACTTGGATACAAAGTTGAACTCTCCAGTACTCATACCTTTAGAGGTATTTTGGTTTATTGACCCCTGGCTATAGAGCCTCATTTATAAATCACATAAGTCCCTTCATAGAATCTAATATTGACGCTTCAGACTTCTCGATCCTCGGCGATTTTAATTTCCATCTGGAAAGACAAAGACAGCGATACAGCATCACTGGTTGATTTCATGTCCAGCTTTCAGCTGAGACAACGGGTGGACTATCCCACCCATATAGTGGCCACCCCCTTGATGGTATTTTTACAAACACTACCATAGAGGTTACCGAAGTGTTGCCAATATTGTGGTCAGACCACAAAGTAGTCATTTTTAGAATCAGCACTCTGCACCCCTCAGGAAGACAAACCAGCACATCCTCTGTCACCGGAGGCCAGACCTGGAAAAATCTGTCATCTAGTGATTTAGAATCACTTTTATTAAACTAAAAACCGAGCCTCAACCAGGAGGTTGAGTCAGCAGTGCTTTCCTATTCCTCTTGGATAAAGAAAGAAGCTTAGCTCCAGTCAAGTCGTGCTCTAGTATGCGGCACACCCCTTCTGAACCTTGGTTTTCAGACAAACCTAGAATGCAAAAACAGCTATGCAGGAGGAAAGAACGATAGTGGAGGTCCAAATATGACCCACAAGATAGATTGTCTTACTCACAATCTATAACTGATTATAAAAAGCTAATAATGGAAGAGAAATGTAAATACTTGTTGGACTTGGCCCTTTTTGCAGGGTCATCCCAGAACTCTTTGCCTTCCTCCTGTATTTATTCTGACTGGTTGTTGGTGGGTTTTATGACTGGGCACTTTATCACTGCTGATCAGTGCTAAAGTGCATGTGCTCGCTCTTGTAAACTTGGTAGGATTGGTCTACACCTGTTTGGCATATTTAATTTGTAATCACACTGGGGATCTACAGGGATGCACCCAACCAGGAACGTACTAATCCCTTATTCTGGAGAACTAACAAAGAAGTACATCGGGTATTTGGACAAAAAAACAGGTATGTTGACAAGTGAAAATGTGACGGAACTGCTGGGGAAGGGATCATTCTAGGACAAGAACCCTCAATCACCTGAAGGTGACATGCTTCATCATAGGGTTCCCTCCTCACACCCGGACTGCAAAGTCCATGATGTGGGCTACAACTCTCCAAACGGGGAGGAGCGGAGGGGTTTTATGATGAGTGATAGTTTTGGAGTAAGTGAGGGACAGAGTGCAAAAATACAGTAGGGAGTAAAACTACCTCTAGGGTGCCTAATAAACTTTATTCCGTGGTCCACTGAGGATAGGGTTAAAAAGGGGACCGGGGTTGGGAAAAATATATATGTACACCCCTTTCAATGGTCAAAGGTCGACATGTTTCTGCACGCCGTTGTCCCCGAACGGAGTTCCTGGGCATTCATCAGGACCAAATATTCTTTATAGTCACTCTGTGTATAATGTGATAAACAAAAAAAATAATCAATCAAAATTTATACTGGCCAATCAGGGCGGACAGGTAGGCGGTGGCCCATGTATATTCGGGGTCCACCGTCGTTCTGAAAATAATAACAAACAGGGAGAAATAAGTGGTGTCAGATTTCACAATAAAATAATTGTTAGGTTTGTACGCATGGGAGCACAGTGTGCATGGCCCAAAAACACATTGTATTTCATTATTAAGTTGCTCTATTCTTAGGACGTCCACTATCTTACCTAATTTAGTGGATAATGTTGTCCACCCTCATGCCACAGGATACATCCAGAGACCCCCAAATAAAAAATGAAAAGTAAACAAACACATAGGACTATAGAAGTGTAATGCAGCTTCTCTATATGTGGATTCATATCGATTGTGAGAATAGCCAGTTAAATTATTCTATACAGGGCAACAGTCATACATTCTGACTCAAAATGGGTTTCCTGTATGATTGCTCTTTTAAGTCAAATGGGCTAATTAATTTTTTTTATACCGGCCAATAATTACTCTGGGGGACCATGGAGGGTTGCAAGACAGGAACCTGGTCAGTGAGGTCCTGCAGGGTGGTTTGTTGAAAAAGCTCAGTAAACGCAGTAACTGCTTATGACAAGGTGCTCAGATCGACCAGCCTCCATGTTCGGTATCTGGCCAGGTATGGCCCGAGCACAACAGATCATTATGGGGTGCCGTGACGGTGTACGTGAGTATGCCGATACTAGTGTAGCCGATCACACGCCCTCTATCAACCCAATGCGGAGTACCGCGATAGGGCAAGAGAGTCTGCCTCAACTCGGATGGCTTACCTTAATTTGTCGGTGCTTGTTGAAAATGGATGTTCCGGTGAGGGTCAGGTCGGCCGCCGCTCCCTGGGTCACATTTAATTTTTTTTTAAAAGACCCAAAGTGATGTGCAGCGCAGACGTGTGCACTTCACTCATGTACATTGAATCATGGGCGGTGTAGTTGGCTAAAATGCGCAGCGCATACTAAAAGAGCATCCAAAGGGGATATCTTTGTATTGCGAGTGTATAGACATTGTATTTTGAGTGTGTAGGCACCTTTGTCGGCAGGACATTGTAGTGTGCTGTGAAAATGCATGTAAATATGCCTGAATTGGGGGTGATCGGTAATGGCTCTGCTACCAAATCACAGTGGATTACAGTGACTGTATTCGTAGAGTCTGCCTGAACTAGGGTAGCCAATTAATTGCATGGCTTACCTTAGTATGTCGGTGCGGTTTGAAATGGACAACAGGGCGAGGGTCAATACAGCCGTCGCCTGGGTAGCATTTCAAAGGACAGAAAATGAAGTGCAGCGGTGACGCGTTTAAATCTTGTGTGTTGAATCTTGGGAGTTGTAGTTGGCTTAGATCTAGAGAGCATGCTGAATAGGTAACCAGCTGGGGTTTGTCTGTGTGATGGCTATATGGACAATGTTCATATCATCCTCAAATAATATGCTGTAGTGATTTTATGAGAGGTAGTTCATGAGTATCAAAAAAATCACTGAAGTCCCACCTGTTATTGCCTGAAGCTGTATTGTCAAGGACCATAACTGAGAAGAAAGTCAGTGTCCTAGACAAGTCCAGGGTATGTCATCGTTAAGCCCATGTTTACCACTCCTGAGTCTGAAAACCCAACGTTGTTCCCTTAAGAAAAGGACCGATTCCAAGGAGCCCATAGTTGGTGAAGTTAGGTTTGTCAAGAACCACCCATGTTATGTCATTCTCGGAGTGTGCATGTTCTTGAAAGTGTCTAGTAAGGCTCGTATTAGTCTTTTTACATCTCACCGAGCTTCGATGTTCAATGATTCTCGTCCTGCTCTTTCGTGTAGTCATGCCTATATAATTCAATCTGCAGGGGCATCTAAGTAGATAAATTACCCCTTCTGTGTTG
Source organism: Calotriton arnoldi (assembly GCA_963921515.1). Classification (NCBI taxonomy): domain Eukaryota; kingdom Metazoa; phylum Chordata; class Amphibia; order Caudata; family Salamandridae; genus Calotriton; species Calotriton arnoldi. The sequence continues at coordinate 532,749 of CAWUFW010012220.1, read as the reverse complement.
CAATTTGTATGTTTAAGGAGTTTCCATGGTGTGCGAAGGCCCAGTTCTATTTCAGATGTTGTGAGAGTATAAGGGCAGACCGAGCACATGCCACATGGGAAATGACCTTTAACAGGTGATGGGGCCATAGTGTGGTTTGATTCATCTGGCCCTGTTCAGAGGGAAGTCTAGTGCGGACAACCATATCTCCTATATTTTTGCTGTGTTTTAAGGCAAATAGGAGCTTAGATAAATTCTTTCCTCCTGTATTCAGAATTGTCCAGTTCTTAATCACTATCCTTTTGACTGTGTTAGTGAGGTGGCTGTATGTGCTTACACAGACAAGCTTGTCAGTTCGTTGTTTCTGATGTGTCTCCAGCAGAGCTTCTCTGTTATTATTTCTGGCTAAATTTAAAGAGCATGCAGCTACACTTAGCACCCATCTATCACAAAGAGCCTATCCTCACGATCTCATTAACAGAGCAGCAAAGAGCCAGAAATAATAACAGAGAAGCTCTGCTGAAGACACATCCGAAACAACGAACAGACAGGCTTGTCTGTGTAAGCACATACAGCCACCTCACTAACACAGTCAAAAGGATAGTGAATAAGAACTGGCCAATTCTGAATACAGGAGGAAAGAACTTATCCAAGCCCCTATTTGCCTTAAAATGCAGCAAAAATATAAGAGATATGGTTGTCCACACTAGACCTCGCTCTGAACAGGTCCAGATGAATCAAACCACACTATGGACCCTCCCACCTGTTAAAGGTCATTTCCCATGTGGCATGTGCTCGGTCTGCCCTTATACTCTCACAACATCTGAAATAGAACTGGGCCTTCGCACAACATGGAACCTCCTTAAACATACAAATTGCAACACAGAAGGGGTAATTAATCTACTTAGATGCCCCTGCAGATTGAATTATATAGCAAAACCAAAGGGGATGATGGTCGGAGTGTTGAACATTGCAAGCACTCACCCCCAGTCAACTGATCTGGGTTTAATCCATCATCATTCTTTAGCTCACTCCGCCACCCCAGTTCAGACATGGCCATATGCAAATCAGTCTGACCCTGTGCCTCATGGGAACAGTCCAGCCCGAACTGCCAAGCCATGTCTTCCCTGGACCGGAAACAAGCATCCTGGGACCGGTTTCTGGCTTACAGCCATCATCAGCCAGGCTAACTTGAATCCAGTGGCAAAGTGAGCAAGGGACCCACTTCTGGGCATACCCTGCCAACTTAGGGCGAACATAGCAAAACCAAAGGGGATGATGGACGGAGTGTTGAACATTGCAAGCACTCACCCCCAGTCAACTGATCTGGGTTTAATCCATCATCATTCTTTAGCTCACTCCGCCACCCCAGTTCAGACATGGCCATATGCAAATCATATAGGCAAATTATATAGCCATGACTACACGAAAGATTAGGACTAGAATCATTGAACATCGAAGCTCGGTGAGGTATAAAAAGACTAATACGAGTCTTACTAGATACTTTCTAGAACATGCACACACCGAGAATGACAACATAGGTGGTTCTTAACAAACCTAACTATTCACCAACTATGGGCTCCTTGGAATCAGTCCTTTTCTTAAGAGAACAACGTTGGGTTTTCAGATTCAGGAGTGATAGACATGGGCCTATTATTTGAGGATGATATGAACATTGTTCATATATCCATCACACAGAGAAACCCCAGCTGGTTACCTCTTCAGCATGCGCTCTAGATCTAAGGCAACTACAACTCCCAAGATTCACACATGATTTACACGAGTCACCGCTGCATGTCATTTTCTGTCCTTTGAAATGCGACCCAGGCGGCGGCTGTATTGACCCGCGCCCGGTTGTCCATTTCAAACAGCACCAACATACTAAGGTAAGCCATGCAATTAATCGGCTACCCTAGTTCAGGCAGACTCTACAAATACCGTCACAGTAATCCGCTTTGATTTGGTAGCAGAGCCGTGACCGATCACCCCCAATTCAGGCATATTTACATGCATTTTCACAGCACACTACACGGCCCCGCATTTTAACCAACTACACCTCCCATGATTCAATGTACATCAGTGACGTGCACGGGTCTGCGCTGCACGTCGCTGTCTTTTTTTTAAATGTGATCCAGGCGGCGACTGACCTGACCCTCGCCGGAACATCTATTTTCAAAAAGCACCGACAAATTAAGGTAAGCCATCAGAGTTGAGGCAGACTCGCATGCCCTATCACAGTACTCAGCATTGGGTTGATAGAGGAGGTGTGATCGGCTACACTAGTATCGGCATACTCACGTGCACCGTCACAACACCCCATAATGCTCTGTTGTGCTTGGACCGTACCCGGCCAGACACCGAACGTGGAGGCTGGTCGACCCGAGCACCTTGTCATAAGCAGTTACTGCGTTTACGGAGCTTTTTCAACAAACCACCCTGCAGGACCTCACTGACCAGGTTCCTGTCTCGCAACCCTCCATGGTCCCCAGGAGTAATTATTGACAGGTTTATAAATAAAATAAAAAAATTAGCCCATTTGACTTAAAGAACAAGTTACTTACCTTTGGTAACGATATATCTGTAAGAGACATAGATTAGTTATAGATTCCTTACCTTAGAATTACCCCCAGGCGTCAGACTGGATCCGAAGGTTTTTTTCGTCAGCAGTACCTCTGCGCGTCGATAGGTGGTGTCGGTCGACTCCACGTTTGTCGTTGGCGTCGTGGTCGCCGGGATGACGTCGCGGTAGCTACTTAGACGCCCCCCTCAAGTGCTGACGTCAGTTCTTTTACACGACATTCCACGCCAGAAGCGCAGAGCCATGCAAGACACTGACCACTGGTGCACAAAACTAGGGCCCTGAAAGGGTTTCCCTGACCCTAGAAGTCAGTTCGCAGAACGGGGAGGATGGGTGGGGCGGTAAGGAATCTATAACTAATCTATGTCTCTTACAGATATATCGTTACCGAAGGTAAGTAACTTGTTCATCTGAAAGAGACAGTTATAGATTCCTTTACTTAGAATAGATACCCCAGCAATACCAACCCCGGAGGTGGGTCTGCGAACTAAGTTCACACCAGAAAATCCTGGAGAACAGAATGGCCCAAGAAGCCGACTCTCCGGACTTGGCTGTCCAGGCAGTAGTGTTTTGTGAACGTGTGCAGACATGCCCACATCCCTGCCTGCCAGATGTCATTGAGTGGGACTCCCCGTCCCAAAGCAGTGGTAGCTGCCGTCGCCCTGGTGGAATGGGCGCGCAGTCCCACTGGAGGCTCCTTCTTTGCCACAGAGTAGCAAGCTTTTATGCACAAAACGACCCACCTGGAGATGGTCCGTTTGTGCACAGCCCGACCTTTTTTGGCGCCCACGTAGCCCACAAAGAGCTGGTCATACACCCGCAATTGCATGGTGCGATCCAAATAAAAGGAAAGCGCACGTTTTGGATCCAGACGGTGGAGCCTCTCTTCCTCCTTAGAGGGATGCGGAGGCGGAAAGAAGGTGGGCAAAGTGATGGTTTGACCAATGTGAAAAGAAGTAACCACCTTGGGAAGAAAGGAAAGTCTGGTTCTGAGGATGACCTTGTACGGATGAACAGCCAGAAAAGGAGGTTTTGAAGAAAGAGCTTGGAGCTCACTCACCCTGCGAGCAGAAGTGATGGCAACCAGAGTAAGAAGTCTGAGAGGACAGTTATGAAGCGGCTCAAAGGGAGCGCACATAAGGTAAGTAAGAACCAAGTTCAAGTCCCACTGAGGCATTACGAAGGGAACAGGAGGAAAAAGATGAGTAATGCCCTTAAGGAAGCGATTTACAACAGGGGACTTGAAAAGAGAAGGCTGATCAGGAAGCCTAAGAAAGGCTGAAATGGCTGAGAGGTAGCCCTTAAGAGTGCCCAGAGCAGAGCCCTGCTGGGCCAAAGAAAGGAGGAACAAGAGAACCTCAGAAAGAGGGGCAGAAAGGGGATCCACAGCCTTTGCTGTGCACCATGCCACAAATTTGTACCATCTGCAGGCGTATACCGTCTTGGTGGTGGGACGCCTGGCTGCCAAGATAACATCACAGACTTGGGGAGGCAGGTCAAAAGACGTCAACTGCCGCCGCTCAATCTCCACGCAAGGAGGTGGAGACTGGACAGGTTTGGGTGGAGGACCATCCACTGCTGCTGCGACAGAAGATCCTCCCGAAGGGGCAGTCTGATCGGAGGATCGATGGCCATGTGTAGCAGCTCGGGATACCAGACTCTTCGTGCCCAATCCGGAGCCACCAGAATGACTTGGGCCCGGTCGTGCTTGATCTTCTTCAGCACTCTGGACAGAAGTGGTATAGGCGGAAAGGCGTATAGAAGACCGCAACTCCACTCGCGATGAAATGCGTTGCCTAGCAAGTGCCGCCTTGGAAATTCCAACGCGCAGAATTGCTGACATTGCACGTTCTCTTCGGTGGCGAATAGATCTTACCAAGGCTCTCCCCACTGCTGAAAGAGACCTTCAGTGCAAGACGGATCACCCGAAGTTCCAGAAGGTTGATGTGGAGCCCGGACTCCGCCGGAGACCAGAGGTCTCTGATCTCCGCCTCTCCCATGTGGCCGCCTGTTGGACTTGGCCCTTTTTGCAGGGTCATCCCTGAACTTTTTGCCTTCCTCCTGTATTTTCTCTGACCTGTTTTTGTTGGTTTTATGACTCTGGGCACTTTACCACTGCTGATCAGTGCTAAAGTGCATATGCTCTCCCTATTGTAAATTGATGTATTGATTAGTGACTCCATGATTGGATCATTTGATTTACTTGTCAGACCCTAGTATAGTGCACCAGGTGTGCCCAGGGCCTGTAAATCAAATGCTGCTGGTGGGCTTGCAGCACTGGTTGTGCCACCCACAGAAGCAGCTTGTAAAGTGTGTCTCAGGCCTGCCATTGCAGAGCCTGTGTGCAGTCTGTGACTGCCATGTCGACTTGGCCAGTGCACCCACTTGCCAGTCCCTAAACCTTCCCTTATCTTCATATCAGACACCCCTAAGGTAGGCCCACGGGCAGGGTGCATTGTAAGTATAAGGTAGGACATGCCCTGGTGTGTGTAGCATGTCCTGATCGTGAATTACAGCCAATTTCGTTTTTCACTATTGCAAGGCTACCTGTCCCCATAGGCCAGAATGGGCAGTTTGATTGTAACATCTTATAATCCTAACTGACCTAGGGAACATGGTAGAAAAACAAATTTAGTATGCCTGAACTCAGAATGATAAAATACATCTTTTAGTAAAGTTGGTTTTAACATTCTGTGTTTGAAAATACCACTTTTAGAAAGTAGGTATTTTCTTGCCTAACTGTCCAAGCCTGCCTCTGCTAGGTTGTGTATTCCTTGTCTGGTTTGTGAGTGACAGGGGCTGGGAGGGATTCCAGGAGACAGGGTGAGTCAGCACAGGGCTGAATAGACCTATCTGCATGTAGAGCGGTGGGAAGAGTTGCACCTGGGTCTGAATAGGGCTGTGCCTGCCTTCCACAATGCTGGCTCCACCTCCTGTGGTGCATCTGATGTCCCTGACCCACACTGTCAAAGGAAAGGAGGAGTCCTGTAAACAAAGTGCTCCAGGACTGCACAGAACTGGTTTGGACCAGGTAAAGGCCCCTCTGCCCTCAGAGGACAAAGGATTTAGGGGTATAAATATTGGGGCCCTGACCCCAGAACTTTAGATCGCTTCTGGAACAACAAGACAAACCTCTGCAAGGAGAAGAACCAAAGGAAGCTGTAGGAGTTGGACTGCCCCCCTGCCAGTGTGCTGTGTTGCTGGGTTGGCCTACAGTGGTGTCTTCAGTGCCAAGGAGAGGAGAAGGAACTTTTAAAGAACTTTCATCATCTTGCAGATTAGTCCAAGGGCTTGATTTGAGCTTGCCTCCTGACCGAAGTCTCAGGGATACCAGACTTCACTCTTTCTGTTTGCCTGCATCTGGAACTTGCTGTTCTGGTGCTACAGAAGGAATCTGCAACACCGAAGCCGGCGAGCGACGCTGTAATCTGCAACGATGCCGTGAGCGCTGCTCCGACTTGCAACGTAGACCAGACGCCAGCCGCCGTGCCACATCAACACCAGCGAACGACATCGTAAGCCTGCCATAGCCGTGAGCGCTGCTCCGAGTTGCGACGCCGGCCTGACGCCTGCTGCTGTGCCGCATCGACTCCGAAGCCGACATCATCGCGGAGCCGATCGTCGACGTAGGTGGTCAAGAATCCATCGACATCGTGACATCGTACGGAACCGTGGTTTCGGTGCCATCGTGACGTCACCTCCTCTCCGGTAAGGAACAGACGCATCCCCTGCTTTGCGCAAGCATCGAGGACCCGACGCATCGCCTGCCCCGAAGCAAGGAACCGACGCCGCACAGCACCAACGACGCCGCATCTCCCCGACGCCGTGAGCTGTCTTTGTTTTTGCTTTTCCCAAGGTACTGTTCTTTGTGGGTCTGTTTTGACACCGGGCCCGACGCCGCGCACCTCGCGGTCGGAGCCGTACTTTGGGATTTCTTTGACCTCGACGTCGTGATAACTCCAGTTGGGGTTATCTGTTGCTAAAGACTGCTTTTAAGTGAAGAACCTATTTTTAAACTATTTCTACCATCTTGAAGTATTATTTTTGATTACAGTATTGTGGATTTGTGTCGTTTGTGGTCTTGTGATAAGTCTATATAAAGCATACTTATTTTTATAAAACCTGTGTGGTGTCCATCTGTAGTGTTTTCACTGTATTACTGTATGTGTTCACAAATGCTTAACACACTGCCTCTGAGATAAGCCTGTCTGCTCGTACCAAGCTAACAAGGGGGTGAGCAGGGGTTATTTTAGTACTGTATCCCCCTTACCCTGACTAGAAGCAAGGGACCCTATTTGGTCAAAGGTGTATACCATTGCCAACTAGAGACCCCCAGTTCTAACACCGCCCCACCCCAGAATGGATGCATCCGTGACCACTGTGAACTCTGGTTGGGGGAGAGAGATCTGCCGTTGACCCAATCCCGGTTTGTTAGCCACCACTACAATTGGCGTGCAGTGCCCTACGAGATCTGGATGCAATCAGACAGGTTCCCCTGATGCTGTGCCCACTGGAACTTCAGGTCCCACTGCAGAGCCCGCATATGCCATCTGGCATGATCCACCAGCAGGATGCAGGAGGCCATCAGACCCAGCAGCCGCAGAGTCACTCTGAACGAAACCCGGGACAGAGGCTGAAAGGTCGGAATCACAGCCCGAATATCCCGGACTCGCTGCTCGGGAGGATAGACCCGAAACTGCGTTGTGTCCAGAACCGCTCCAATGAAGAGGAGCTTCTGAGAGGGAGTCAGGTGTGACTTCGGCACGTTGACAGAAAACCCCAGCGAATGCAGGAAGTCAGCCGTAGTCTGGAGGTGGGAGACGACAGCCTGAGGCGAGCCCGCCTTCAACAGCCAGTCGTCGAGATAGGGGGAAGACTGGAACCCCTGATCTGCGCAGATGAGCTGCGACCACCGCCATCACCTTCGTGAAAACCCGAGGGGCTCTGGTAAGGCCGAAGGGGAGCACGGTAAACTGAAAGTGCTTGTGGCCTACCGTGAACCGCAAGAAGCGCCGGTGGGACGGCAGGACGGGGATGTGAAAGTAAGCGTCTTGCAAGTCCAACGCTGTCATCCAGTCTCAAGGGTCGAGAGCAGAAAGGACCTGAGCTAGCGTCACCATTTTGAATTTCTCCTTCCGGAGGAAGCGGTTGACGTTCCTGAGATCCAAGATAGGACGCAGGCCTTTGTCCTTCTTGGGTACCAGAAAGTAGTGGGAATAGCAACCACGGCCTACTTCTGGGGCAGGAACACGCTCGATGGCTCCCTTGGCCAAGAGAGCCGTAACTTCCTGTTGGAGAAGGGCCAGATGATCCTCCGACATGCGATGGTACTGAGGTGGCATGGCTGGGGAGGGTAGTCTCGAAGGGGAGGGAGTAGCCCCTTCGGACTATCTGCAAAACCCACCTGTCCGACGTGATGGTGTGCCAGTGGGGGAGGTGATGGCGAATCCTGCCGCCCACTGGCAATTGGTGGCCCTGAAAGGTCGGACTAGGAGGGTTTGGAGGCTGCTGCAGTGGTGGACTGGCCCGCTCGCTGGCCCCCCGAACCACGGCGGTGGTTCCCAAGTCCCCGGCCGCGCAGGAGCTGAACAGCTTGCGCCGGCCTGTGGCTCTGGGCGGAACGTGGTGGGACACCCCTTCCGTAGCCACGAAAGGGGCGAAAGGCGGACTGCGCAGGGCGGGTGGTGGAGAGGCCCAAGGATTTGGCCGTAGCCCGAAAGTCCTTGAAGCCCTCTAGCGCGTTGTCTGCCTTGTCGCCGAACAGGCGAGGGCCATCAGAGGTCATGTCCATAAGGGTAGCTTGGACATCCCCAGAGAAACCAGTCGACCTCAGCCAGGCGTAGCGTCGAAGAGCTACCGACATTGAAATCGCCCTGCCTAGTGAGTCGGCAGTGTCCAGTCCACAGCGAATGGTAAACTTGGCTGCGTCCCTCCCCTCGGCAACTGCACGGGAGAGGATGGCCCAGGCCTCCGGGCACTGGGGCAGCACCTGCGCCACCATATCCCACACGGAGTGGGTGTAACGGCCCAACAGACATGCGGTGTTTACCGACCGCAAACCCAAGCTGGAGGAAGAAAACCTCTTCTTCCCAAGGTGGTCCAGCTTTTTGGATTCCCTATCAGGTGGTGTGTTAGGGAATGCGCCTTTGGACGTGGAGGCTTGGGCCACCAAGCTCTCAGGGGTGGGGTGTTGGGAGAGGAAGATGGGGTCGCCCAGAGCCGGGCCGTGGCGTCGGGCAGTCATCCTATTCAGAGGAGCCCCTGTGTTGGGCCAGGACCAGGTGTCCAAAAGGATGTCGGTTAGGGCTTCATTAAACAGCAGCAGGGGCTCCGAAGAGCTCAGTGCCAGTTGAAGCACCTCTGGCAGGAGGTTAGTCCTGACAGCCACCGTAGGGAGCTCGAGGTAGAGAGCCTTGGCCGCCCTACGCAACACCACTGCATAAGACGCTCCCTCCTCCGTAGCCACGGTAGGAGGAGACAACATGCCAAGGTCTGGTGAGATCCAGACCACTGGCATCCCCCAGTTCCTCTCTCCAGTCCGGTTCATAACCCAACTGGTCAGTCAAAGGGTCTCCAGACCCCTCCCAGTACTCCTCAACCTCCTCGGGTTGCCAATCTGGCCTAAAAGAACCAGGGTAGAACAGGGGCACAAAAGTACCCGCCGGCACCAGATCCGGTCAACGCCGATCCGGCGCCGTGTCTACATCGGGATGGAGGCCGGGGTAGACGCCGGCTGGGGACACAGCCGGCGTCGGCTGCGGACGTGGTGCCGGTGGAGTCGGATGCAGGCCTGGATCCAAGGGGACCCGGCGGTGCCGGGGCCAAAGCCGCCGGCGTCGAAGGCCCAGGGCCCCCAGCTGAGTCCGCGGGGCCCGAAGGCACGCCGGCGGAGTCGGGCTGACCAAAGATGGCATGCATCACTTCGTAGAAACTCCGAAGCTGGGCAGGGGTCGCACCGGGTCCCCGGAAGGGAGGGAAACCCGGAGTCGACCCAGCGGGCTCCGCACGCGGAGCCGCAGGAGGGGCACCACCCGCATCCCTCGTCGCGTCGGCCGACGGACGGGGAGAAGTCGAAGAGCGACGATGCTTCTTCGACTTCTTCTTGTGCTTCGACTTATCGGAGGAGTGTGAAGACTTGGAAGAAGATTGGTGGTGGTGGCTCCGCGACCGGTCCCTCGGCCTCCCACGCGACCAGGACCTCGAACGACGCGGAGCGGACTGCCGGGCCTCGTGAAGCTTTCGGGACCGCTCCCGCAAAGACTTCAGATTCATGGTCCGGCAGTCAGAACACGACTTGGAGTCATGGTCGGGTCCCAGACAGTACAGGCACACGCGGTGCGGATCCGTCCCCAACATCAGCCGTCGGCAGGAACCGCAAGCCTTGAAACCGGGCATCTTGGACGTGCATCAGGAGTCAAAGACTCAAAAAGACGTCGACAAAAGTCACCAAAAAGTCAGTCAAAGTGACTGGAGGTACCGCTCTCTCCAGATCTGAGCTGGCTGGCGCGGAAAAAGAAAGAACTGACGTCAGCGGGCGAGGGCGGCGTCTAAGTAGCTACCGCGACGTCATCCCGGCGACCACGACGCCAATGACTAACGCGGAGTCAACCGACGCCACCTTTCGACTCGCTGGGGTACTGCTGATGAAAAAATTCTCCGGATCCAGTCGGACGCCTTGGGGTAATTCTAAGGTAAGGAATCTATAACTAATCTATGTCTCTTACAGATATATCGTTACCGAAGGTAAATAACTTGTTCTTCAAGTCAAATGGGCTAATTCTAAGGTAAGGAATCTATAACGAATTCTCTTTCAGATAGAGTAATCACACATTAAAGCCATTTAGAGTCAGAATGTATGACTGTTGCCCTGTATAGAATAATTTACCTGGCTATTCTCACAATCGATATGAATGCACATATAGAGAAGCTGCATTACACTTCTGTGGTCCTATGTGTTTGTTTAAATTTCATTTTTTACTTGGGCGTCTCTGCATGTATCCAGTGGCATGAGGGTGGACAACATTATCCACTAAATTAGGTAAGACAGAGGACATCATAAGAATAGAGCAACATAATAATGAAATACGTTTTTTTGTTTTTTGTGCCATGCACACTATGCACCCATGCATGAACTATAAACCTAACTATTTTATTGTGAAATGTGACACCACCCATTTCTCCCTGTTTATTATTTTCAGAATGACGGTGCACACCAAATATACATGAGCCATCGCCTACCTGGCCGCCCTGATTGGCCAGTATACATTTTGATTAATTAATTTTTTTGTTTAATACATTATACACAGTGTGACTATACAAAATTTTTTGGTCATGATGAATGCCCAGGAACCCCGTTCGGGGACCACGGGGGGGCAGAAACATGTCAACCTCTGACCATTGAAAGGGATGTATATATATTTTTTTTTCCCCACCCCGGTCCTCTTTTTAACCCTATACTCATTGGGCCACGGAATAGTTTATTAGACACCCTGGAGGTAGTTTTACTCACCACTGTATTTTTGCACTCTGTCCCTCACTTACCAAAACTATCGCTTCATAAAACCCCTCAGCTCCTACTCGTTTGGAGAGTTGTAGCCCACTATGGACTTTGCAGTTCGGGTGTGAGGAGGGAACCCTATGATGAAGCAGGTCACCTTAGGGTGAATGAGGGTTCTTGTCCTAGAAGAATCCCTTCCCCAGCAGTTCCATCACATTTTCACTTGTTGGCATATTTAATTAATTTATCTGCAAGTCCCTTGTACAGTGGTATCCCATATACTCGGGGCCTGTAAATTAAATGCTACTGGTGGGCTTGCAGCGCTGCATGCGCCACCCACCAAAGTAGGCTTTCAAACCTGTCTCTGGCCTCTTCCGGTGCAGGGCCCGAGCCCGCAGTTTACTGCCGCCGTGATGTGGCATGCAAGATGGTTGCCACATCTGCAACCTCCCTTTTACTACATATCTCATCCCTAAGGTAGGCCATAGCTAGCCCTATGAGCAGGGTACTGTGTAGGTAAAAGGTAGGACATGTGCCTTAACTGTGTAGCATGTCCTGGTAGTGACAAACAGCATATTTGGTTTCTCACTGCTGTGAGGATGCCCTCAGGGATGCATTGGGAATTCCCTGATATGTGCTTCAGTAGTAATTTCTGATCTGAGAGGGGTAGCGTGACCATGTTTGGTATGTTTGGAATAGTAGTGATAAATCCTGCTTATTGGTGAAAGCAGATATATTGTTACTGTTTTAGAAATGGCACTTTTAGAAGTAGGCATTTCTGTGTGCTTATGTGTCTTTGTGCCCTGCCTGGATGTGTTTTGATCGTCTGGTTCTGACTGACAGGGGATGTGCATTCACTCCAGCCAGTCCCCGGGGGGGGGGGGGGTGAGGTGTGTCCTGCCTTTCCTGGGTGGCTCAGCACTAGGCTGAATAGACCTTGGCTGAATTTAGAGTAGTGGGAGGAGTTTTCCCTTGCGCCTGAATAGGCCTGGTCTGCATTTGGAGTGGTGGGAGGAGTAGCACCTGCACCTGAATAGGGCTGTGCCTGCCTTCCACAATGCTGGCTCCCCCCCTGTGGTGTGTCTGGGGTTTGGGCTGAAAATATGAATAGGGTTGTTGTGCACTTCAATAGTGGTTGAAGTGCCCCCAGAACAAAGATATTAGTACTATAAGTACAGGGGCTGCGACCCCATGTAGAAGAGAAGACACTGCGTGGACTTGTAACCGGAAGGCTGCTGGACTGCCAGGAGGAACCGCCTTGGGATATGATTTTTCTGGGAGGCTGACCTGTTGCCTGGAATAAGGACTGCCGCTTTTCACCCAGGACCCTTGTGCTGGCGTGCCTGCCTGCACCCTGGTGGGGCCCCAGTGCTCTCCCAGGAGTGCTGCTATGCCCTGGTCTTTGCAACCTCAAGTGCTTTTATGTTTTTGGGGCTCTTGACCCTGAAACCTACATGGGGCGCGCTGTGCCTTGTGTATTTTGTGCTGCAGTAAATGCACTTGGTGAGCGCTGCTCCAGCAAAGTGTGTGAGGAGCACCTTCCTCACTGGAGTTCTGGGCAGAGCCACATCCGCTGCTATCCTGGCTGTGAGAGTGTGGGGACAAGCGGCAGTGCGGCCCCAGCAGGTCACCACAGTGACGAGGAAGCCGCGAAGGAGTCTTGCCCAGCTCCCGGGTTGCCAGGGTAACCCTCGAGTCAGCAGGGTTCAGGTGCCAACCCCGGGAGGGCTGCGCGTCACTGAGGAGGCGGCTGAAGGAAGGACCCTGCGAACCAGTGTGGGGAGCCGCCCGGAGTTATTGCACGAACACCCCCGGTAAGGGCATTCCACAGAAGCCGGCACCCCGGTCAGACGCGACCTCAGGGCTGGCCCGACTCTCACAGGGAGCTACTGTTCAGCAGCTGCACCTTGCGGAAATCCTGCCGGATTGGACCCAGTGAGGTCTTCCCTCCTTGATGGACTGGGCTGCCGCTGCCCTTTCGGACATTTTCTGGAGTGGCTAGAACTACGGGGGCAGGGAGGGGGCCCAGGGAGGTCTCCCTACCACCCATTGCCGTTGGGTGTTCGCATCCCAAGGGCAGAAAAGAGCAGGCCGGTCCTTTGCCTGCCCAGATGGATTTATGGGCCCCGCAGGCAAGACCGAGGAAAGTGGCATTAGTGTTTCCCTGAGAGGGAAGCTGTGTCTCGCCACAGTGCCTGGGGCCCACATTCTGGAAGAAAACTGCGGCTGCTGCACGGAGAGTGAAGCCGTGTCTGCCTGCTCGGCAGCGTGAGTTATGCACAACGTTGCAAGCTTTGGGAGCACCAAGAGGTGTTCATAATACGTGCCTAGGGGCACAGTGACCTATGCTCTTTTGTGATAAGTGCCTAGTGGCCCCGGGGACTTATGGGATGGTGGCCTAATGTGTCTTCATATTACAAGGTGATGTCCTCATCCCATGTTGATAACGTGCAATTTTACCAGTAGTTACTGGGTTGTGATAACTGTGATGTTTATGACCGTGGCCCGATTGGCCAAGTGATTTATGTAATCTCTTTGAAGTCATGACAAGGGCCTAGTGGCACAGTACTATATGTGATTGTGATCTAATGTGTTTTTATGGATAATACAAAGGATATTTTTATATAACCTTGTGGGGAGTCACTTTTATGGTGTGCCTAGCGTGCCACTGTTGTGTGAGTGTGTTGCGCAAACGCTTTACACATTGCCTCTGGGATAAGCCGGACTGCTCTGCCAAGCTACCAAGGGGGTGAGCAGGGGTTATTCTTCAGTGTGCAACTCCCTTGCCCTGACTAGAGTGGTGGGTTCTGCCTGGCTTAGGTGTATACCCTAGCCAACCAGAAACCCCATTTCTAACAATACTTCACAGTAAAAGTTTCGCAGTCCAAAAAGTTCAATAAATAGTTGTTCTGCACAGTGAAAAGATTAACAAAAGTACCAGAACCTATAAGTACGAACTGTGGTCAGGATCTCTGCAATGATCTAGCGAAATTCTTCAATGGAAAAGTGGAAGAGGTGTTTAATACAATTACCATCAATAGCTCCAAAGAAAAAGCGGATCAATCAACCTTAGAATTGTGCCCCGATGGCCTTGGTATGGAGACCTTTTCTCCTTTAAACATAGAGCAGGTACTCAAGTTGGTGACTACAACTAACTCGGGCTCACCTTTAAATCCGGGTCCTACTAGAATAGTTCACCTGGTACCGGAAAACATAGGTGACCATTTGACCATGTTACTTTAATGAAATCATTAAAATCTGTCATTTTCCAGATAATTGGAAGTTGGCTTCTATTCTTCATTAAAAAAAAAAAAAAAACAGCATCTTGTTCCACTGGAGTCTAGTAGTTAAAACCTATCTCTAGGCTGCCATTCCCCCCCAAGGTTCTAGAAAAGGCACCGAATGCACAACTAACTTCTTATATAAAAGCCAGTGGAATTCTAGATTCTTTCCAATTTAGATTCAGAGAAGCTCACAGTACGGAGACGGCTTTGATTATGGCATCTGAGGAATTAAAATATATCCTGGACTCGGGAGGGAATGCCGCCCTGATCCTATTAGATCGGTCAGTGGCTTTTGACACTGTAAACCACAATATCCTGGTCCATCAACTCTTAGAGGCAGGAATAAATGGACTAGCTCTGGAACTTCTTAAATCATTCCTAATGAATAGGGTACAGTATGTGCAGATGGGAGCCTTTTGGGCTACCGTGCGGTGTGCCACAGTGGTCCTCACTGAGTCCTGCTCTTTAATTTATATGTCGCTCCGCTGGCCAAGCTTGTTAGGTCCTTTGGCTTTGAGGTCGTCTCATATGCGGACGACACTCAGCTAATTGTCTCGGTATCCAGCAATGTGGAAGAGGCAGCAGAACATTTCAACTCAAGCATGGCCCAGATCAACAAATGGATGGAGACTAATTGTCTAAAGTTGAACTCTGGTTAAAGAGAGGTTCTACTTATGAGGAACAACACTATCTTCTGGACAGCGAGCTGGTGGCCAGCCGAGATGGCCCCCCTTACGTCACCTGTGAAAAAGGTCAGAAACTTAGCGATCATCTTTGATGGCAGACTAACCTTCAAAGATCAGGTTCATACACTTACATCAGCAGTGTTCTTCATCTTAAAAATGATTAGGAAGATCTGCCCATTCATTCCATTAGATCTTCAAAAAACAGTTGTTACTGCTTTGGCTCTGTCCAAGCTGGACTATGGAAATGCCTTATTCTTAAATATACAAAAGGTCTTCTAAAGAAATGTCAGGTGCTCCAAAACGCAGTGGCACGACTGCTTCTGGGAATCCCCAGGCATCAATGGGTGTCCCAGGGCCTGTCTAAATTACATTGGCTCCCAGTGCAAAAAAGATTAAATTTAAATCATTATGCCCAGTCTATAAAGCATTGCACCAGACAGGTCCAGACTATTTTAGGAAGCAATTCATCTTGTATTCTCAAGCTAGAGAATTACGATCTTCGGCCGACAAACGTCTGGTGGTCCCCAGAATAAAGAAAGCACACTGGGGAGGAAGGAGTTTCACTGTAGCAAAACTTTGGAACATGTTCCTTTGATCCTTAACAGTCCCAACCTATTCACCTTTAGAAAATCTTTGAAAACGTGGCTTTGTTTTTCTTTTTTACAATTAGTGGTAATACGCTTCTTATCTGGTCTCATTTTCTGCATAAAGCAGCGCCAAGACACCTCCAGGCATTAGAGCGCTTTAGAAAACTAAAAATCAATTCTAATCAAAACTGGCAACTATTATCCCTAATCCAATGGTCAGACAGCAAGTTTTAACTGAGTTGTTAGCGTATCTATTCAATTGGCCTGTAAGAGTGGATAGCCTTGGAAGAAAACTTTGCAGGCCATATTATTGTCATATCGTACAATGCAAAATTCTGTTACAGGTTGCTTGCCTTTTGAACTAATTTGTGGCAGGAAACCAGGAACCAATGGGTCTGTGGTGGTTGAAAGATTGTAAAAGAGATTCGGATGCACGTATTGATTATGAGAAGATC
Organism: Calotriton arnoldi; assembly: GCA_963921515.1. Classification (NCBI taxonomy): domain Eukaryota; kingdom Metazoa; phylum Chordata; class Amphibia; order Caudata; family Salamandridae; genus Calotriton; species Calotriton arnoldi. Next base: position 516,683 of record CAWUFW010012220.1, on the reverse strand, counting down.
AAGGAATGTGTGGAAGTTTATCAAGAAAAAAATAGAGTTATGAATAAAAACACAGGAAAACCTTCTGGTGTTAAAATTTGTCTAGGTGTCAGGGCTCGTATCAGGAAGGCGTTAGTATCAGGGAAAGAGTTACCCCAATGGTCAGATATAATCAGGGATGTGTAGGTTTATGATAATGCTGTGAAGGTCCAAGGAGGGAAAACGTACAGTTTACCTGTCTGTGTTGTTTTGCAGCTTGAAGAATTTTCTGGATTCACATGCTGTGCGTTATTACGCCATCTAGTGGTTGGGTCTGGAATTTTCTCCCAAAAACGTTGTCCTACAACTATTTTTGTGTTTGTTGTTGGTGGCGTTGACGTACCTCCATTTGGTGGTCCTTATGGCATTGTCGTGCTTCCTCTGAAAGCTCCCACCTTTGGTCGTCATTTTCCGATTTTTTCTTTTCCTCTCCCTCCCCTCATCTTCTTGGCGGAGGAGGGAGAGTTCACTTGTGAATCCAGAAAATTCTTCCAGCTGCAAAACTACACCGATAGGTAAGAAACTATACGTTTTGCAGCGTGAATCTTTTCTGGATTCACATGCTGTGCAACGATTTTGTAGCAGTTTTGTACTATAGTGGTGGCTGGTTTGAAGAGGAGCATGGTTTTGAAAAAAGATGTTGTAAGACTTTTTGTCCTACTTGAGCTTCCTTGTTCATCTGAATGGCCACACAGTAGTGTTTTGTGAAGACCATGTTGCTGCCATACAAATGTCTTGAAGTGTAGTATTACTAAGAAAGCAATGGTAGCTCCCTTCTTTCTTGTTGAGTGTGCACCAGGATTGCTTTGTAGTGTCACACCTGCATTATTGTGGCATAACTGAATTGTTTGTGCAATCCAACTTGCAATTGAGTTCTTTGTAACTGGCCATCCCAGAAAACTGTTTGCAAATGAAAGAGTTGCTTTGTTTTCCTGTTCGTTTTTGTCCTTTTAATGTAGTACATTACAGCTCTCCTTGCATCTTGCGTGTGTAATGTTCTTTCTGCGTGCGTCTTGATTCTCTTGGTACCTCAATATTTTGACTAATGAAATTGCTATATAACCTTTGGCATAAATTGTGGGTCCATTCTCATGAAAATCCTTTCTTTGTGTACTTGAAAGTAAGGTTCCTGTAACGGGAGTGCTTGTAACTCACTAACTGTGAGTAGTGATGTTATGGCAACTAGAAAGGCGGTCTTTAGTGTGAGAATTCGTAAAGTTGCCTTGTGTAATGGTTCAAAGGGTGCTTTCATTATTTGTGTGAGCCTAATATTTAAATTCCATGTGGGAAGTGGCACCCTTTTTGGGAGTACAATTGTTTTTGCTCCGTCTAAGAACCGTTTGATGACTGGTGACATGAAAAAAACATCTTCCAAAGTGACCCCTTGTGTATGCCACTATTGCTGCCAAGTGTACCTTTAGTGATGAATACGTTAGCTGCTCTGGCTGCCGCGCCGCGCCACGCCTCTCCCACCACTCCCTATGCAATATACAAATTGTATTATTTTTAACACCCATTTGTCTGTGGTGATATTCTTCCATTCCTGGAGGAAGTTTTGTAATCTGCGCCTACTGGTGTTGCATGAATAAGTTGTTATGTTCGAAAACTTGTTGCTTCACTCTTGGGTGTTAGTTGAGTTGTGATTTGTAAAAAGTAACTTGCTTGCTGGGAGTGCACCTCCCCTCTGCGGTAGTCCCCTTCCACGTGGACATCTGTGAAAGGACTGTTTGCCTTGCTGTTATTGTCAGCTGTGTGATTGCTGCTGCTGTCCTGACTGGTTAGCCCCCTGAAACGATTGATACATTTGGTGGGATGTTGCTGCCTGGAAAGAGCCCCTCCCTGTAGGTCTTCTAGATGGCATTGATCCCCTGCACGTGTTAACTCTGAACTGCAGAGCTCCCATTGACGTCTCGGAATCCTTTTTCAGTTGATTTAGGGCCTCGTCCACTGCAATCCCGAAGAGCTGATCTCCATTGAATGGTGCATTTAGTATATTAGCTTGCACCTATGGTTTAGACCCTGAGATTCTTAGCCAGGCGTGATGTCTCTGTGATCCTTATCATTTGCCTTCCTGATGTTTTTGCTGCACCCAAAGCTGATTTTAGGCAGGTATTGGCAATGTTCTTACCATCTTCTACCAAGTGACTTGCCCTCCTTTGGTATTGATCTTGGAGGTGTTTCATCAGCTCCCTTATTCTTCCCAGTGTTGGTAGGTATGTCGGTTTATCTGTGCGTTGGAGTTTGCGAGTCACCACTGGGTTGCCACACTTCTTTCTACCTTTCGACCCATGAGGTCCATTCTTTTGCTCTTCCTATCAGTAGAAGGTCCTGTTGTGCTTGGGACATTGGCTCTTTTCCTGGCTGTAAATGCTATAATCGAATCAGCCAGGACAGTTCTTTTTATGTAACTTTGATTTTTTGAAGAGCGCTCGTACTTCTTTTCTACACTGGGCACGACCGCCTTACATGTAACTGGTTCCTCTTAAGGCTCATCGAAGTCTTCCGTCCTTTGAAGGATATTGGCCATTTCGGCCTCGAGTCGGCTCCTCCTCTTTTCGATCTTGGCCTCGTGATGTTGGCTGTCGAGATCTTCGTGTGCTTGTTTTGTCGACTAATCTTTAGAGAATGTGTTCGGTGAGCCGTGTCGTTCCGTCTTCGAACTCTACTGTTTCAAAGTAGAAGCGTCTTTTCCTCGTTCGTCCTTCGACGTCTTGGATTTTACAGGGGTCTGTACCACTGTGGTGTCCTTTTCGAAGGATCCGAGGATATTTTTCTCCTTTGACATGCTTGCGGTCATCAAGTTTTTTGACGCCAGCACAGTCTTAGAGGTTTTTAGCCTCCAATTTTTGTGTGCTGGCTACTGACTTTAAGGACTCGGAGTCCCTTACCTCTCTTTTCGAAGACATCTTGCCCCCCTTGGAAGGCATCTACGATCTGGATGTCTGCCTCGGCATCCCCCTTTGGACCTTCGGCGATGTTCTTCCCCTTGTTGCTAGGTAGGCCCAAATCTCATATAGATGGTATTGAATGTTGGTCCTGCATCGTATAGTGGGCTGTTCTCTGCCGCTGCCTTACCCTTAGAGTCCTTGGGGCAAATACTGAAGAGGAGTTACAGTCTTCACTACAATGATCCTCCGGCAAGCAGAGGTTGCAGACCGGGTGCTGGTCCTTTTTTGCAAATTTATGGTGGCAGTTTTTGCAAAACTAGGATGGTGTCGTCTCAATTACCAAGTACAGGGAGCCCCCTGCACACCCATTTTCAGCATTCGTTGATAAAAATACCTTACTCTGGTCCCACAACTTCTCCGTTATCTTCCTTCTATGAGTCTTTTGCTACAGTAGAATTTGGGTGATTCTTCACGGGTTTTCGGTACTTTTCTTCTTCAGGTCGTTGGAGATCCTCCTACATGCATCCAGACCCAACGGCGGAAAAACAAATATCTTAAGATGGCGACCAAAGGTGGAAGCTTCCAAAGAAAGCACAACTACGTCACAATGACCACCAAATGGAGGTACGTCGACACCCACCAACAACAAACAAAAATAGTAATAGGACAAGGTTTTTGGGAGAAAATTCCAGACCCAACCACTAGCTGGTGGAATAATGCACAGAATGTGAACACAGAAAAGATTCACGCTGCAAAATTTGGAATATGAGCAGGGTCTCTGTAGAAATCTCTGGTGTTCTGGGTCGAATGATATTGAGCAGTTTTCAATGAGAATGGATGAAAGTAATGTCTTCATGGATGTGCAAATGTGTAATAATGGGGTGGTGTTGAGTGAATCTGAAAATGCTCCAACATGCAGAAAACATTTTAAGGGATTTAGTAGAACATGTGTTAAGAAAAAGTTCAAGAACCAAACGGTCATCTGTAAAAGTTTCAGAATATATAGAATATTAATTTATAGCATGCCTTGAGCTGGATGTATATTTGTATAGCGTGATGATGATGTACTGCATTAGTTATTCTTATATATGTTCTGCCCACATATTGTATTTAATATTTTTAAATAGTTTATTAGTTTTAGGAATTAATTACTTTTGTTCATTTTCTGCTTGTGTCAATGTATTTTGTCAACGGGGAGAGGCGTTTTATATCCGGCATCTTGGAATATGAGAGGGGCAGGATGGGGGTGGGATGGTGTAGGTGGAATGCCGTGGGATAGAATGTTCAGGTGGTTCCAAGAAACGCGGTTAGACAGAGAGCTCTCTGTTGCTGGTTGTGATTGTTGGCTACACCTTTTGTGTGGAAATAAACTTAGTTTGAAACCATCGTACCAGAGTACTTCATTACTACAGTTGGGTAGGACTAATTTTAGATATCCCATTAGATTCCGAATGGTACCAGTAATGACACTGGAACCTTCTCTGAAGTTACATGGTCTTGATGGGCACCCCATCCAACCAATGGCAAACAACTAATAAATGAGAGTCAGTGACTGAAGGGGCCTGACCCTAAGTTCACTTTCTTTATACTTAATCTTATTGCAATTAATTTTAATATTTATGACATGCGCTTCCTACACAGCTGAGGCTGCCTGTACCAAGACATAAAAAATATGAGGGCAAATATGTACAGATATAAAAGTAAAATATGTCACTTTCTCTATATATGGCCACACAGGAGTCAACATGAATTACTTTGTTCACCCAGTAGATGGTGATTGCTGAGGTGATCACTAGGAGTGTCACCCTTTTCAGATCTCTCCTACAGCTTCACTAGAGCCCTTGACGCTTACCAACATGTCTGCCAACACATGTAGTGGTTTCCTATTGCATCAAGTGACTTCTTTAAGTCTAATCCATCCATAGACTGAGTGCCTGATGGTTCTTGATTGTAGATAGTCACTTCAAGCAACATAACTCATCACTGGGTCCTTGGGTCTTTAAATGAACCTCCAGCCCCAGGGAGACCGGATGAGAGACCTCTGTGAACCCCCCCCCCAATTCCGATGAGGCTTCTAAAAAGAGGGTTTGGTTGCTATCTCAAGGCTGGTTACTTCCACCCATATTTTGAGAAGCAGTGAGATAGGGAAGGGGTCAAGGACACTCTTCTTGCCTTGAATAATTAATGTGTGGTCCTACACAGGCTGCAGTCCCATAAAATATCCCCCTGCCACCCAAACACCAAAGCTCATGCACCCACTATCATTACGTTTTTTTAAGGGAGCCATCCTGCCAACACATCCACTTGTGTGATGGGCAGCTACAGCAGCAACCTGGTCTTCAATGGTGTACTAGCCTCACTTTTTCAGTGGGGGGAGTAGAGAGGGGGACATGGGCACCCCAAGAACCAGCTTACAATGGCATATTGAGACATCAGTTAGGAGTCACATTATTTTGCGATCCAAGTGACCTAACCACTTTTGTAAAAAATCTCTCAGATACTTTAGTTTGCAATGCTGTGCTACACAAGTCTCCCAAATCAGGTTCAAGTCTCCAAATACCTAGAAATCATACGGACACAATAATTACTATTGGTGCCTTCTCTGCTAAAAACAATTCAACCTTTCCTATGTGAGGGCACACCACCATCATTTGTCAAGAAATCCTAAACACATTTTATTGTATGCCTTCAAACCCTGTGGTACCAAAAAATATATAAAAATATATTCAGTGTTACCATGTCCACATACAGTAATGAGGAGCGCTGAATTATTTTATTAAGTCCACTCCAATCTTCCTTTATTTGAAGTTCCATGAAAATACAGAAATATACCCCAAACAAGGAGGTCAAATACAAAACCAGTGCAAAATGTGTTACAGCAGAAAAATGCTTACCAAAAATACAACTTGCATTCATTTAACGTTATGATAGAATTTAAAGGCAATGTAGAATTATTATCTATAGTTTAGGTTAACGCTTTCGAAGCCGCATATAAAGTCCCAAAATAAGAAAAATGAAGCAAAGATTGTGACTATTACAACAAATGTATTGTAAATGGAAAGCAATCAGAGCCCATTCATTGTGCAAGTAATGTTTTCACAGGTTTAATTCTATGTTGGCTTAAAAAAACTGAGACAAATGGTTGAGTTCACAACTGGATGAATTGAAAATATCAGGAGAGGCATGAAGAATTGTGGGTAGCGAATATGGATCATCATCCAGCAGTTTTGTTTGGTTCACATGAAAATACCACATTTTGACAGAAACCTATGTTACATAGTACAAAAATGTATCAACAATAATTCACTTATATCTAGGTCGTAAGGATGCAGTACTCAGTACAGCACGCTGAATTTACCAGTGACTAATACATAGCCAACAACTATTTTCACCTCCTAGTTACATCTGATTTATTATTATTTTTTAAACATGTTAACTTTCTCATCTGATTAACAAAACTGCTGGTTTATAACCAATTTTAAAACTTATATAAATTTACAAAAGTAAGAAGTTCAAATTAATCCATACAAAATCACAATGAACATCAAATTCTAACCACCAAACGTCAAAAATAGCTAAATGGATAAATACAGAATACAATCTAACTAACAGATGTGGTCAACGAACCATCTTATTTATTAATGATATGTACAAAACAAAAGAGAAATGTTCGAAAAAAATATGTTTATTTTAGTATTTTTCACATGAGGGACACAAAACGACCTTTACCCCATAGCAGAAGAGAAATTCATGAAATGTTTTCAAACTGAACGTGGTATTGTCTAATCAGAAATAAACATGATGCTGATATGTTTAGGATATGTTGAAGCTGGGGGGGAATAACGCATACTCCCCAGTGGACTGATGAGAAAATTCAGTAGAGTAAATGCCCACCACAGCGGCAAGTGACACTTTACATCAGCACTGCTAATTCAGCATTTCATTTTCTGACACTGAAAACATGAGTTATGACACCTATCATTCGCTTCTGCTAGAATTTCCTGGCACACAGGTACTTGAGATTTGAGTAATAAGACACACCTAGTGATATTATGAACTTTACATATGCTTTATGAGGGTACGATGTTTAAGTGAAAAGGCCTGTACAAGCCATTGTTACGCCACAGCTCTAATAATGCATAAACTGTAAAAATGCCATCTGTGGAAAACAAAAGCTGACATACACAGTAAGTCAGTCTTTAGAATTTGTCTTGCACTGGTCACAATACAACGTGGCAGCAAGGGAGCAACTATCATTAGTGCAGCAGATGCAGTGGTACCAGTGGCCATCATCAGGACCAACTGCGTTGCAATTTTGGCAGTCTTTTTCTACCCAACTGCAGGACAGTTGGCCCATTTTCCTTACTTGCATTAAAGCCCATGACACCTGTACTTTGTCAGTGTGATGCGGGAAAGGGCAGCTTTTGAGGGTTAGGATAGCAGAGGATACAGACTGATTTACATGAAATATTACTTGGATGTATTAGCCAAGGGAGCCATTTTATACTTTTTACAAAAATGTTCAGTAGCACTTCAAAAGGTTATTGGATATGTTAGAAAAAAGCCTGCTACATTTGAAGCAGTTGTTGGCACGTCAAATGACCAACTGAGCAGACCAGACGGCAGTATGAGAATTTAACAGGTACAAGACTCACAATTCACTTCAGCCTTGAAAATACATTCAACCCCGACAATGTTAGGCTGGTTTTTCAGGGGAAAACATTGCCCAAACGTTCTAGACTTGTATAGATGTTTATTTTGGCATTTATATGTAGCAACATGTGTGATTACTCTGTTTCCCACATGCTCATGAATTATGTTAGTTAGATGGATTGTTCTCCCTAAATTTTGGGTTAAACATTTTCTGGAAGAAAATGTTTTTTTTAAACTATTTGGTTGCTACTAGGGGGGTTGTTGGTGCCTCTTATATGCTCTACAATTTAGAATCTGTCTGCATTTGGTACAGACCATGGCAACAAATGAAAAGTTCAACAGCTTGCATATACTTGAACCCTCCTTTTTGGAAAGGGAAAAGTTGGATTCGAGGTAGCAAGTGGGGAAGGCACATGAGAGAAGCACTCATCATAAAACACTTTTTATTAAGTGCTTAAAATTATTTTGGTTCAAGTCTTCATTTTTGTGAATGTATATGAACTGATCACTAATTTCTTGTTTCCTCTTCTTGTAGTAAATACATTCTAATAACAGGTTTTCTCTAAAATAAGTGATAAAAGACAACACAAATATGTTGCTATTTGTATGAAATGAGTTGTCGTGAGCAGAGTAGTTTTGACTGTGGCCAGTGTTCTGAGTAAGTTAATGAGACCATTTCACATAAGTGATTTTCAAGCATACAAGATGATATTGACAAAGCCCATGAGTCTGCCAATTTGTAGATGAATGCGTTTATAGAAGAGTGTGTGTGTAGACTGATGAAAATACGATGATGGGTGGGTGAATTGACAAAAGAAGGACCCCTGGGATAGACAAATTAATAAACAAGCACTGGCAAAGCCGTGAGGTCTTGCCTTTGGGACCTTTGGCTTTGCCAATTGCTTTTGGAGGTGTTGTACAGCAAAGTAAACAAGCATTTGCAATGCAATAGGTCTCGCATTACTGATAGTTTGAGGTATTGGCGTTGCAAATAATAATGCAACGCCAATAGCTCATACTTTCAGTAATGCGAGACCTAGTGCATTGCAAATGGTTGCGTAGTGATCCAGGAACCAGCATTGTATGTCTCAGTGCATTACTGCAAGCCGCTCCTAGAGGTCCCTAGTGAGCAAGGCACCAGCACTGCATGTTTAGATGCAGTACCGCAAGCCGCTCCTAGAGGGCCCTAGTGAGCAAGGCACCAGCACTGCTTGTCTAGGTGCAGTACCGCAAGCTGCTCCTAGAGGTCCCTAGTGAGCATCAAACTTTTGGTCACATATGGTACTGCACCCTGCAGAAGATATGGTAAATCCACCCTACCCATAATGCATTGCATGCAAGACAGTACCATAAGTACATTCAAATAGCTATGTCCATATATACAATTAGTAGCTTTGAAAAGTGACAAAAGAATTATTATATTAATTCAGAATAAGGCTGTACTATATGTGGAGCTGATGAAGGTAAATTTATAGAAGGTCTAATATAAATGTGAGATGTGCTAGCGAGTAAAGTAACCACTGCCAACCTAGCTGAGGACCAAGTGAGTGTCCTGTCTGAAGGCTTTTAAGAAAATAGTGCCTTGAGGCTGTAATTAAAGCCTAGGGTGTAACAACACATGTAACAGGGAGTGTCTTCATGGGAGGTTACAAGAAGAGACAAGGCAGTACTAAGGAGGGACTACTAAGCCTAATGACCAATGAAAAGCAACCATTTACAAAGGACAGGGACAGGAGCCAATTAAAAAGATGGGCGGAAAGTAGGTGGAGCTTTCTGCACATATCCTGAATAGAGCATGTCTCGAAGAGACAGCGCAAGTGCTGCCTAGGCGAGACCTAAAAAAAGGCACAAAGTTGGATGCATCATTCCACTGACGTGCATGCATCAGAATGCATGCGCATGCCAGCGGAATGACTCAAGTGTAGTTTGGTTTAATTTTCCGTTCCCCAAAAATCCTTTTTAAAAGGACCACAAGGGTTGACTGGACGGGTGGCTGGGAATGGGGGGTGGTTGGGTGATGTGTAACACGGGAGAAAATTGGGGTGCAAGGTGAAAAGCAGCACACTGAGGGTGGGAGGGAGAAGCACAAGAGGTAGAAAGTACCACAGAGTACATGGGTGGGAGAGCAACACAGAGCGGGCTGGGGGCTGATCAGCACATGGAAAAGAGAAAGCAGCAGGTGGAGGCGAGCAGAGAAGCACAATGATATGAGAGAGCAACATAAAGTGGGAAGAGGGAGAGAAGCACACAAGGGAAACTACAAAACAAATGCACTTGTGAAGTGCTTAAGCAAAAAGAAAAAAGGAGTTCCTTAAAAGTAAGCAGTTGAAGGACAGGTGAAGATGCTATGCTCCAGGGGAGGAACAAGCATAAGATGGACAAGGCAAGGTCTACTGTAAATTCTTAGTAAACTTAAATAATTCTTTTGCAACAAGACGGCTTGAGGTCTCCAGCAGGCTTGACCTAAAAAGGAAGGAAAACAATGGATAGGAAAGCGAGGATGGAGAAATGCATGATGAAGGGATGGATAAAGGGGAAAGTTAAGGTTATGAGAGCATAAATTTACTATCAATTTCTAAGTTTCAGATTGCCACAGGCAAGAGAGTGATTAAGTACAAATGGGGATAAATATTTTAGCTTGACTGGATTCAGTGCATATACTTTAGGTCTCTGTTCTCACATTGTGCATAGTAGGACTGTGTAAATGGCAGACTAAGCAGTAGCTGGCAGATGCACCTTCACCAGCTTCTTTGAGTATTTTCTGCTTCCATTGTGGTCACAAAGTACCACCAGGTATAGCCTTCACCCTGTGCTTCTAGTCCTAGAGAGTTCATGGTGAATTTTGCTCTGTCACAGCCGTCCAAGAACTGAGTTTCTTGAAGGCCCAGGAATGCTTGCTGATTTTGGTCTTCAATCATTGACCTTCGTCTCGGCTTCTGACTTTGAGCAACATTTACTATCCCAGCAACCCATGGCACTGCAGTGCAACAGAAAGGGGAAGGATGAGTGCTTGTTGGTACTCATCGGCCAGGCCTGGTGAGACACTTATTTTAGCATGCAGACCTGGGTGGTGCAGCAGGTGGGACAAGGGACAAGCATATGAGATCCTGTGGTTCAAGGATGAAACAGAGTGGCAGTTAGATATGTGTGTCTACCAAGACAGTTTTGGGGATCCTTATTTGCAATAGGCACAAAGAATGGGCAGCCTGCTTCTGAACTGTATCACCATGAGACCCTGATAATTGTGGCAGATTCTGGGGACAATCACCAACCGTAAATGCCAAACTGATGTCAGTCCATGTGCACAATATTAACACAGATTGTATACTGGATATAGACTATTTGGGGATATTTGTGCGGAGCAAAATCCCATCCTTTTAGTCAGAAAGCCAGGGTGCAACAGACTGAAGGAAAATGCAACAGGTTTCACAAAGTAGCAGAAATCCTTCCAGGTTTCGCTATGAGTAGCACTTTACAGCAGACCTAAAAAATGGAACAAATGGTGCAAGGTGATAAGGTATAGTGGCACAGGCAGCGCACTTCCTAGACACGGTGAAACAGAGGAGTGCTTCAAGTGGTGGCTGATCGAAATGAAGTGGGTGGGAGAAGAATACCATTTCATGATAATGGTGAACAGAGGAGGATGACGACGATGGAGGAGCTTTATGCTTGTTCTGAACAAGAGAAACAATGGTTCTGTGCAGTTATCTTGAGATGGAGTGTTTCTAATCATGGCTGCAGAGGCAAGACAGACTGAGCTAGAGACTAGTTAAAAGACATTCTGGCCCTTTAAACCTTTGTATGCACTTCAATATGCACTTTCTGTGAATGTTTCCCAGCATGTAGTTTAGCAAAACATTAATATGTATTGTTTACAGAAGACTTCTACAAGTTATTCGCAGTTAAAAGGTTCAATTAGAAGACACCAAAATTATTATTCAGACTGTTAACCAGTGATGCTGAAAAAATCTGATTGAAAAAATGGAGTTGGGGAATTATTTTTTTTCAAAATGATGCTGTTGGAGGACCATTACTACCACCCTGATGATGCTACTTCCCACAGCTGCATGACCAAAGTTATTCTGCAGGTTAATTCATCACCTTCTACATGTCCTGCTAACCTATTAGTGTCATTATTCAGAGATGACAGAGATGAATGCAAATATTGCTTTAAAACAGAACCTAGCAAGTACGCTAGTCAATGAACTAAAGAGGCAAGTGGTTGACCACTATTAAAAATGGATCAAAACTTTTCAGTGCTTTCCGAATAAAGCATATGTTCTTCTCAAAGATTTCATTCCCAAAAATAAAGATACATTTTAGAAGGCTGCTTATCATTTTGCAGTGATCTCCCCAATAAACCATACTGGTCTTGAAATGTAATGCAGCATGTCAAAGATAGAATCACTCTGCCAGCACATAGGAGATTTATGCCAATTCTTAAAATGGAGTTGAACCACTGATGGCTGTTAGGTTTCAGAAACCACATACTTTGCAGAGCAGGCACAGCAGTAAACTTACGTTTTAAGTTTATTACTTATTTAAGTGTAAGGAAAATGTCTCACTTAGGTACGGCATTACCTCTCAGTTACCTGCGATGGGATGTGCAGACAGAATTACGAACGGGTGTACTGTACGGTGCTGTATTTAGTGACCCGGCTTGAAGACTGACCCAAAGAGCGACTAGATGGAGGTTCCTCTAGGGTGAAGCCAGTGTTGTTCAGCAGAGGTTCAGATGCCAGTATGTGTCCCTGCATTCCCATGCCAGAGACTATATTTTTTTCAGTCACTATATTTTGTACAGTTGAGACCTCTGAAGGAATTCTCATGTTCCCTTGAATACTAGCAACTGGGGTGAACAGCCTTTCGGTCACCAAAACATTCTGCCCATCAGAAAGCTCTGACATGTTTCTAGCAGTCTGTAGTGTTGAGGAAGGTGCAAGCACCCGTTCCCTCTCTCTCACTACAACATACTGCGAATCGGGCATATCACGAAGACCTATCACACCCGAATCACCATTGATATACCTTTCGGTCACCAAAACATTCTGTCTATCTGACAGGTCATGCATGTCTAACATACCATGAAGATTTGATCCTGGAGCAAGCACTCTTTCAGTCATTATCACATTCTGCTGAAGTCTGGGTTCATGGAGTATAGTGACTGGTTGCACAGAGGGACCAGTAACATAAGATTTTTCAGTCACTAATATGTTCCCTTGAACACGTGGAACAGGGAGTACATTAAGCCTAGAAGACAGAGATTCTTCGGAAACTCTCTCTTTGCGAATATCTGTTGCTTGAGCTATGTTAGGCTCTATAACATGCTGAGAGTGGTACCCAGCTTCAGCCAATTCCTCCTGTCGCACATTATCAACAACCACACTTGAATCAGAAAACATCACACTTTTGTCAGGCCTACTCATGCTTGTGTTCGCTCCCTGGATGCTAGAACTTTCTTCTTCAATTTTCATGTACATTTGTTGGCCTAGGCAGATTTCTGCCAGCGTTTTAAATTTTATTCCCAGATCATCCAAAAAACTGTCTTCCATTTCGCCTTCAATGAAGCTGCAGCAACCGATGGACCCAGTTGGAGAACCGATTCCTTCTTGGGAGTAGACTAAAAGGCAATCTTTTGCTGGCTGAGACTCATCTTCCTCAGTATAAAACAGAGCTTTCTAAAACAAAAAAGAAACCCATTAAAAAGTTAGATATTTATCATGCAAAATCATGCACATACAGAAAGCCATTTTTTGGCACAATTTAGATATACAAATTATTACATATTCAAATTCGGCAGAGATCTCAGTATGAGCAAGATGAGTACATTTTGTGAAGACTAGATTTTGCCTGCTGAAAATGATATTCAAGACTACTTTGATGGGGCTAACTAAATATCCTTCACCATAAATTCAACCACAAATTGCGGGAGCAGTATACATAGGTCAAAGGGTAGACAGAGAAATGTAGGAAGCTGGCTCTTTTTATTTTTTTATTTTATTAATCCATGATAGTCACATAGCATTACATATTTATAAACCCAGGTTTAAAAAAGAAATAAAACGGTCTTAAAATCGAGCAGTAAACGTGAACATTGATTTAGCTAAAATCTCCAACATAATTCATAATACAATATTACAATATACACATATATACACCATAGGGAAACACATTTTTTTTTTCTTTCCCCCTTTACAGTGCAAGTGCTAAGTATCTTAAGGAGACATTCCAATATAAAGCCTCATTCTTCCATATATGTCACAACCGGTCCCCAAATTTCCATGCCCAGCTTCCTGTTTTGGGGGCCTTTTAAAGCATATAAATTATACTCTAAGTTAAAAATCGTCAAAAACCTGGCCCTCCATAGCTCAAAAGTTGGAGCATCCTTCTGTAGCCACATAGAGGCAATACACAGCCTTGCAATAGCAGAAACTAAGAAGATCAAATATCTAAATTTATAAGCTGCTTGATCATTTCGATCACTTTCCGCTACGCCCAACAATATATGACTGACAATGAGACTGGACCCCCTAATGATTTCCACTAAAAATTTCTCTATACTCTCAAAAAAATCACCTACGTGCCTACATGAGAAAAAAATGGGTACAATATCTGCATCTTCCGTGCCACAGCGAAAACACTGACCATCATTTGTCCCACCCCATTTTAATAACCTGGCTGGAGTATAGTAGAGGTTAAAAATAGTTTTATAGTGTTGTGAGCGAAGATTGGCAGATTTAATTAACTTTCCGGCCAGCTCAATAGAGTATTCTACCCGCGTACCTTGACACCCAAGCCTGTTGTCCCACTTAATATTATGTGCGTCCAAATCCCCGCTTTTTGTGTCTAATAATAAATTATATAAAACACCAATACGCGCATTCTTTTTCACTGCCTCTACTATCGGATTCTGTTCAAATTTCCATCTACTTTTACATAAATAATCCCGAATTTGTAGATATTTAAAAAATTCAGATCTAGGGAGGCAGTATTCTGTGGCCAGCATCTCAAAGGACATCAAAACCCCCTCCGTATATAAATCCCCCACATATTGTATGCCCTTGATCCGCCATCTATCAATAATCCTGTCCCAAAATATAGATGGCAATAATGTTGTAGCTACAAGCGGGGTATAGTGAGATACCTTCTCACATTTATAGAGTTTTCGCACAGCCTTCCAGACCTTATAGGCCGCATTTAGAACCTTAAACCTGTTTTTTTTTTATAATAGCTTGGTTCTAGGCTAACAAATAATCGATTTCTTGCGTCGCTGCCTAATAACAGTTGATATATAGAGGGTGTCTCAGCCTTATTAGGAGGATCTGCCCCAGTTAATAATATATTCATATGTTGTAATATACACACATAATAATACAAGGTAAAATCTGGCACTGCCCATCCACCTTGATCCCGAGGGAGAACCATAAAACGCATAGCTCTGCGGGACTTCCCCTGCGCCCATAAAAACCTAGCACAGATCGACTGAAGTGCAGCCAGTTGAATACGAGAAATTTCTAATGGAACCGATCTAAAAAAATATAAAACCTTGGGTAATATTAGCATTTTAAGAACATTACATCGCCCCAAAAGTGAGAGATGTAAACATTGACAGCGGTCCAGTTGTTTCTGTACAGAGTTTAAAATATTGGCCCAATTAACGTCTACAAGAGACTTTAAACATGTCTTTATTGTGACACCCAAATATATCACCGCCTCCATGATTCTATGATCTTCATAACCTACTTGATTCAGACATAAGATTTGTGTCTTTGATTGATTGAGTTTGTATCCTGAAACTGCTCCAAACTCAAGAGCCAATTGTTCTATAATTAGCATGGCCGTCATAGGGTTCGGAGTGACAACTGCAACATCATCTGCATACGCAAAGACCCGATAATGCTCTTGTCTCACAATTACCGCTTCTATCCCGATATTCCGTTCTAACATCTTCAAAAGAAGATCAATATAGAGTGAGAACAGTAAAGGGGAACACGGGCATCCTTGCCTTGTACCACGAATAATATATACAGGGTTTGATTCTAAGCCCATTATACAGATTTTAGCGGTCGGAGACCGATAAAGAGCTTGAATAGCCGTAATAAACCCTTGCTTAAAACCCGCATCTCGTAATACCGCCCATAAAAACTTCCATGCGACCCGGTCGAACGCTTTTTCGGCGTCTAATAAGATCATACTAAATTTACTCCCCGAGTTATTAGCTATATCCAAAAGAGTTATAACCCTGTTGATATGATTAGTTGTACCTCTTTTAGGGATAAACCCATGCTGTCGCATCGATACTAACGGAGTTAAAACATCCGCCAACCGGGTCGCAAGAATCTTGGTATAAATTTTGCCATCACAGTTTAATAATGAAATAGGGCGGTAGGATCCTGGTTGTTCCGCCGGCTTATCTTTCTTTTTAAAGATTATTATGTTCCCCTCATCCCAAGACAACGGCGCCCCGCCTAATTGTGCCTGTTGGAAGGTAGCGAGCATATCGACCTTAAGTTCACTAAAAAAGGTTTTATAAATTTCCAGCAGCAACTTGTCGGGTCCTGCTGCCTTACCAGTAGCCATATTATTAATTGCCCCTTCCAACTCCTCCATAGTTATGGGTGCTTCCAACATTTCTGCATCTTGCGGAATGACTTTTTCGCCCTTAAGACTCTGTAACAGCTCTACCCCTGAATGAATATCTAAGTTATCACTAGAATAAAGTGCCTTACAAAAATCATGAAATACTTTTAATATCCCAGTATCAGTTTCTACGGCATTACCTATAGAATCTGTTATTGCTCCAATTCTTTGAGCCGATTCTCGCGATCGAAGCCTTTGCGCTAAACAGCGACCAACTGCCTCCCCATACTCATAGCTTTGTTTTTTACCCATATAATACTTCTTAGCAATTTCTTTACTCCAATGGGAATTTATTTTAGCCTTATGCAGGGCAACCTCAGTCTGAAGTGCAGTAATCTCTCCCCCTGCTAGGATCCCCTGCATGAGGTTTTCTTCGGCCATTGCAAGATTATTATATAGTTCCTGTAGTGCCAATTGTAGCAGTTTTTGCCTATGTAACCCAAAGCTAAGGGTCTCCCCTCTAAAACCAGCTTTTAGAGCGTCCCATACCATAGCAGTCCCTGTCGAGCTACGGTTTAGGGCCAAAAATTGTCCAATCCAGACCTTCATATACGTCACATATCCTTCATCTAACAGTAATTTTCTATCAAATGAAAATGAACGCAGTTTATTTCCACCCATACACATATATAATTTCAATACAAGAGGTCCATGATCTGATGAGATCCGCGGATACACCTGTATATTGGCCCCGAAAAGTAATTGGTTTGATAAAAAAAAATAATCCAACCTTACTAACTTCTGATGTGGATGTGAATAAAATGTGTAGCCAGGGTCTGACCCCCTTAAAACCGCCCACACATCTACCAAGCCATGATCTTTTAATAAGGATTGAAGCGCCTTAAATACCTTGGGCTTCCTGCCTTTATATTGCTTACTATCATCCTGTAGGCCCTTTGGCTCCAGATGTATATTCAAATCACCACACAGAATTAAGGGAGTGGGCCATGTTGCAAGCTCCATGTTCAATCTTTCTATTACAGATGCATCATCAATATTTGAGCCATATATAGAACAAATTGTATACTTTATACCACCCATTAAACATTCCACAATGGCCCATCTCCCATAATTATCCACCAATATTTTCCCCGTACCTTGTATATGACTCTTAGCCAATATCGCGACCCCACGTGTAGTGGTGGACTGCTGTGTATTTGCTAGGACCGAAAAACCAAGTTCCCCCAACAGCTTTCTTTTCCCCCATGAAATGTGGGTCTCTTGTAGACAAATCAGGTCAGGCTGAATAAACCGAAGTTCATTCATAACCCTTTACCGTTTATTGTAGTTGTTTAGCCCACATACATTCAAAGAACAAATCCGAATCCCACTGCGTAAGTACCTATCCCCCATCTAGCTTTCTCATTTCTTTATGCTCTAAGACCGTAAACCAAAAACCACTGAGTTTCATACTTTGTTCCAATATGCTATCATGGATTATTTTTCCGAGTGCCACCCCCCCACCCCCGCCCCCTTGAGCCCAACAACCCACCCCCATACCAGGCTTCGGCCGAAGCCCGGACCCCCTCCCCCACCCTTTCCCAACCAAGAGGCTTGGGGACTCAAGTCTCTATGATGGAACGAGCTTCTGCCCTCCCAGGACCCCTACTCCACCAACCTTAATAAACACCCTATAAAAAGAAAAAAAAGGAAAAGGAAAAAAAAGAGAAAAGGAACAAGGTACCCCGTGTTTATCCCTAACACAACCTACTACCAAGTTAACATAAAAGATTTTAACTAGTATTGTGACTACATTTCTTTTCCCTTTCTATTCTTTCTCCCTTCCCCCTTATTTTCTCCTATTTCCTTTCCCCATTTCCCTTTTTCAAATTCAGTTTCTCTCATATAGACTGCAGATATTCTTTAGCCGCTAGCTCAGCAGTAAAAACCGCACATGCTCTTTATGAATAATCTTAAGCTTGGCGGGGTTAAGTAAATAAACTTGTGCGCCTTTGTCCCGAAACGGAGTAATGAGCTGGCGTAATTGCCATCTCCTCTCAACAGTTAAGGGGCAATAATCAGGGCGCACAAAAAATTCTACACCTTTCCCCTTCTTTTTTCGATCCGGTCGTGCCAGATCATATACTGCTTCTCTTGCCAAAAAATTATTGATTGAAATCAATATGGCCCTCGGTCTAGAAGTGTTCTGACCGGATCTATTACGCTGTACAAACGGGAATCTATGTGCTCTCTGGATCTCTCGGTCCCAGTCCCACTGAGTTAATCCAGGGAAAGCCTCGGAGAAGAGCTCCACCACAAATTTCCGCACATCCTGTCCTTCTATTCCCTCCGGAATATCTAATACACGGAGATTGTTCCGCCGAAGGCGATTTTCTAAGTCCGTGATCTTCCACAGAGTATCTTCTTTAGCATTCCGCAGAGTTTCTGTTGTCGCCTTCTGAGTAGCAAGCTCATCTTCCAAGTTGGAGATGCGTGTCTCAGCCTCAGTAAATCTGACCGCAAACTCCGAGCATAATTTGGCCATCCTGCGGACCGAGTTTTGAAGTTTGCGACAAGCGCCCTGTGTGCGCTGGCTCTCAGCGCGAGTCTCTTCCCTATGTGCCATTATGCTCTTATATATGACAGCAAGGGTAATATCAGCTGGTTTCTCCACATTGTGTGGATCTGATTGTGCCCCATCAACAACATCATTAATCCCTGGTTCACCCATGTAGGAATAGTCCCATTGAAACAGATCTACGTTCTCAGTCATCTGAAAGCCAGCACCAACACCTGCCCCCAAATCGTCCCTTTTCCGCACCGTTTTCGGGCTACTCTCCGGCGTGCCGGGCGAATCAGTCCCCCAGTCTGTAACATCATCCTTCTGTAGGCTGCTGGACCCCTTATGCGTAATACCAGGAGTTTTTTTTTTTAATCGTTTGTCCAACATGCCTGAATCAATTTCATCTCCAGAAGTATCAGAAGGATCAGACATTGAAAAAAAGGGACATTCACCAGAGTCACCATCTTTAGTAGGGTACTGATCAGCTAAGCTTTTCTCAAGAGTCACCAGGTTAATGGTAGCCGAACCATTGCCCTCTTCTCCATCCCCTTCTGGGTCAGTCCCTGTATTTTTAAAAAGACCCGGGGTTGCATCACCGGCTATATCCCCCTGGACGGGCAAAGAAACAGCGCAAACCCCCTTGCCCGAGGAGGCAGAAGCAGAAAGGGGCTGTTTTTTCAGTTTCCCAGATAAAAACAAAGCGGGAACTACCTTCTTACCGGCACCATCCCCACGAGTACCGTCCTTCTTTTCAACATTTAAATCCTGCCTTTTCTTCTCTGCAGCTCGCCCTCCCTCGGCGTCGGCCGCATCCAGAGTATTACGAGCTCTGCCACGTCCAGGTTTCGGGGGCATCCCGGCGGTGCTTACTGTTGACCCGGCACCAGTCCTTCCTTCCGGCCGTCTCCACAGCCCGTCCTCAAACGCGGAAGTATACCTCACGGACGTCAGCAGCCGCCAGAGAGCCGCCCGAGAGATCACCGCTGCGGGACAAACACTCCAGAGCATATCCGCCGACACTGTCCCGTCTACATTGCCTCACTCCATATTCCAGGTCCAATGGGCGGAAAGAAAAGCGCATGGGTACAACAGTCTGGCAGTTACAACACGGTAGGTGAGGTAGGGTGGATACCCGGGAGCTCGAGCTCACATGACCGTGTTCACGGTCGCCATCTTGCCTCCAGCCTGAAATACATTTTCAGGAAGCTGGCTCTTTATGTGATATATCAAGAATGTGATATACCTTGTAAAGAGTCCAGGGGTTGCCTTATGAGTGGACAGGGGCTTGCTATGCAATCCCCAAGTGCTCTATTGGGGGTAGTGTGGTTGAGCAGCCTTAGGCTCAACACAGAGGAGTGCAAGATGTTTGCAAATACACACAATAATCAACGAATGACACATACGACTCAAGGAGGAGATCCACACCAATATATATAAATAGTAAGTATCTTTATATATGATTAGGCATCGGAGAAAATCGTTCAGGTAAGTACGTTTTCAAATAAGAAATCTTTTGAATTTAAGAAGTGGACACAGTGCAATTTCTAAGTTCTGCAATGTTATCCTATGGAAGGAAGAACAAGTTCTGCAAACAAGTATAGCACAGCGACTTACAAGACCAATCTCCAGGAGTAAAGGAGAGTGGTGGGCAAGGTCCAAGGAAGCACCAGCAGTACACCACCAGTGGCACAAGGGCAGCAAGGGTGCAAAACAGCATCAGGAGCCCAGGAGGCTTCTCTAGAGATTGGTCACTGTGGAAAGAGGCTGCAGGCTATGACTGGGAGGCCATTCAGGCTGAACCAGCAAGGGGGCTCAGGCCTTGCGATGCTCGGGTATGGAGGGACACCTTTGTTCCACTTCTCCAAGGCCCAGGGGCGATGGGTGCAGAGATGTCCTTAGGAGTCGGTTTTTCCTTACAAGAGCAGTCGCGGTCAAGGAGGTCAGCATGCAGAGGCTGCAGGCAATGTCG
Organism: Calotriton arnoldi; assembly: GCA_963921515.1. Taxonomy (NCBI): domain Eukaryota; kingdom Metazoa; phylum Chordata; class Amphibia; order Caudata; family Salamandridae; genus Calotriton; species Calotriton arnoldi. The sequence continues at coordinate 496,012 of CAWUFW010012220.1, read as the reverse complement.
GGAGGTCCAGGAGGGCAGAAAGCACGATGGACTCTAGCTCTGGAGGGCTGAGAGATCTTGTTGACACCGGTGGCCCACTTCAACTCAGGCTGGAGGCAACGGGTGCAATGGTGGCTTTGGGTGTCGAGTTTTGGCAGTTCCGGAGGGCTCAGTGTCTTCTAAAATTGAAGTTTCTTCAGAACAGGTCCGCTGTTCATAAGAGGTCTTGAGTTTTTTTTCAAAGACAGGCAGTCCTATCAGGTTTCTTGAGTCAACAGCTCCAGGACGAGATGACTTTGGCGCAGTTTTCGACGAGGGATGCATACAGGCAGGCAGGGTTGGTACCAGGTCAGTTTCTTTCCTTTCTCCGCTCTTGCAGCTCTTCGGTGTTTTCTCTTCATAGGTCATCAGATCTGCTTCTCTGGTGCCAGGGACTCCCATAAATACTTAGGGTGTTAGGGGAGTGTAGGGTAGTAGCCAATGGGCTACTGACTCTTGAGGTCACTACACCTCCCAAATGACCACTTCCTGTTGGAAGTGGACATAACTCTGTCCCAGAATTCCCAAGTATGACATCACAAAGATGGCTACTTCTGAAAAATCGTGTCCACCTCACAGTAGCCCACCCCAGGGGTGGTACGCCAACCTGACTAGCTAATTTTCCCACCTGTTCAGGTGCTAAGGGGGCTCTGGAAAGGGGGGTGGCTTCCTCTCCTTTGAGGGGAGCCAGATTTGCATTCCAAAGGCGGAAGCTTCTTTGAAGCTCGCCGGCCCAAGGAGCCTAATCAGCAGACCATCCTGTGGGAGGCGGACAGGCTTTTGTACTGGGCCTCCTGAGAGCAAAGGTTCTCACCTTAGGAGGTCATAACAGCATCTCGGTGGAAAGCTGTCAGAAATCAGTCAGCAAGCACACCAGAGGCTGGTAGGTGTTCAGGGGGCACCTCTATAGTGCCCTCTGAGTGCATGTACTGGTAAATCCACCACTGGCATCAGTGTGGGTTTGCCAATGCGAGATGTTTGATACGCAACCATCCCTATTTTCAGTGAAGTCATCTTGTAGCTGGGGAACTCGTTTTCATCAGTGTTCAGCGCATGTTCTAAAATGGCTTCCCTGGTCACTTGTACTGGCAGTAATGGAACTGAGCAGAAACAGGGGCATATCTGCTCATGGGGATAAGCCTTCACATGTAGTACTAAGCATCCTGCCTTAGGGCTGTCAGGCCTGCTGTAGGGGTGACTTACAAGTATTACATCCAGTGCTGGGAGACAGGGCACATAGGGCTGTGTGACAGGTCATGTTTTCACTTTTGCCTGCATCAAGACGCGCAGCCTGCAAAGGCAATCTTGCATGTGCTTGGTGAGGGTCCCTTAGGGTGGCACAATTTGTGCTGCAGCCCTTAGGGGCACACTTTAGTATCTCGGGCCCTAGGTACTAGGGTATCATTTACCAGGGATTTAGAGGCTGCTAAAGGTTTGCCAATTGGGGGGACAAATTGTACATTTTTTAGGGAAAGAACACTGGTACTGGAAACCTGGTTAGCATGGACCCAGTACACTTCCGTCACAGTTGCACCAAAAACCAGGCAAAAGGTGTGGTGGGGGCACAGAGGGAGCAGAGGGAATAGAGGGAGCAGTATACGTAGGTCAAAGGGTGGACAGAGAATACAGAATCAACAAAGGTAAAAGGGCACCCCAGGATGGGGATACTTAAGCGCTACTCGAAGATGAAGAGTTATCAGCAGTTAAATACTTGCTGAGAAATCTCTTCCACCTCACCAATGGATATTCCTAAAAGAGAACGTTTACTGTTATCCAATTGGCATCATGTTTCATCATAGAGTACCTACTCCTATAACAATCCTGGTGCATAGCAGGGGCTCTTAACTGGGTAGCAGGTATTTTTGTGTACTGGAACATACACTGATGCCGAGTAAGAGTTAAATAATCCACATGAGTGTTACGAGAAGGTTTATTTGACTTTTGTCCTCCCTATTGGTAAGTTTGAGTAGGGATCAACAGAAAAGGTTAAAAATGTGTAAAGGGTAAATAAGAAGCTTCTAAGTTTTTATTCCTAACCCCCTTGTCGCATAAGTAAAAATAATGACCCAAGTGTTGGACGCAGCATATGCAGCAATCTACCAGTTTCAGTCCACTATGAAACCTATATGGTAAGGAGCATTTTTCAGTACTGATCTATATCGCACTGTAACCTAAAACTTATGAGTTGGGAGCACTGTGGGGTGTGTGAAATTCACAATTTGTTTTAATGTAATTATGCAAAATAAAGTGCTAGATTTTAGAGAAATTCGTCCTTCCATCAATTTTTGATGCGAAGACGCAGTTCTCTGTGAAAAGTTTTTCCAATAAAAACACAACAGGCCTAAACAACACCCACTGACACTATGCTTATTTGCATTATTCCAATGCACTTGAGGTAAATTATTCCACAAAACAGCACATAACTATGTGATGTGTCGTAGTGGCATAATTTCAGGCGTTTCGCTGAATAAGATTAACCTGAAAGTAGGACTTTTAAAACCGGAGCAGATAAATCAAGGTAGCAGAGGAGAGGCCTGCCTCACCGACCCGTCCCTGCAGAGAAACCCGTGCACTGCATCTCGAACTGCAGGCCTTTTTTGGTCTCGGCCGCCCCTCCGCTTCTTCGTATCTTTTGATTTGTTGGTCTGCTCTGTTGTGAACTCTCGCTGGCTTTTGGCGCCGCTATGTGGCGGTGTGATGCTTAAGTTAAACTTTCAGAACCAGGGACACGGAAAAACAGCTAAAAAAACTCAAGTGGCGTTCGCCAGCCAAAGGGCATCAATAGAAAACTTGAGCAAGCAGTGTTAACGCTATTTTTTTATTTATTTAGGAGCTATATAGTTTGTCTTGCAACAACAATATTTTATGTGGAATTTAGGCTTGATTCACAAAGGTAAACACACACGTTTGTGTAAGTTACACTTTTTCAGTATTCACAAAAGTGCACTTTAATAGGAAGTGTGGAGACTCCGCACATAAAAACACAGGCTTGACCTATCTTTTTATGTGTGCAGTCGGGCCGGAGAACTCAGAAATAAACCCCACATCACGGCTGGCCTTCTTGAGGCTACAGTGAAACTCTTAGCACCACTCTGAACAGGTTTACAGTGGAGCCCCTCGGAAGGCGCTGATCTTGGGCAATTGCCCACTTTGCCCGTGCCATGGTGTTTGCATACTTGTATTTTTGCTGATGTGAAACTAGTCCAAACCTTTCTAAGAGCCTGATTCGATAAGTGATGGACAGTGGGTTTTCCCCCACAGTTTTATATAGCGCGAACTCGACCCAGAGGTATCAGAGCGCTTTACATGAGCACCAGTTGCGTTACAGTCAGACACATGAATTTTGTCAGGCACGGACGGGGACATTAAATGATTTGCCCAGAATCACAGGATGGTGAGAGTCCCAGCATGTTACAGACACAGGAGAGGTTATCGCAAAAGTCTCCGCGTTTCCTACAAGAGAAGCTCCTAGGTCTAATCTATATGGTTTAGATTTTAGCAGTTTTGTCAGGCTCCCTTAAATGCAATAGAATTGCTAGTGCTGTCTCAGAGGCCTGCAGCAAGTCTACTGCTTTTAAGGTCTGCATTATAAATGGCGCCCCTGGCTGTGAAGGTGAAACCCCTGAGCCAAGCAGCTCGAGCCAGATCAATCATTTTCATGGCTGTTTCTCCACATTTCTGATCTGATGCTAGTTACTAATATAGCGAGCTTCCGTGGCTAAGAATTGCTTTAATAAGTATAAGCCCAATCACACTTGATTAAATGGGGCTGGGCAGCCCAAATAACATTCTGAACAGGCACATTGCTCTCTGTCCAGCCACTTTGATAGCTTTCCGAGGTAGGTCCTTGTGACACAGCCAACGATCAAAAGCATTAAAAAACACTAGGGCAACTGTGGTTGTGTCCCGTGGGGGCGGGGTCAGCAAGTGTGGGGGCGGGGTCAGAAAGCATGGGGGCGGGGTCAAAGCCATTGGCTAAAAAGAAAATATTCTGTAACTATTTTGTTGGTCTTTCACCTTCAAGTAACTGCATGTAAAATAACACACACTTTTAATGAAAAATAATTGCAAGTGAAACAAATTTATCATACCTGCCAACTTGAAGAACAATCTCACCATGTGAGGAGGGGCGGGGCCCGAGAAGTACCTACGAGGCACTCACCTACCGCGGTCTCAGGCTGGCCTGGGGTTGCAGATGTTTTGAGCAGAACCACTGCTCGTGGGAGTCCCAGTCTTTTATTTGAGCAACCATTAAGATATAATGGGGTAACCCACAAAAGTCAATGGACCTGGGTACTAATTGATATAGAAAAACAATGGTCCTAGACTTATGTTAAATCTTAGTTGTCTGAAGCAATCATAGACAGCATAGGGTACATATACAGTTTAATTCAATAATGTACCGTTAACTTATTTAAAACACATTCAAATATATCCTCAAAATCCAAAAGAAATCCAAAAAGGCACACACAATTGTTTTTATGTGACTCGTATTTTATTCGGTCACTTTTCATACCATTTTATCATATTCAATGTTCAAAACAGAGGAGTGGTAGCTCCAAGGGAAAAAGTGAAGAAAGAAAGTGCTCGTGGAGTAAGATAGAATATATAAGAGGAGATCAATCAAGAAAAACAATGATTCATCATTATTTATATTACAATCTTATTAGTAAAACTGGTCGTGATTCATGATTGCACCAGTTCTACATTGAGGCCTGTCCATTAGTTAGTTCATGGTTAATCATTTTGTTATTTCTCAAAAATGCGCAAACAACGTTTGTCTGTAAGCAAGTAGGGCTGGGATAATAACAGGTACAGGCCCGAGTAGGGGAGAGTGTCGACGTTTCGACCCTAGTGCAATGAGGGCAGTTTATATCCTCTGCAAGCGGGTCTTCCTCAAGACAGAAAGGAGGGATGGGGGATGCGGGGAGCAACTGATCATGGGTGATGCACAGTTAAAGTGCCGCCCCTGGGTATAGATATAAAAGTCCGCAATAGAATTGCGGCTTGGTAACAGCAGTTTACCTTCAATTAATGGGTGAGAAAATCGCCCACAGCGTCTTAATACATCATCTTCGCATGGCCCGGGGAATCCAGCTGGTCTGCTCGAGTCAGCTGGATTCCCCGGGCCATGCGAAGATGATGTATTAAGACGCTGTGGGCATTCTCACCCATTAATTGAAGGTAAACTGCTGTTACTAAGCCGCAATTCTGTTGCGGACTTTATATCTATACCCAGGGGCGGCACTTAACTGTGCATCACTCATGATCAGTTGCTCCGCATCCCCCATCCTCCTTTCTGTCTTGAAGACCCGCTTGCAGAGGATATAGACTGCCCTCATTGCACTAGGGTCGAAACGTCGACACTCTCCCTACTCGGGCCTGTACCTGTTATTATCCCAGCCCTACTTGCTTACAGACAAACGTTGTTTGCGCATTTTGAGAAATAACAAAATGATTAACCATGAACTAACTAATGGACAGGCCTCAATGTAGAACTGGTGCAATCATGAATCACGACCAGTTTTACTAATAAGATTGTAATATAAATAATGATGAATCATTGTTTTTCTTGATTGGATCTCCCTCTTATATATTCTATCTTACTCCACGAGCACTCTTTCTTCACTTTCCCTTGGAGCTACCACCCTCTGTTTTGAACATTGAATATGATAAAATGGTATGAAAAGTGACCGAATAAATACGAGTCACATAAAAACAATTGTGTGTGCCTTATGGATTTCTTTGGATTTTGAGGATATATTTGAATGTGTTTTAAATAAGTTAACGATACATTATTGAATTAAACTGTATATGTACCCTATGCTGTCTATGATTGCTTCAGACAACTAAGATTTAACATAAGTCTAGGACCATTGTTTTTCTATTTTATTTGAGCAAGGCAGTCAGGTCCTCCGGGGTTTTTGAGGTTGCTGACCACTGAAGAGGCCGGAGTTTAGCAGAAGCAGGTTCGAGGGTCGATAGGCCGGTAGGGCTGGGGACAAGTCAGTTGGTGTCGTCCTCTGGTTAGCAGCTGCACTGCTGGTCTTCTTTCTCCTTGTTCTTCTTGTTGTTAAGATACAAATAAATTGCAACGGAACAACAGGGCTCAAGTTTAAAAATCATCTAGATGTTATAGGAGTATAAAAATCATCTAGATGTTATATGAGTATTGAATATTAATCCAAACTCAAAAACGGCAAGAATCACGGAACAAAAAGGGCTTTGGTTAGAGAAACTTAAACACAACTAGGAACAGGCATGCTAATAGATTAAATTAAACAAGCATGGCTTTCAAATGGCACTAGGTCTCATACGATGGAAACTTAATCAACTGTGCATTGTGAAAAACGATAAAAAGAGTCTTGTACGGTCGGGGAAACATGAACCGATTAGTACAAGCGGCAACAAGCTGCAAAACCACCTGTTCCCTGCCTGCCAAACAGGCTAGAGATCGCCTTTGCATACCTTTTAACATCTTGCCGGCAGCCGGATTTGAGGATCTGTGCTGCGGGCCATGCAAACGCTGCTTTTAGGTCTCGGCCTGCACCAGCGCTTGCGCTGGTCTGGCCGAGAGTTTTAGTAAGCGGGTTTTGGAAGTGCAAACCCACTGGCTTTCGGCTGGTGACCAGCTTGCGTTCACAATGGCGTGCATGCGCGCAGCTGAGCTGCCATCTGGGTTTCCGACCTCTTCCTCATTTCCTCGTCATGGCTCATTAACTCTCTGGACTCTGATGTTTCAATCGCAGCAGCAGCTAACATTACCAACTGACGGCCCTGGACTACAGTCACATGAAAAACAACAGCGATTAGCATTGAAATGCGAGCTTTTTTTTGTCTAGTTAGAAATATTGCTTCGGTGGGTTGATTTCACCTTATATCGCTATTTGTTTTATATTGGGAGTCACAGCCTAATTACCAGTATTTTTGTCTCACTCTGTTTTTTTTTAAATATTTATTCGCGCAAAGCACAAAGCTATATTTAAGGTTACTTTTTCCGCGTCGCTTCTTCACTCTATTTAAACTCCACACCCCTCACTCTTATTGTCTCTCTCCTTCTCTCTCTCTCCCCTCTCTAATTCTCTCTCTACTTAATTAACTCTCCCCTCTCTATCTTTTTTAGCCTTTCATTCTCTCTCACCCCTTTATCTGTTTCTCTTTCAAACTCCTTCATTCACTCTCTCCCCTTCTGTCTCTCTCTCTATCCCGCTCCACTCTTTATTCTATGTACACCCTTTCTCTCTCTTTCTCCCTCACCACCCTCTCTAATTGGGCATTATATCTTCACTCTATCTCTCACTCGGCAACACCACAGCATCACTCAGCATCACCACATCATCACTCAGCGACACCACAGGATGACTCAGCACCACCACAGGATGACTCCGCACCACCACAGCATCGCTCAGCACCACCACAGCATCGCTCGGCGCCACCACAGCATCGCTCGGCGCCACCACAGCATCGCTCGGCGCCACCACAGCATCGCTCGGCGCCACCACAGCATCACTCGGCACCACCACAGCATCACTCGGCACCACCACAGCATCACTCGGCACCACCACAGCATCACACGGCGCCACCACAGCATCACTCGGCGCCACCACAGCATCACTCAGCGCCACCACAACATCACCACAGCATCACTCAGCGTCACCACAGCATCACTCAGCGCCACCACAGCATCACTCAGCGCCGCCACAGCATCACTCAGCGCCGCCACAGCATCACGCAGCGCCGCCACAGCATCACTCAGCGCCACCACAGCATCACTCAGCGCCGCCACAGCATCATTCAGCGCCGCCACAGCATCACTCAGCGCCGCACCAGCATCACTCAGCGCCGCACCAGCATCACCCAGCGCCGCACCAGCATCACACAGCTCCGCCACAGCATCGCTCAGCGTCGCCACAGCATCGCTCAGCGCCACCACAGCATCACTCAGGGCTACCACAGCATCACTCAGGGCCACCACAGCATCACTCAGGGCCACCACAGCATCACTCAGGGCCACCACAGCATCACTCAGCACCACCACAGCATCACTCAGCACCAAGACAATATCACTCAGCACCACCACAGCATCACTCAGCGCGAAGACAATATCACTCAGCACCACCACAGCATCACTCAGCACCACAGCAGTATCACTCAGCAAGACCTGAGTATCATTCAGCATCACCTCAGCATCGTCTCCGCAACAGTCACCACCACCACCACTACCACCTCAGCATCACTCAGCACCACCTCAGCCTGCTCTCGGAATCTGGCATCTGTTGTTCTCCCCTAGCGTCTGGCCGCTGCTAGTGTTATAATACAGGTACTAGTTCCCAACCTTCACCCTCCGATTGTTTATACCCCTAAAAAAAAAGCTTTAACAAACAACCATTGCAATAGGCAGAAACAAGTTGCCAGCATTGCAAGAACAAAAGAAAACTGAGGACATTTTTTATTGTAAATACTTTTTTAATATGGTCGTTCAGTTTTACATAATGCCTTCTTGGTCATATATAAAGTAACAAAAATGCTTCTGACACTTTTTTATTATAACTTTTCAGCATGCTGCACAGCAGCCACACTTCTCTACAGCACAGCTTGAAGACATTGGCAAAGTCAATAGCTCTGGCTAAACACTTATAAGGCCCCAAAGGCGAGACCTATTGGCTATGCCAATGCTTGTTTTTTAAGTTGGGAATTTAACGAGGGCCTGTAAAGCAGAGTTAAGAATGGAACAACGGCAGTAAATCCATGCTTAGACTGAAAACGCCCCAGTTGCAGTGTCGCCTAGCTGTAGTGGCCCTGAGTAAGCCACTGATAATGACGCATACGCCCCACTAGTGACATGCAGGAACACAATGTCCTGGGAGACTGTAGGGTGCATCGCTCCCCAGCTGAAGCAGCCCGAGTCCTAGAGGCAATGGGCAGTACCAGCTACGTTGGTGTGCCCTTTATGGATCAGAAGGTTATAGTATGGCACACACCTGCGAGGAATAACATCATGCAGCCATGCACCAGTGACCATGCCGGGCCCCAGAAGTTCCCACGCAGAAGTTGTTTCACTTGTGCTCTGAGGCAGATTCGATGTGCGGACAGATCTTCTTTAGCAACTGCAGGGCATGAAGCAAGCTGAGGCAGAAATAGCTTCAGCACCCTGGATGCTCTACGACCTTTAGTAGACACACTACAACTACCAGTTCCTGCATGACCTTCCATCTCACTGCAGATGCTGCCTTTCATAGATCGTCAGGCTCTAGCTGTCAGCTCACTGAATGAACAGATGCACTTCTAACAGGGCCGCACTGTAATTCTCATAGTATTCTTTTAGTACCTGCACTGCATGGCTTTCTACATATGACCCCCTGCAGGCCTGCCTGCCCACACCTCTCATAACTCTGCATATCTATCCAACGTACGATTCCCTACGTTGCATTTTATACATGCTTTTATATACTTCTGCAGTTCGTGCTGCATGTGCCACAACAGTGCATGTAATGCTGCAATGAATTTGAAGTTGCAATGCCTGCCTCCTAAAGCTAAATGTACCAGTGTACTGCATATACCAATGCACGTGTACTTTGCACCTGCATGTCCTTTTGCCCTGCCTCTCACATTGTACCGCGTGCCCCACCACACTGCGCGCCCTATTCCAGCTTATGGACCAATACAATGCAATTCCTGCTGCACTATATGTCTCAGGGCACGTTATGCCCCCACCTCACTACATGCCCTATGTCAATGCACTGATGAAAACAAAAAAGTACTGCTTGTATCCCTTTGTTGCACTGCACAGTACAACACATCGCCTGTCCTCCAACGCTGCACATCTCAGTACAGTGTACCTCACTACGCTGCATGAGTTACTGCACTGTGCAATACTGCACTGCATGTCCCAACAATGTTTTGCTAAGTTCTATGTCCCCTTACTCCACATGTAAAACAGCATTGCAGATCTGTACTCCGGCCCCTGCTACAATACATTTCCGGTAAATTGGACATGTGTGTACCCCTTCATCTGATCATGTTTGTTTTTGTATCTCGCTGTGCGCGCCAATGTTGCGACATCGTGTGTATTTGGACTCTTGAATCCAGTGCGAGCCGTAGCACTTCCCAAGTGAAGGCTCTTGATTTCCTCTTCCTCCACCGCACTTTATGCCCCACCCACAATGCATGCCGCAGCACAGTAAATGTCCAGCTTCGTGGTGAATGTGACTGCCTATCATGCTGAACTGCATGCACATGCACTGCACGTCTCACTGCACTACATACTCCGTCTCACTGTATAGTCCAACTTACCTGACACACTGCATATCTTGGTGCAATACCCGCCCCGCTGCCCTCAATCGCCAAGGGCGCTGCATGTCCCGCTGCATGTCCCGCTGCACCTCCCACTGCATGTCGCAAGGTGTGTCCTGCTACAGCGTATGTCCTAGCCACACTTAGTACACTTTCCCAGGACGTCTCACCACATTACACCTTCAGCAACACTGCATGCCGATCGCATCATTTATCTATGAACTGCATACCTCTCTGCACTTTGGCTCACTGTTTCTCCGTTCACGCACATCTCTGTGTGCGGCATGCCTATGTACTACTGCATGCCCTGCTTCCGTTCCTGCTGCTCTAAAGTATACAACAAGCATTTGCAATGCAATAGGACTCGCATTTACGTGAGACCTATTGCAAATTGCATCTCGGACAATGGGAGGGAGGGTGGGGGCACGGGCACGGACAACGGGAGTGCCGGTGGGGGAGAAGGGGGCTCAAAAGGAGTGCTCACAGTCCACGTACGGTGTAACACTCGAAGTAAAGGGGCCAGTAACCATGGGAGGTGACAAATGACGACATAGCCGTCATAAGGAGGGACTAACAAGCCTCAAAATGAATCAGAAGACAGCATTTACGGAGGACAAAGACACAAGCCAATGGGCGGAGAGTGGGCGGAGCTTCCACGAAGCTTCCACTCCATACTGAATACTGCATGCCTCGCAAAGCAAGCAGCACATGCGCGCTGCCGCTATAGGCTCAACCTTAAAAGCAGGAAAAGATTTAAAGTTACTGTAAGTATAGTATTTTGTACTGGAAGGATAACCTTCCAGTACAAAACGTATACTAGACTAACACAGACACCTTTCCACTATGGCGCAAAGGTGTGGGCATGGCGCTTGGCAGGCTGATTGTGCACCAATGCTAGGGAGAGAGGAGGAGAGTGCTATATCTTTGTAGATATGGTGCAGTCATGCTCTTTCCTTGTCCCGCAACGCAGGTTGGCAATTTTGGCTGATGAGTTGCATTGTGTGAGAGGTTAGTACATAGACCCCTGGATAACTCAGCCCAAAGAGCGATAATCCAAACTCCGTCTCTATCTGTATTTGTTATTGTACTTTTTTTTGAAGAAGTTTTAACATGCTGTCTTGTAGAGATCAACAGCTTCCGGTAGCTAGACTTAAAACAAACATTGGTAATGCATCGGTTTCACCTATGTGATGAATAATAAGCAGTTTTTATCAATCACCATCAGGGACGAAGGAATGAGCTCCCTTACAAGTATCATTGGAGTGGGGAAGATGTGGCACAGCGGCAAGAGCTGCTGACTCGAGAGCTGGGGATCCCGGTTCTTGATGGCGCAATATCCTGTGATTCTGGGCAAATCACTTAATCTCTCCCGGTGAGAAGTTGCGCTATATAAGTCTGCTGCAAGACAAAAAGACAGAAAGAGGCAAAAGTTTATGAAAAAATAGATCCACCAACGTGGATGTTAACAGTATTTTGGGGACAGGAAACTGATAAGAAAAGCAGACAAGGAACAAGTATAGGTAAATGCAGGGAAAAATGCTACAGCCAATAGAAATGAAGGAAAAGTAAGTGGCAAGCACAGGAACCAATGAGAAGCCAGGAAAGAGAGGGGTGGGATGAAAGCCCCTTTTAAGTTTATATTAAAAACAATAGATTTCACAAGCACAGCGCAAGCCCTGTGCAGGTGAAACCTAAAAAGAATAAAGATAGTTATCATGCCTTTTATACGAATCTTCGTCCAAATCTGGGACTTAAGTTTAATTTTATTTTGAAACATAACTTTACAGTATTTCTCTCTTTAGGACCTTTGAAGTGTATCTTTTCTCCTTACTACTGAATTTCCAATCACAGTTTATAGTGACATGCAATATTTTCTCATTTCATCTGCAGGTACTGATGTAATGATTTGTTTATCTAGTGTGTCAAATTCAACACGTTGCACTCTTTATTGGTCAAATTGCTTATGTCGTTCTGATTTTGATCAAATTATGTTTCTGAATCACTTTATTACTATAACCAACTGGCCCAATTTATTACTCACAAAGAAACATCAAATAAGTCAAATGGGAATGTTCTGGGCAAGTGCATGGTCTGTACATAGAGTAGTGTGGTGACAGCAAATTGGCTAGCAGTTCCGCCTTTGGACTCTGCAGATAGTGTTTCGCTGCCTCCTCTTACAAGAATTTAATTCTAGATGTGTAACATGTCATCAGTCATTCAAGGTGTACTTAAGGAAATCATGTAGGCACATTTGTACTCATTGGCGAGCATTTTAGAAGAAAACACAGATCATTCAAAGCATTTAGCAATGTCTACTACTCCTCAAGAGAAAGTTTCCTGAAACTGAGCAATCGCTCCTGTATTTTCTTTGAGTGGCAAATAAAGATTAATTGATCTTTTAAGTAAATGTCAACAAAATACTCAAATTCACTCATAAACACTTAAATACATAAAGATGCCATTTTAATTCTTCAATAGTCTCCTCCCCTCCCTTCTTCAGTTTCAAGAAATTGTGTTGTTCTGAAATTATGGATGGTTCATCCGAATATTGTTTCTCGTTCTGGGCTACAGCTTCACAATACCGATCCCATATTCTCGTATGCCAAAGCCAGATTGAGGTGCTACCATGTCAGACAAATTGTCAAAAACTTGTTAGCCAGTCTCCCCTAGATGATTGACCAACCGGACAGTACATCTTATATCATCATATTTACTGGCATCAATGGCAACGAGGTAGTTCTCGAAAACTCTCAGCCACTCCACTTCAGGGGAGGTTTACCAGGAAGCTGTATGAATAGCAGAGGCTGAATCACAGTTTGTTCAGTAGCCATTGTTTACGAGGGCAGTTAAATGTACACACTAAGGGGCAGATTTACAAGCCCCTTGCGATATTTGTGCACTGCCATTGCGTCACTTTTTGTGACGCAGCGGAGGCGTAAACAATGAGCCACGTTACAGGCCCATTTACAATGTGACGCATCTAGGGAGATGCGTCACCATGTAAAGCCCTGCGCCACATTATACCTGCATCAGGTATAATGTATGCTGGGTGGGCATTCCCACGTAGGAAAGCCTCGTAGAAGTGACTCAGTGAAAGCTACAGGATTTCACTGCGCCACTTCTAGGACGCCACTACGTCAAAACCCTACACCTGCTTGGAGCAGGTGTAAGGAGTGATGCCGTATTTTGGGAGTAGGCCTCCCCGTTCATTGCTGGAGTTGCATCGTGCTTGCAACACGACTCCAGCAATGCGTGACTTTTACGCCAACAGATGCGTCAGAATTTCTGATGCATCTGTCAATCCTTACGCCATGGTGCGCCATATTGTAAATACGTCGCATCCATGGTGGCGCAAGGGTTTCGCATGGAGGCTCAGGGAAACTGACGCATCTATACAGATGCGTTAGTTTCTTGTAAATCTGCCCCAAATGGTTGAAGAGGTGACACACTAGAATAGAGATGATTGTGGGATAATAAAAAATATATAGAATGGTAAATTTTATAATGTACCAGCATGCCATACCAATAATCAAGATCTACATGTATATCTGACTTGGGTGAGGCAGGAAGCGAGGCTCTGAGTTTCAGATATTTGAAGCACTTGAGGGCCCTGTTCCAGCAAAGTATGTGCCACAGTCCAATAATTTCCACATTGTAAAGTTAGGCTTCATTGCTTGGAGACCAATTACAGTGGAAAGATGGCTGCCACTCTGACACACGTGCACAAAAGACACAGCGTGACGCATGGGTGCAATGATATCAGAGTGCCGTGGCAGCTCAAGACCATGTTACGGACATGTTTTAGGATGCACGGGTGAGTAGAAAGATGCTCCCGAAATCCTCGTTCTATGTTCCGGTGCACAAAGACTCTAGCATAATGCTGAATTAAATAACAACAAGTTAAAACGACTGCTCTAGTCCTTGCAATTCTGACAGCGATTAGCCAGCCGCAAGCGGTGTCCACAGCTGATCCCTGCCAGAAACGAAAACCACATATTTTCCGTTCTGTGCATTTCCAAAAACTGTATGCTTCTCATCTCATTTCCAATTTGCACTAACACACCCAACTCTTCTGCCCACAAACGTGAATTCTACTTTGACAGTGAAGTGAACCTCGCTTAGTTCACCACTAAAATCTGCTTTTATCCCAGTGATGCCCCTTCTTCCCCACTCAGCAAAAACTCTGAGCTAAGTCATAGCTATCACCAAACTTGACAACAGCTGCAACATATTCCTCGATCTACACTTTACTCATTTCCCTAGGAAAATTAATTCTACTTTGAAAACCTTCAATCTCTCCATTTCTTCCATACATCTGCTTATGTACAAAATGCAGGATACATTCAAATTTCTCTCCCTAGTTATCAAACTTATTGGTGGCCTGTCAGCCTCTGTCTTGCATAAAGCAATTCTTTCTGCTCCACAACTACTCCTTTTGGTCTCATCACCTACTAGCCTCTACGTGCACCTTTGCACCTTTCAGCTAACCTATACTACCCATTACCTTACAGGCTAACTACCTACACTTACTTATTCAAGATTACCTCAGAACTTTCTCTTGCAGTCAGATGACTCCTTGTATATATATTTTATCTTGCCAAGGAATGCAGGGGCCTTTCTAATCATGTTATGGTTACATGTGATAAGTACTGTGCTTTCGAACCAACGCGTAGTGTATGTTTAGTAATAATGCTGAGAGAACCCAAAGAGTGCAAGTTACAAACAGTTGTTTAGTACTAGTGATCCAGCGCAATATTAGCCAACAACATTCATACACCATATACTCACTTGGGCCCATACATTCACACTACACTAATACTTACGCTGGGTGTCAGATGTACTCTTTTATCAAAGTCCCTGCTACCAATTACCTTCTGATTGAAGAGTAATAACTTACCAATGGATCCTTTGCTAATTGGGAAGTTTAAAATAAGTGACATTCATTATAGTACATAATCCTGAAATAACCACTGAGTCAGGAAGTTTTAAAATGTTTATCTAAAGTTTTAGCAGAGTAAAATACAGAAAACACGGTACTTGATTGAAATACCCAAGAAAAAGCATAAAAATGATTTTGCTAATAAATGACGGTGTTTAAGGAAGAGGAGAAGATAGAGACAGCAGCGCAACTAAAGGTTGCAGTATAGTTACCTAAATGCGAGAACCAAGCCCCTTGGGAAAGGAGTTGGAAAAGATCGGACCCAGGAAGGATGAAGAGCAAAGACTTCTTCCAGGATCAGGACAGGACCGGTGACCTCTCTACAACGACGCCTGCGCCGTTCCCCTCTCTGATACTCGACTTCTCTCGATTCTCCCGTGCTTTCCTTCTAATGGACTCCGCCGCCCCCTCCTCAGGACCTCTTCCGGACAGGAATTCAGTCAGTAACCGATCAGCTGGGCAGTCTGGAGTTGAGAGCTCTCTGGCAGTATGGACGCCTGTTCTTCGTGAACGCATGCTCTGACTAATTAACTAATGCTATATTCTATTATACCCTTCTACGCCCATATACCTCCCCTTAATGTTGCTAAAATATGGGACCATTACTTCTGATTGGACAGGGACAGGGGTGGATTCTCGCACCATATCGATTTGGCCTAAATTGTAAAGCCTATTGTCTTTACGTTCCCTCCCCTTCAAATTAATACATTCGCTTTATTTCCCACCCGTCTCACGACAATTGTTATACATTTTACAGGAGAAAAGTAACAATTTGTCCACCGCAAACATTGGGTACATCCTCTTCGGCCAATAGGTCGTGGCCTTGGGAGACGTCCAAGTTGACTTCACTTGGCAGGCATACAGGACACATGCGCAGAACCCTCTGTCTCTCGAGTTTCAAGACACCAACCCAGGCCCAAGTTTACGAATTACTAAAAGTGTAAGAAGAAAATATTAAAATCACAAATAAAAAGTTTCACTGTATACCCACTTTCCCTACTCTATTCCCATTTAATCATAATACTATCCTGCATTAGTAGCGTTAAGAAAACGACAATTTAATAATGACATGAGAGCAAGCTTAAGCATGTGAAAACATTTAGCGGCCATTTTAATGCACACTGTGCAGAAGCAGAAGTTTCCCACCAAGCAAAGAAAGACGTCACACCATGTGATCAGGTTGCGACATGCGCAATGAAGTCCCACGCTTTTAGCGGCCATCTTGGTTTATAGACAAGCGTTATTCATTAGTAAAACACATAGGCAAGCGTCTATCCCTTCTGTGTTTGTGAATGCAAAGATTAGTATTGACAGTACAAGTTTAATAAATTAATACTATGAGGAGGATTGCATACAAGCAAGTTTCATTTTTGAAACCTTGCTCCATCAATCCCCTCTCTGATGGCGTTTCTGAGCCATCAAAATACTACCCTCAATCAGATGCCAACTTTTAGCAAATCGTTTCATTCTCATTTTTACTTTTTCTATTCTTACAATCTCCTTTTAATTTCTTGTATAAATCACTTCTCCATTCTTCTAGTTCGATTTCATCTAGTTTTCTCTTCTTTCCTTTTCCTGTCACTTTATATGTTCCATTCTTTCTACAGCATTTGCACCATATTGTTATTGCTAAAATTATTATTGCTATCCCTGCTAAGGGTACTAGTATTTGACCTATAAGTCCTTTCCCTATATTAGCAAACCAAGTTCCAATTGACGAGATACTATTTGTCAGTCTTTCCCATACAATCAATCAATCAATCAATCAGGGGTTTGTTAAAGCGCGACTACTCACCCGTAAGGGTCTCAAGGCGCTAGGGGTGGGGGTGCAGGTTCCATCCATCAAGGAGGGGTCTGTCGAAGAGCCAGGTTTTGAGGTTTCTTGCGAAGATGGGGAGCGATGTTGTCTGTCTGAGGTGGAGCGGAAGGGCGTTCCATGCTTTGGCCGCGAGGAAGGAGAAGGAGCGGCCTCCCAATCTGGTCTTTCTGGTGCGGGGGACCACGGCGTAGGAGAGCTGGGCTGATCGTAGGGTCCTTTGCGGTGCGTGGAATTTGAGTCGGCTGTTCAGGTATGCTGGTCCGGTGCCGTGGAGGGCCTTGTGTGCGTGGGTGAGCATCTTGAACGTGATTCTCGCCTCGACAGGGAGCCAGTGGAGTGTGCGCAGGTGCTGGGAGATGTGGCAGTGTTTTGGCAGGTTGAGGACCAGTCTTGCGGCGGCGTTCTGGATGTTCTGTAGCTTGCGGGTGAGGTTTTTGTTTATTCCGGCATAGAGTGCGTTGCCGTAGTCGAGTCTGCTGGTGACCAGGGCGTGAGTGACGGTCTTTCGGTGTTCGAGGGGGATCCATTTGAAGGTCTTACGAAGGAGGCGGAGGGTGTGGAAGCAGGAAGACGAGACAGAGTTGATCTGGCGGTCCATTTTGAGCTCGGAGGCCAGGATGATTCCCAGGTTGCGTGCGTGGTCTGTGGGGGTTGGCGGGTTTCCGAGGGCAGGGGGCCACCAGGTGTCGCTCCAGGCGTCGGGGTTTGGGCCCATGATGAGTACTTCTGTTTTGTTGGTGTTTAGTTGTAGGCAGCTGTTTTTCATCCATTTGGCGACGGCTTCCATGCCTTCTCGAAAGTTGCGTCTGGCGGTGTTGGGCTCGTTGGATAGGTAGAGGATGAGCTGGGTGTCATCTGCGTATGACACGATGTTGAGTCCGTATGTTCTGACGATGGGGGCGAGTGGAGCCATGTAGACGTTGAAGAGCGTCGGGCTGAGGGAGGAGCCCTGGGGGACTCCGCAGGTGGTAGGTGTGGGGTCCGAGAGGAAAGGGGGAGTCTGACCCGTTGCGTCCTGCCGGAGAGGAAGGAGCGGATCCAGTCGAGGGCCTTGTCCTGGATTCCTGCGTCGTAGAGTCTGCGTATTAGGGTGCGGTGGGAGACTGTGTCGAACGCCGCTGATAGGTCGAGGAGGATGAGGGCTACTGTTTCTCCATTGTCCAGTAGGGTGCGGATGTCGTCTGTTGCGGCGAGGAGGGCGGTTTCCGTACTGTGGTTTTTTCTGAAGCCGGATTGGGAGGAGTCAAGGATGTTGTGTTCTTCAATGAATGTGGCGAGTTGGCTGTTGATGGCTTTCTCGATGACTTTCGCTGGGAACGGGAGCAGGGAGATGGGTCTGTAGTTTTTGAGGTCGGTGGGGTCCGCTGAGGGTTTCTTTAGGAGGGGGTTGACCTCGGCGTGTTTCCAGTCGTCGGGGAACCAGGCGGTCGCCAGGGAGCGGTTGATGGTGTGGCGGAGCATGGGTGCGATGGTGTCGGCGGCTCTGTTGAAGATGTGGTGGGGGCAGGGGTCCGTGGGGCCCCTGAGTGGATTGACTTCATTGTCTTCAGTGTGTCTTCGGTGGGGAGGGCTGTCTATTCGTCAATCGCTGGTTTCCGGGTGTCGGGGGTGGTTGGTGAGGGTTCAGTGTGTTGGTTGTCTTCGTCGAAGTTGTCGTAGATGCTCTTGATTTTGTGGTGGAAAAAGGTGCTGAGTTTGTCGCAGAGGTCTTGTGAGGGAGGGATGTCGGTAGACTCGCTAGTGGGTTGGGCGAACTCCTTGATGATGCTGAAGAGTTCCTTGCTGTTGTGCGCGTGGGTGGAGATTCTGTCTTCAATCGCTTTTTCCTCGTTTCTCTGATGAGTTGATGGTGGGCGTAGGTGGCGGCTCTGAAGTTGTCGTGGGCTTCTGTGGATTTGGTGTTCTTCCAGGCCTTTTCGAGGCGGCGACATGTGCTTCTGGACTCTCGAAGTTCGGTGGTAAACCATCTGGCTTTCTTGGCGCGGGTATTGTTGTTTTTCTTGAGGGGGCTATGGTGTTGGTGCTGTCCGAGATCCATCTATGCAGGGTTCGGGCTGCGGTGTTGGGGTCGTCGTTTTCCGCGATGGTTGGGGTGGAGTTGTTGAGTGAGGAGGTGAGCTGGTCGTCAGTGATTTTGGTCCAGTTTCTTCGTGGAAGCAGGTGCTGGTGTCTGTGGATGGTGGGTGTTCTGAAGGTGAAGTGGACGCAACGATGGTCGGTCCATGGGAGTTCGGTGGTGTGGCTGAAGGTGATGGAGTTTCCTGTAGTGAAGAGGGGGTCGAGGGTGTGTCCTGCTGAGTGCGTGGGCTCGGTCACGATCTGGCGCAGTCCAATGTTGTGGAGGTTGTCCAGGAGGGATGTGGTGTTGGGGTCCAGTTGGTTGTCGAGGTGGAAGTTGAGGTCTCCCAGCAGGGTGTAGTTGGTGGATGCGATGACTTGCGGGGAGATAATGTCCGTGATGGAGTTGGCGAAGGGTCCGCGGGGTCCAGGGGGTCGGTAGATGAGGGTTCCTCGGAGGGTGGCGGTGGGGCTGGCCAGTATCTTGAAGTGAAGGTGTTCCATCAGTTCTGTGGGCTCGTCAGGGAGTGTGCTCAGGCGGAGGCTGGATTTGTGGACAATGGCGATTCCTCCTCCTGGGCGGGTGGGGCGGTCCTTCCTGGAGATCTTGTATCCTTGGGGGATGGCGATGGCGATGTCCGGTCCCGAAGTGGTGTTGGTCCAGGTTTCGGTGAAGAACGCTACGTCCGGGGTGGTGCTGTCGAGGAGGTCCCAGATTTCTGTGGCGTGTTTGTGGAGGGATCGGACGTTGAGGAGGATGCATTGCAGGGTCTTCGGTTCGGTTGTGTTCTTGTGGGCGGGTTGTGCTGGATCCGTGTTCTTGGCGGTGCTGCAGGTGTGCCGGCAGCGGTGACAGCTGAAGGGTCCGTGGGAGTCGGCTGGTGATGCTAGCTTGCAGTTGTTGTTGCGGCCTGGGTTGAGTGCGTGGAGTGCTGCTGGGTCGTAGCGTTGGCGGGGCGGAGGTCCAGGGTTCCTGGCGCTGGTCGCGGTCGCGGACGGGCGCAGACGGGCTTGCCTTTGACGCGCCGGCGGCACGCCCGCGCAGTGGCCGCCATTAAGTAGGGGTCGGGGAGGGCTGGACAGCTGGGAGGCGGGAGCGGGGAGGGGAGCTGGATTGGGCCGGACGCGCTGGGGGGGAGGGGCCGCGGGGGCAGCAGCAGCGGGGAAAGGTGAAGGGAGGAAATAAGGGATAAAGAAAAAAGGGAAAATAGGCAAAAATAAGGCACAAAAGAGCAGAGATGCAGAAAGGTGAAAGATAAAAGAGGGTAGAAAAACGAGTGAAAACTAGTGAAAGGGCAGAGCGAGAGGAAGGGAAAATGAGCAGAAATAAGGCACAAAAGAGCAGAGATGCAGAAAAGTGCAGAAAGGTGAAAGATAAAAGAGGGTAGAAAAACGAGTGAAAACAAGTGAAAGGGCAGAGTGAGAGGAAGGGAAAATGAGCAGAAATAAGGCACAAAAGAGCAGAGATGCAGAAAAGTGCAGAAAGGTGAAAGATAAAAGGTAGAAAAACGAGTGAAAGAGCAGAGTTAGAGGAAGGAGACAGAGGTCCACTGGACCACCAGGGATGAGGCGCAGGGAAACCTGCGGGTGGAGGAGGGCCTCGATCACCAACACTCGAGAGTGCAGGGGCAGGCCTCACTTAATGGTGGAGCTGCGAGGCTGGGAGAGCAATTTCACTGACAATGAGTCAGTGGTCTTGCTCGCCTGTCCCCGCAGTGGCCGCCATTAAGTAGGGGTCGGGGAGGGCTGGACAGCTGGGAGGCGGGAGCGGGGAGGGGAGCTGGATTGGGTCGGTCGCGCTGGGGGGGAGGGGCCGCGGGGGCAGCAGTGGCGGGGAAAGGTAAAGGGAGGAAATAAGGGATAAAGAAAAAAGGGAAAATAGGCAGAAATAAGGCACAAAAGAGCAGAGATGCAGAAAGGTGAAAGATAAAAGAGGGTAGAAAAACGGGTGAAAACTAGTGAAAGGGCAGAGCGAGAGGAAGGGAAAATGAGCAGAAATAAGGCACAAAAGAGCAGAGATGCAGAAAAGTGCAGAAAGGTGAAAGATAAAAGAGGGTAGAAAAACGAGTGAAAACAATTGAAAGGGCAGAGCGAGAGGAAGGGAAAAATGAGCAGAAATAAGGCACAAAAGAGCAGAGATGCAGAAAAGTGCAGAAAGGTGAAAGATAAAAGGTAGAAAAACGAGTGAAAGAGCAGAGTTAGAGGAAGGAGACAGAGGTCCACTGGACCACCAGGGATGAGGCGCAGGGAAACCTGCGGGTGGAGGAGGGCCTCGATCACCAACACTCGAGAGTGCAGGGGCAGGGGCAGGCCTCACTTAATGGTGGAGCTGCAAGGGTGGGAGAGCAATTTCACTGACAATGAGTCAGTGGTCTTGCTCGCCTGTCCCCGCAGTGGCCGCCATTAAGTAGGGGTCGGGAGGGCTGGACAGCTGGGAGGCGGGAGCGGGGAGGGGAGCTGGATTGGGCCGGTCGCGCTGGGGGGAGGGGCCGCGGGGGCAGCAGCGGTGGGGAAAGGTAAAGGGAGGAAATAAGGGATAAAGAAAAAAGGGAAAATAGGCAGAAATAAGGCACAAAAGAGCAGAGATGCAGAAAGGTGAAAGATAAAAGAGGGTAGAAAAACGAGTGAAAACTAGTGAAAGGGCAGAGCGAGAGGAAGGGAAAATGAGCAGAAATAAGGCACAAAAGAGCAGAGATGCAGAAAAGTGCAGAAAGGTGAAAGATAAAAGAGGGTAGAAAAACGAGTGAAAACAATTGAAAGGGCAGAGCGAGAGGAAGGGAAAATGAGCAGAAATAAGGCACAAAAGGGCAGAGATGCAGAAAAGTGCAGAAAGGTGAAAGATAAAAGAGGGTAGAAAAACGAGTGAAAACAAGTGAAAGGGCAGAGCGAGAGGAAGGGAAAATGAGCAGAAATAAGGCACAAAAGAGCAGAGATGCAGAAAAGTGCAGAAAGGTGAAAGATAAAAGGTAGAAAAACGAGTGAAAGAGCAGAGTTAGAGGAAGGAGACAGAGGTCCACTGGACCACCAGGGATGAGGCGCAGGGAAACCTGCGGGTGGAGGAGGGCCTCGATCACCAACACTCGAGAGTGCAGGGGCAGGCCTCACTTAATGGTGGAGCTGCGAGGGTGGGAGAGCAATTTCACTGACAATGAGTCAGTGGTCTTGCTCGCCTGTCCCCGCAGTGGCCGCCATTAAGTAGGGGTCGGGGAGGGCTGGACAGCTGGGAGGCGGGAGCGGGGAGGGGAGCTGGATTGGGCCGGTCGCGCTGGGGGGGTGGGGCCGCGGGGGCAGCAGCGGCGGGGAAAGGTAAAGGGAGGAAATAAGGGATAAAGAAAAAAGGGAAAATAGGCAGAAATAAGGCACAAAAGAGCAGAGATGCAGAAAGGTGAAAGATAAAAGAGGGTAGAAAAACGAGTGAAAACTAGTGAAAGGGCAGAGCGAGAGGAAGGGAAAATGAGCAGAAATAAGGCACAAAAGAGCAGAGATGCAGAAAAGTGCAGAAAGGTGAAAGATAAAAGAGGGTAGAGAAACGAGTGAAAACAAGTGAAAGGGCAGAGCGAGAGGAAGGGAAAATGAGCAGAAATAAGGCACAAAAGAGCAGAGATGCAGAAAAGTGCAGAAAGGTGAAAGATAAAAGGTAGAAAAACGAGTGAAAGAGCAGAGTTAGAGGAAGGAGACAGAGGTCCACTGGACCACCAGGGATGAGGCGCAGGGAAACCTGCGGGTGGAGGAGGGCCTCGATCACCAACACTCGAGAGTGCAGGGGCAGGGGCAGGCCTCACTTAATGGTGGAGCTGCGAGGGTGGGAGAGCAATTTCACTGACAATGAGTCAGTGGTCTTGCTCCTATCCTACACTATCAACTTCCAGTGGTTTTAGTTCTTTCTCAAGTTTAGTTATGTTCTGAATATATGTTCCAATTTCTGTACTCTTATCAGGAATATAAGTGCAACAATGTTTCGTCTTCAATAATTTACAGACTCCTCCTACTTTTGCCAATAGAATGTCAAGAGCAAGTCGATTTTGCATTACCATAGATCTAATCGCAACCATCTCTGTATTAATCATTAGAAAACCTCCAGCAGTATCCGTTGATAAACGATCAACCACTGTAGACAATTTGCATATTTTCCTTGAGTTCAGAATTATTCCCACTGAAGGTATCAATGCACCAAATATATCACCTACAATTTCTGAAAAACTAGCTCTTTTACTACGTATTAATTTATTATTGTTTTCATTGCTTCCAGTGTTTCTTTTTACGTGGTATATCTTTGGAAAAACTATTCCAAAATAACAACTTCCATACCATCTTGCAGGAAGCCTAAAGTAAGCCTTATTCCCGCATACATAATAAATTCCAGGAAAAACTGTATCTGTTCCTCCTTTGAGTCCCCAACCTCCAATAATTAAAAAATTGTGTTCACATTCACTGGTACCAATGAAAACATTGTTATAATCAGTCTTTAACCTATGAAGACAAATTTTCCCTTTCTTTACGAAATCCAGAGCCATTGCAGCTTGAGCTTTACCAGGTGTATAACTCCCTTCTTTCTCCGCCCAAGGTAGCAACTGAGCCTTATGCTCTGAAGCTTTCTTTTGAAAATCATGTTTTCTATCTTCTACTAAATTCAGAAATATCTTTTCTTCTTCTAATAAAGAACATGTTAGATTGTGTCTATGTGCATGTGTTATGTCTATCGATTTCATTGTTAAGAAAAACTCTCCCATAAACTGTGCGTCTTGACTAGTAAGCACTGGGTTCATATTCTTGCGAATCGGAACCTCTGAAAATATCACATCTAAGTTTGAATAATAATACTGTAGCCTACCTGTTCTATAAAATAAACTTGTTAATACACTACATGAGATTCCATATGTCAGTGGTAAATGATGGTATGTTAATCCTTCTGCTACTGATTTAGGTAATTTCATACAGACATAACAATTACTAACTTCCATTGTGTCTACATACTGAAACAATAACTTTGTGAAAACATTTAAACTAGTGTCGTTGTCAGCTATTTCATGATGAATTTCTGCCTCAGCTTCTGCCATTAATTCTACTCTACTGCCCTTCATGTTTGCTGTCCTCCCTTTAGTTTCATTATTTATCTTCTTATCTATTATCATAAGGTAAGGAATTGCTGCAATCAGGACTAACCATACTATAAGCACCAATACTAGACTACAAATGCAGATTGCACAGCATCTCTTACAACAATTTCGTTTTGGTCTCCCAGTAACTCTATCATCAGGCATTTTTCGACAAGGAAGATTTCTCTTCTTATCTCTTCTTCTTTTCTTTAGATGATTCTTTTGTTTGGTCTTGTTTCTTCTTCGTATGTTAGTTCTGCACTTGTTCCTTCGCCACCACTGTCACTTGACTCTTAGCTTTCAAAATCTTCAAGAATGATATAAGTCCAGTCAGGACCCTTGAATTTGTTATTCACAAGTCTCAGTCTTTTACTTTTTCTTTTTCCTGACTTTTTCTCTTGTTCAGTTTGGCTTGTCACTTCAGGTACTTGTTCTGGATCTTCACTTCTGGTTGTTATGTGGTATTTTACTCTTTTAATGACACTTGGCCAATGATTTCCTTTTCTTGTTTTCTTTGTTGGCACTGTTTCTCTGTTTACGTCTTCAAAGATCTCGTTATTTTCACTGCTCAATACTGTTTTGTTTTCTTTGATTACTGCCTCTTTTGTTTGTTCTTTTTCAGGTCTGATTGTTTTCTTTTCAGTAGCTCCACAATGACTTTCAAGATGTTGGCTTTGTTCCTTTTTTATTTCTTTATGTTCATTTGTATTTACCCCTTTTTCTTTAGTGCATTCTTCTTGATCTAACTGCTTCTGATCAGGGCTTATTGCACTGTGAACTTCTGCAGCCTGACCTGATTCTTCTAAACCTGTCTTTCCCTGTGTAAAGTCAATTAAATCTTCACTGTTTTGAGTCCAATTTTCTTTCCCTATCTTATTTTGTTCAGGATCTTTTACTATCTTTTCTTCTTCATCCTGAACTTCTTCTTCTTCACCTATCTGATCTTCTTCAATTTCTTCCAATTTCGCTTGACTTCTTGTTCTGTGGTATACTTCAGGAACTTCTACCACTGGTATCCAATCCTGACTTGTGCTCGGTTGTTCTCCGTCAGCTTCTCTCGAACCTCTAGCCTGAGATTCCTCAGCTGCGCAACCTTCAGCTTCTTCAGTGATTGGCGTTGTCTGTAGATTCTCTTCTTCAGGTTCTGGTACTCTCTTTGTGTGGCTTACGTGAATCCAATTAGGAAATCTTGCACACTTCACTGCTGTATTGGTGGTCAATATAACTTGACAAGGTCTGCTCCACCTGGGTGATAGACACGTTTCTCTGGTGTGATTCTTCACTACCACCCAATCACCAGGATTCAGATCATGTTCTAGTTCAGGCTGCCTGGAAACTGCGTCTTCTCCAACCTGATGAGAGACAGAACACACTAGGTCAGCCAATCCTTTGCAATAATCCAGAACCATATCATCAGATATATTTACTAATTTGTTTGTGGGAACATGTGTTTGTCTCATTGCTCTTCCCATCATTATTTCATGGGGGCTCAATCCTGTTGTTCTGTCAGGTATGCTTCTGATTCCCATTAAGACAAGTGGCAATGCGTCTGGCCACTCTAATGATGTTGATGCACACATTTTTCCCAATCTTGACTTTATAGTGCCATTTAATTGTTCAACCACTCCAGAAGCCTCTGGGCGATATGCACAGTGCAATTTCTGCTTGATTTGAAATGCTTCACAGATTATCTGGATCACTTCGCTATTAAAGTGTTTTCCTCTATCTGATTCCAAAGATACTGGGAAACCAAACCTAGGTATGAGCTCACGTAACAACAGTTTTGCAACTGTAATACTGTCATTTCTCCTAGTAGGGTAAGCCTCCACCCACTTTGAAAACAGACACACTATAACTAGTACGTATTTTAGCCCTCTACATGGTGGTAACTGTATGAAGTCGAACTGGAGTCTTATAAATGGGCCCTCTGCCTTTCCAATTTTTCCAAACCCAATTATTGTTTTCCTGCCTGGATTATGCATTTGGCAAGTTAGACATCTCTGGCAAAGACTCTCTGCAACAGCCCTGAATTTGGGATTGTACCAATTTTGTCTGAACAGCCTAATCATTGCATCTCTCCCTATGTGTGTGTCTCCATGATGCATTCTGGCCATTTGTGAGAGTAAACAGTCTGGCATGACTGGTCTGCCATCTGCACTGATCCATACTTCATCTTCTCCTCTTTGGGAGCAACCCACTTTGATCCATAAATTTTTCTCACTTTCATCAACCTCATCTTGCAATTTCTTCACCTCATTCCAAGTTTCAGTTGGCATATACAGCATAAGTTGGCAGCTGATTCCCATTCTTTCCACCCTCTTATTGACTGACGTTCTGGTTTTGGCACAATGTTGAGCCACCAGGTCTGCATATCTGTTGCCGACTTCCACCCAGTCATCTCCTGACTGGTGTGCGGCACATTTCACCACAGCCAATTCTTTTGGTGATTGTATTGCTTCTAGCAATTCCCTTACAAATTGTCCATTTTTAATGGGGGATCCTGAAGAAGTCATGAAATCCCTCTGCATCCACAGTTGGCCAAAATCGTGCACAATATTGACTATCTGTAAATATGGTCACTCTCTGATTCCTCCCAATTTTGCAAGCTTTTATCAAAGCAATCAATTCAGCTACTTGTGCAGATTTTACTCCTGGTAAATAGGATGCTTCGACTATTCCAGTTAATTCACATACCGCATAGGCATCAGTTAGTTTACCATCTTCATGTCTTTGACATGAACCATCGACAAATAGCTCCCTGTCTGGCTTTTTAAGAGGCTGTTCCTCTATGTCTGGGCGTGGTTTTGTACATAATTCTGTAATTTGTACACAATCATGTTCATCTTCTTCGTCATCTTTATTTGTTTCATGATATGGGTCCGGCAATAAAGTTGCTGGATTTATTATTGTACACCTTACCATGGTCACATTTTCAGCACCCATTATTATCCTCTCATATTTAGTCAGCCGACTAGGAGTAAGATGCTGAGTTTGGGTTCTTGTCAACAGAATCACAACTGCATGTGGAACATATACTTTTACAGGATGTCCCATCACAATTGACTCGCATTGTTCAATGCTCAAACAAGTTGCTGCTACTGCTTTTAAGCAACCTGGCAACGTGGCTGCTACTGGGTCCAATGTAGCAGAAAAGTACGCTATAGGACGTCTGTCTAGTCCATGTCTCTGAGTTAGGACAGAAAGTGCACAGTTTTCTCTCTCTTGACAGAATAATGCGAATTCTCTTTTATAATCAGGCATGCCTAAGGCAGGTGCTGAACAAAGTGCGTTTCTCAATTTTACAAAAGCTTCTACACTTTCATCCTCCCACTCAACAGGGTCCTTTGCTTTCTTTTTTGTCATGTTAATTAAGGGTTTAGCTAACATGGAGAAATGTGGTATCCATTGTCGACAGTATCCTACTATTCCTAGGAACATTCGCACTTGTCTTTGGGTTACAGGCATTTGCATTCTCTTTATTAATTCTACTCTTTCAGAGGTTATTCTTCTTTTTCCCCTCTCAATTTGATGTCCCAAATATTTAACAGCTGTCCTGCAAAACTGTAACTTTTCAGGTGAGACTTTATGCCCTTCCTCAGCCAAAAGATTTAATAATGCTATGGAATCAACAACACAGTCTTCTCTGGTGGTCGACGCTACTAATAAGTCGTCGATATATTGAACTAAAACTGAGCTTCCTGGCATCACTAGTTTTTCAAGGCACTTTTTCAGTATCTGGTTGAAAATGGAAGGACTTTCTGTGTACCCCTGAGGAACACGATTCCACACATAGACCTTGTTCTCAAATTTAAATGAGAAAAGATACTGGCTGTCTGGATGCAATGGTATTGAAAAGAATGCTTGACACAAATCAATTACTGTGAACCATCCTGCATTCCAAGGGATCTGGTATAGAATTACTGCAGGATTTGGTACTATAGGACAACAAGGTTCCACAATCTTGTTTATTTTACGCAGGTCCTGAACAATCCTATATTTTCCACTAGGTTTCTTTAGTCCCATGATTGGTGAATTACATGGGCTACTCATTACTTCTTTTAGAATGTTTTGTTTTACCATTTGATTGATTTCTTCAATGACTCCTGCTTTTACTTCTGCACTCATTTTGTATTGTTTAGTATTTGGGAAAATTGCACCTTCTTTTACAGTAATTTGAACTGGATCTATTTTTGCCATAAGTCCTGCTTCTTTTCCGGTGAAATCCCATACTATTTGGTTTACTGTACCTTTTAATTCTTCTGGCAACTCATCTTTTGTTATCAACGAAAACATTTAATCTATTTCTGTACCTTGTTTTGCAACCATAATTTTATATACATGGTCCTCATCTGGTGTCTGAACTGCCACACCATCTGGCGTGCAGAAAATTGTACAGTTCATTTTGCACAATAAATCTCTACCTAATAAATTCACTGGGCTAGAATCACACACTACAAATTGGTGCATTTCTCTGAAGTTTCCTATTTTGACTTCCATTGGTTCTGTAAGAGGTGTTCTAATTCTTTGATTAGCTACCCCTACTACTTGGATATCTTCACCCGAGAGAGGAAGGTCTGGGATGTCTGCTGATCTCACAGTAGACCTGGTAGCACCAGTGTCCAAAAGGAAAGTAATATCATTATCTTTCACATTTCCTTCAACATATGGACCAGACTGATCTACCTGTAAGGATGCGCCAAGTCTGCACTCCTTCTTCCCCTCTCCTAGGCACCGTTATGAGTCGTATTTACAGTAATTGTAATTGTCCTGCAAAAGAAATTGTGATGTCATATAATCATTCTTACCACTCCCTCCTGGGTATCCAATGTCTGTACCATGTTTTGCTCTGCTTACATTACCCTGAACAGGTGGAGGTGGTAATTGACTCTGGGGATTTACACCCTGCTGTGAATCGTTCTGCATCTGTGGATTTAAGTTTTGATTTGGGCCATTATTATTCCGAATCTTTTTACATTCATCCTTCCAATGCCCCAATTTTCCGCATCCATGACAAGGAAACTTCTTTTTAGCTTCTTCTCTACTCATTCGTCCTCTAAATTTTCCACCATTTCCCGTATCATCACTCGTTCCAGGATCTTTTCCTGGATTTTCACTCGGATTTTCCAAATTAATTCCCTGCTTCTCTGCCATTTTCACCTGAGCCCACATCACTTTTTCCTGCAATTTCTTGTGTCTATCCTCAATATCGTCTCCACAATATTTTGCATACTTCAGAATCTCATCTATGGGCTTTCCCTGCCAACATAGCATATGCTGTTTAATCATCTGGCAAATCTCTGGCTTCAGACCGTAAACAAATCGATACACAAACTGACTCATGTTCTTGTCTCCAATGTCCTCAAATCCACTATACTGTTTAATAAATGCTCATAATAAGACTGTACTGTTTCACTGGCTTCTTGGGTTGTTCGATCTATTTTCACCCAATCTGTTTCTTTCGGTGGTATTTTCCCTTTCAGGTAAGTTATCACCTGCTGATACTTTTTCATTACGTCATTTGACGGGGCACCTGTTTTCGGATCTCTGGGATATTCATCACTAGGCCAATCGACTGTGATCTTACAATCTGTCCATAAATCGGCAGGTACCACTATGTCAAACAAACCATCTAAATCCTTCAACAATACCTTTGACACCTTCACAAACCTTTCAACCTGTTTGTACCATTCAATTGGTTTTTCTCTCAATTTTGGAAAATCATTGGTAAATGATAAAATAACCTGTCTGCTCCATGGGACATGTACATATCCTCCTCCCGCAACTTCTCACATTGGATACATCTGGTCTGCTTTTCCTGGATTTTCCTTCATCACATATTCTGATACTGTTCTACTTGTTCGTGCTTCTTCCTTTTTCTTGGCCCACCTAGATCTCCATTTATCTAGATCTCCCCATTTTTGTAAAACTAACATTAATTCTCTTATTTGCAGTCTTCTTCCAGATGCATTCATATTTTCTAAATCTTTGTCCGCAAATTCTGCTCTATATGGTTTCTGTAATACTTTTGATCTCCCTATTTCGATTCCCATCTGTAGTGCTAAATTGGACAATTTTTCATGGAATATCTTTACATTTCTAGTGATACTCCTGCACAAGAATAATAATTCTTCTTCATCATAGGTATTCAAGCGTTCTACTCCTACATTTCCTGCTATTATTTCTTCTAATTCGACTTTCAATTTATGGATATCCAGTACTTTTGGAGGTGTGCACTGTTTAACTGACCCTTGTACCCATCTTTCTAGATCTTCAGGTGTTACTATGGTAGCACTTTTTGTTCCTGATGAAGTTACTAAACTTACATCTTTTGAACCTCCAGGTACATCTTTTCTGGGAGTACTATTTACAGAACCTCGAATAGGTAAATCCATGAGTGATATTGTGGATTCACAGTCACTCAATTGATCCTCAATTATAACTGGAGCTTCAGGTTTGGTGTTACTCACAGGAGTAGGTGTAAGTATCGGTTGAGGACAATTTCCCTGCGTACCATATAATGGAACTACTGGACCAATTGTTACAGGTATGGTCAACGAATCAGGATGTACTTTTATCTGAGTTATTTTCTGTATTAATTCTGCTCTGTTCTTTTCTAGGGATTCTTTTTCTTTGTCATGAAGTATTCTAGTCGGGGTGAATTCATGCATTTCCTTTGGTACCATTGGAGTTTGTGGTGGTGCACTAGGAGGGCATCCACTTGTCCCTTCCTGATATGGTGGGGGATTTCTTAACATTTCTTCCATAAATTCGTCTTCAGATTCCTCATTATCTCATTAAATGTTTTGTCTTTTCTGTACATTTGCCTCCTGATTCTTCTCCTTCTGTGAATAATGGATACAGTCCCTCTGTAATCATTGCCCTTCTCCATTGTTTCATCTGACCCTCTCTTGACTCACGTAAATATCTGGGGTAAAATCCTGGGTAACTCCTATTACTTCTAGATCTATCCCGCTCAAATGCCTCGGTTTCCCATTCTTCTAGAGCTTCATACTGGGTTAATCTAGGTCTGGGTTCTAAATCATTCATCCTCAATCTCAAGTTTTGAAGAATTCTTCCATTGAAGGTACCATTCTCGGGAAATGCTAATACTCCATCATTTTTGGTGTATTCTATCCAATTCTCCATCCATACACAAGTATGATAACCTCTCTACATCATCATAAATGATGCTGGAGTTTTAGCTGGTGGAATAATAATTCCTCTCTAGTTTTGATTGGTTTGTCCTTTTTAAAATAATTCTTAATCTTTTGTAAGAATGACATTTTTCTCCTTTCTCCGTACATTCTATCTAATCTTCTGTGTACAAAACTATATTCTGCAAAACCTAGGAATCTCCTATCCGGACGAGTTCCTGTTAAAGTCGGATCACATTTTAACATGCAATCCTTATCCACTAAGAATTTTGCTTCTATATTTTCGACCAATCAAAGGTCTGCTATCTTTTATTTCCGAGCCAATCCTTGCGCGGCCTTTTGGTGACATTTGTCTGTCAACCCCTCCTTTACAATCTGCTCTTTTCTGTCCTCGCTGGTTTAACCAATCTCAGCGCGGCACCTGTGACGTCAGTACTACTCCTGACTACTGACCCCTCCTTTACAAGTGTCTCTCCACACCCGCTGTTTCAACCTACCACAGCGCGGCGTTTTTTGACGTCAGCTCACTCTCCGGCAACTGACCCTCCCTTTACAAAAATGTACGCAAACTTATTTTCTCTATAAATCTTAATTAAATTTCAGTAACAACATAAAACATTCGCTATCGTGCCAGTTTCCACTAATTTTGAAAAGGATAGTTTCTTCCACACTTTAGTAAAACCTTTCCTTTTACTAATACATACACTACGAGTAAAACACTTCCGTCTACTCTTCACACAAGCTCCAGAAGTACCTGTTACTTCTCCAATGTTACCCTTACTAGGTGATATAACATCAAATTTTTATCAGCGTACCCTTTTTGCTATTACTCACACGCATAGAGTCCCTAACGAGTACTTGAAGTCCTGCTTAACTTCTCAGTACTATTTCTGCCTGACAGATAACCTCACTGCAGAATGGCTTCCACTTGCCACCCACTATTCTTTTTCCCCCGGGGTATTCTGGACAACATATAACAAAAACTCAAAAATAAACGGATGTTAGTTCATAAAAAATACAAATAAAATTCTCATTACCCAATTAACAAAGAGTAACAAAAACCGTACTCTGCTTACCAGAAAACTGATCCAGCGCAACATTAGCCAACAACATTCATACACCATATACTCACTTGGGCCCATACATTCACACTACACTAATACTTACGCTGGGTGTCAGATGTACTCTTTTATCAAAGTCCCTGCTACCAATTACCTTCTGATTGAAGAGTAATAACTTACCAATGGATCCTTTGCTAATTGGGAAGTTTAAAATGAGTGACATTCATTATAGTACATAATCCTAAAATAACCACTGAGTCAGGAAGTTTTAAAATGTTTATCTAAATTTTTAGCAGAGTAAAATACAGAAAACACAGTACTTGATTGAAATACCCAAGAAAAAGCATAAAAATGATTTTGCTAATAAATGACGGTGTTTAAGGAAGAGGAGAAGATAGAGACAGCAGCGCAACTAAAGGTTGCAGTATAGTTACCTAAATGCGAGAACCAAGCCCCTTGGGAAAGGAGTTGGAAAAGATCGGACCCAGGAAGGATGAAGAGCAAAGACTTCTTCCAGGATCAGGACAGGACCGGTGACCTCTCTACAACGACGCCTGCGCCGTTCCCCTCTCTGATACTCGACTTCTCTCGATTCTCCCGTGCCTTCCTTCTAATGGACTCCGCCGCGCCCTCCTCAGGACCTCTTCCGGACAGGAATTCAGTCAGTAACCGATCAGCTGGGCAGTCTGGAGTTGAGAGCTCTCTGGCAGTATGGACGCCTGTTCTTCGTGAACGCATGCTCTGACTAATTAACAAATGCTATATTCTATTATACCCTTCTACGCCCATATACCTCCCCTTAATGTTGCTAAAATATGGGACCATTACTTCTGATTGGACAGGGACAGGGGGTGGATTCGCGCACCATATCGATTTGGCCTAAATTGTAAAGCCTATTGTCTTTACGTTCCCTCCCCTTCAAATTAATACATTCGCTTTATTTCCCACCCGTCTCACGACAATTGTTATACATTTTACAGGAGAAAAGTAACAATTTGTCCACCGGAAACATTGGGTACATCATCTTCGGCCAATAGGTCGTGGCCTTGGGAGACGTCCAAGTTGACTTCACTTGGCAGGCATACAGGACACATGCGCAGAACCCTATGTTTCTCGAGTTTCAAGACACCAACCCAGGCCCAAGTTTACGAATTACTAAAAGTGTAAGAAGAAAATATTAAAATCACAAATAAAAAGTTTCACTGTATACCCACTTTCCCTACTCTATTCCCATTTAATCATAATACTATCCTGCATTAGTAGCGTTAAGAAAACGACAATTTAATAATGACATGAGAGCAAGCTTAAGCATGTGAAAACATTTAGCAGCCATTTTAATGCACACTGCGCAGAAGCAGAAGTTTCCCACCAAGCAAAGAAAGACGTCACACCATGTGATCAGGTTGCGACATGCGCAATGAAGTCCCGCGCTTTTAGCGGCCATCTTGGTTTATAGACAAGCGTTATTCATTAGTAAAACACATAGGCAAGCGTCTATCCCTTCTGTGTTTGTGAATGCAAAGATTAGTATTGACAGTACAAGTTTAATAAATTAATACTATGAGGAGGATTGCATACAAGCAAGTTTCATTTTTGAAACCTTGCTCCATCACTAGTACCCCTGCTGAAAGTTTATTAACATATTATTAATTAGAACATTGAAGACAATGGAGTGCTCTGGGCTTCTAATGGCTGGTAGAACCCCGTAGAGCAACATTCCAATGTTTATTTTATTTCACAGCTGTTGCTGTGAACAAAGGCCTCTCGGAGCCCGAGGGGATGTAAAGCCCCTCGGGCTCCGAGAGGCCTTTGTTTTTACAAATTAGAACATTTTGCCCTTCTAATAGCCTTAGAGCCCTCCATAGCTGGCTCTACCGGCCATTTAAGACCTGCTCCCTTGTTAAATGCCCGAGCATGGAATGAGGTATTCTGCTGATTTACTGTAAAAATCTTTCAAGGAACTGGAAGCATAGGGTGATGTTTAGACTCCCATTGGATTAAAAGGTCTGCCTTTCCTAAGGACTGTTTGTTACGGCTGACAGGCATCCCTGGGGAGATAAAGCTTATCAATAAGTTCCTGTACTGGCTTCTCCTCATAGTGTGCCTGAAGATTTGAAGAGATTTTCTGCTGTGTATTATAAGGCACGGTCAAACTCTACCACATGCCATGCCCCAGGTCACAAAGAGTTGTCCCAGGAGCAGACCTCTCATGGCAGGTGAATTCTCCAGCACTTGTTACTCTTCAACTGTAGCAACCACCGACGAATGATGTTCCACCTAGGTGAAGTTCTCCAGAGAAGGCATCTGGTGAACTTTCTGGGGAGGGCAGAGACCTACCACAAGGTTACCCTCACACTCAGAATGTTTATGTCTCTATTCAATCTTGGCACCTTTCTGAAAGTATCACCCTTGCTTGCACCTCATCTCCTGCCCTTCAGAACCTCTTCAGATAGCAAGGATTTTACTTTAAAGCCTTCCTCACTTCATCAATAAGGCCTGTGCAACATCTCTAGCTTCTGCTGATCACCTTGGTTGTATCTTTGTTGACGAGGGACTGGACTGCCCCGGTCAACTCGCACAAATGCCCAGGACCTCAAACACAGCAGGTGGCCCTATACCTTACAATCTACAGCAGATGAATCTCGTATTGTAAGGGAACTATATTGGTCCACAACGGTCACAAATGTTATCACTAGCATGAATAACTACAAGTTAAGGGAGTGGAGGAAACCCTGAATTTGGGCCCCAGTGGTGGGCTACCCTATAGTATAGTGCACTATTGCACTAACATTTGCATTGCTAAAGTCGGAGACAATAATGTTGGTTTGTTTCACATATACATTTTCTACTTTGTTTGTCCTATGTGTCTTGTTCCATTAGTTTGTTCCCCAAGTGTTTACTATGCTTGATGTGGACTTCAGGTTCATGTGTCTGCTGATTCATTGCACCCCACAAAGTGTATCTCCATAAAAGAACATTAGGCATCATGTACAAAGCCCTTTAGCGATTGCACCCAGCAGTTTACAAAATCAAAGGGTTTGCAATCGCAGAAAAGCTTTTTTAAGTACAAAAGCTCTTTTAATAGTTGGAAAATTTGTTGCGATTCACAAAAAGGCTTTTACAATCCTTTCCGATTCACAAGTAGGAGGGACGTGAAAGGGGCGTAAATGTAGAAATATAAATGGAAATTGCTGCGTTATGGTGATGTATTAATTTTGTTTTAAAAATGTAAATAACTTGGTAATCTGCAATTTATGCCGAAAGGACTTTATTGCTTTTTTATACTGTCCATGTGCACTAAAACTTTCTGTGGTGGAATAGTAACGTATGCAATTGCACGGATTTGCGAATTACAATGTTAGTTTTTAAGTCACCATGCCCCTAATGAAGGTAATCTGTGAGATGGGGCAGGATTTCAAGCAAAATTCGTGGGGAAATGTCCACATCTAGGCCTGGCAACAGTTTTATTCAACTAATAAAAAATTAGCCACAAAAATTAATTTAAAAAAATGCCATTAAATGAGTGCAAACATGCAAATTCCAATTTAAGAAGTAAAGAATATGTATGAGGAAACTATTGCCAGAAATGTCTGGGAAATGATTGTTACACTAAGAATGCGATTTATATTTAAGATGATAACCCCCGGATAGGACCCTGCTTGGGGTGCAGCTATGAAGCATTTCACATATTTTTTCGCTCACCTTGAATTTGTTAGTACTTTAATGTCACTTTCTGCTTCTTTTCCAGGTGATCTTCAAGGCTAATCAAGTTGTACGCCGCAACTACGTCATTGCTGCTCTTCTCAGCCCTTATTCACAGACAATCAGTGCAGTAGTTAGCGAGCCAGTAAATTAAGTTATGCATCAAATTGCAAATTTACCTACTTTTCTAATCTCGGTGTATGACAGTTTGGTGTGTTTTATGACTGGTATGGCTTGTTTATTCTGTGCAAACGCATTTCTCGTACTTCAAGTTGTGTTAAAATGTGTATCAAATGTAAAAGTTGTCTTCAATTTTTATCGAGTCCCTTATTTTGTGTGGCCTGCAGCAGGATTGACAAAGATGGCAATTGTGGAATACACTGTTGAGTGTGTCATGTAATGACTGACTGAATTTTCTGCAAATTAGGTTTTTACCAGACGCGAATAAATGTCAGGTTCAAACTGCTTCTAAGTTCTGCTGTTTCCAACTTTCTATCCACTATATTAGACATTCACCACATCTAATTCCAAGTGTGTGCTGGTAACTCCCACCCACAAGACGTGTGCCAAAACAGTGACCAAGGAACTGGACAAACATGGCTGAATGCTTTGACCACACATTCCACTGGATAAAAATAGAACTTTCATTGTCCAAATGGAACAAAACAGTGATGGCGCGTTGGAACACGGTTACCATTTCCATCCAATAAATCTTTCTGGTTGACTAGGGGAAAAAGGAGTTAGCATTCAACAAAACAATTTAAATTTGTGTATCCCATTTGGCTACACAATAAGGACCAGGAATCAATGGCTAAGGTTAAGTGGGCTTATTGCAAGTGAACAAGTAATTCAAATAAATGTGAATCAAGCATCATAAAGATACCGAATTCCAAAAGGAAGTGTGTTGATGAAGTACTCTCAGTTTCAGTAGCATTAGATAGGCAATAAGTGCAACCTCAAGACTATAAATAGTGAAAAACTGAAATTGATGTCCCTTAAACAAATTCAAAGCCTTCTTTTCCAACATGAATAGATTCTAAAGTCATCTAACCAGGGCTCTAAGTTTAGAATGAGGATGTTTCAGAATGAAAAGTCTCAGGGAGAGATAGGAATGCTGGAAGGTGTCAGCATAGTAAAAACTCCAGTAGAAGACTTCTAAAACAGGGAATAAGTATCCAGCATATAGCTACAGACCCATGAGAATAAAGGGAAACAGAGAGGTCAGTACCTTTCAAAGGGATCTACTCTAAACTCTAACATTGCATACATTAATTAAAACACAGATACTTCAACATCAGCTGATATCTCTCCCCACTTCTCTAGGGACCAATGGCTTTCAAGTCCACCAGTATGATTGCAACATCTCCAGACTTTCCTATCCCACAAGCAGAAACGATAGATGCAGTCTTGGGTGCCTCGCTGTTCCTTATACAAAATGAACAGAAGACTTCGTTAGCTCCTCACACTTCTGCCAAGATTTCCTTCTCATGTCTCCTTATCACTAATACAACAATACTCCTTTCACTAGCTATGAAACCTTGAGAAAGCACCTGCAGAGGAGAGTACACACAAGAAAACAAAATGCATTTCAACATTATGGCCTAGTCACGTTAACTTTAGTCAAGCATTACAATATGCACTTCAAATGCATGATTATATGTGCACACATAACTTCAAAATAAATGCAACATGAATAAATTCAATACATAAATAAAGTAGTTCATGGTTACATATACAATGCAGCTTCAAATAAATGCAGTATAACTTGGAATATAAGTGTAAATAGATATTAGAACTACATTTCTTCATGGTTAAGCTAAACATTAAAGTGCACACATGTATGAATCTCTAGTTTCTACACTGAATGGACTTCAGTAGTACATTTGAACACTTCACATTAATAAAGATAAGACACACAGAGCATATGGTGCTAAGTGCACATATACATTGCTCATCTGTGACGTGCAAAGGTGGAGCCTAAATTGTGCTGCTCCAGTGCCCCCTCTGATGGCGAATCTAGCCATCACAATGAAGATATAGATCTTATCAGATGGACTAGTCAGAACTTCATGGGTTTCACAAATGTTCGTCTAGACTACTCCAAATGTTTCATGTCATCATAGTATCTACACTGACTCTCCTCTAATTCCACATACACTCTCCTTTTTCACTCCCTTCCTTGCCAATATGCTTTTATACCACTTAAAGATCACAACTGGGACTATTTTACAAACAGCAATTATCACAAGGGACTTCAAGATGGGATCCAATATTCCAATTCCCAGGTTTCCAAACCATCTACCTACTGCAGCAAATCCCTTTCTAATTTCTTTCCAAGCACCTGTCACTTCTAATTCCTTCAAATCTTCCTTCAGACCAGTAATGTTCTTGATATATTTCTTCAAATCTTTACTCTTGTCAGGATGTAGGTGCAACATTGTTGATCCTTTAACATCTGACAGACTTCACCGTCTTTCGCGAGGAGGACATCTAAAGCAAGGCGATTTTGCAAAACCATGGATCTCATAGCTACCATTTACAACCAATAAAACTCCTGTTGGTGGACAACTTATCCACAATGGTGGACAACTTTCTAATCTTCAAACCATTTAAAGGCACTACTACAGATGGAATCATTGCACCAATAATGTCTCCCACAATTTCTGCATCACTAGCACCTCTTCTAGTTCTGGTATTTGCTTCCCACACAGGATCATTAAAATGTTCTACATTCTAAATCTTTGGAAAGACTATATCCAAATAACATATATGATACCACCCTTTGGGTAACTTGAAATATGCATATAATCCACAAATATAATAAACTCCAGGAAAAGCAGGAACTTGACCTGCTAATAATAATTTCCAATTTTTTCTTGCTTCAAATGTGTGAACACATTCACTCTTTCCCATGAATTTAGTGTCAACTGCAGATTTATCTCTAAAAATGCATATTTTCCGTTTATGTTTCCAATCCAAAGTCAATGCTGCTTGATTTCCTGCCACTTGATGCTCAATTTCTTCTCTACTCCACTTACGTTCATTCTTAATATTCTTCCACCTTTATTCCATATCTCTCCTCTAGTCTTCAACTAAATTTAGAAAATAATTATCAACATCTGTAAGAATACTAGTCAAATTGTTTCGTCAGCATAGGCAATATCTGGTGTTATGGTGAGTTTAAAGAACCTTTCAGTTGTCTCTATCTCTTTAGCCTCAGGGTGACAATTCAAATGCTGAAGTATAGCAACTTCTGGAAAAAATAAATCATAATCCAAAAAATAATACTGAAAATGACCCTGTCCATACAAAATACTCATCAGCAAGCTGCAAGTAACACCATAAGTTAGAGGAATATGATGGTACGTGATGCCTTCTGCAGCTGATGCAGGTAATTGTGTACACAGGTAGCAATCACTTCCATCCATAGTGTCAATGAACTCATACAGTAATTTAAAATAAGCATTTGAGGAAAGATCTCTTCTAGACAATTCTACATGTAATTCCCTCCCATCAAGTGAATGCAAACTACTATCAGTAGGTCTCAGTAGGCTAAGGGTAGCTCTAGATCGAGTCTTAGCTAAACTCGAGGACATGGGTGAATATAACCCTACAAACAACATAATTAGTACTGCAGCTACAGCTTTTTACACACTTGCTATTATGTACCTACATCTACTATGGTTATTAGTTTCCATTAATCTTCTAGAATCAGATCGTTGCGTGGAAAGTAGCAGCAGCAGATTCTTCGCTGTCAGTTTCCACCTGTGCAAATGGCAAAATAAAGTTCAAAGGATGTGCAATTAAACTATTTACAAAGTCTTCGTGAATCATACTTAGCCCTACTCGGTGTTCTAAATGACACCCTTGCACTCCTTCAGCAGTGTTGAGCCTAGGTAACCTTTTATTGTTCAACAAAGTCTATTTAAATGCCTCTGATAACGGTACAATACAAATTCAGTGTGAGATCACATCAATAATAAATTGTGCTAGTTTATTCAGTGGCAGAGTAAGCTCAAAATGCAGTTCAGCCACAACACTCAGTTCAAGAAGGCTCAGTTGGAACTGTACTGTTAGCCTCAAAATCCCCAAACTCTCCCTCTCGGTCACTGGCGGCAAGGTATGTCCATTCAAGTGACATGTACCTTCGACAGGGGACTCTAGCTCTTTTGGACCTCCTGAGTGCAAGCCCTTCACGTTCACTGTCACTCAGGCCAGAACGCACAGTATCCTCTGGAAGAGACTGTGGCACATGTCCCTTACACAATCTCGGTTATCTCTCGCTCTCTCTCTTGCCTTCTTGGCCAACGTTCTCCAGCCTTCGCTCATGTTACTACAGCACTAGGCCCTTCATCAGGGTCTGAATCTGGCTCAGTCAACACCACAGGACGAGACTCTCCTGCCTCAACTTCAACTGTTGACTCATCAAGACCCCACTCGGACCAAACATGTGCTATTTCAGACTCTCAGTGGTCCCCTACAGCTTGTCTAACCTACTTCCGATTTCTCTTGATTACAACTTAGTAAACAACAAGGGGGACAATGAGGGCTTGATAAAGGTCCACCGTACTTGCCCTGGTTAGAACTAGAAGACAAAAGAGGTACGGTGTTCCTGGGTGGCAAGTTGGCCACCTGGTTAGTACTCAGAGTGGTGGGGAGGTGGGGAATACCTCCTTTCGGAACTAGGACCCTCACACACCCAGCAAGCTAGGTGACATGCTTCATCATATGGGTCTGCTCCTCGTCGAGCCGGCGCTGCAATGCTCGACGGGCATCCATAAAGGGGCTCTTTATCGGAGATCTTTTGTTCCTTGCCGTATAGGTGCTGTGGGTGTGAGGGGCCTGGTAAGATGTAGATGTGGTGTGTGGGTTAAAACAGGTAAGGGAATCCTCTATAATTATTTTTATTCTGGAGAGGTCACAACCTGAATAAAAAGTAAAAAAAAAGGGAAGGAGGGCGACTATTTTGTTTTAATCTGACAAATTACGCTCTACCCCTTGGTGGTCAACATGTTTCTCGCCTATAAAATGTCTCTAATAGATCAGTTGGCGATTCCTCAGGACCTAGTGACTAAATGAAAACTATCTACAGTGTGTGGTGTGGTTCTACATACCACTTCTTCTCTCGGTAGGACGTTGCCCCGGAGAAAAGCAGCCAACCTAGAGTACAAACAAAAAGGATCAAAAAACCAAATGGAAATATTGGTACATGGTCCTATTGATTCAAGTGGGTGTGTTTCACCGTACACAACCTCTTTGAATCTATACAAGTGATAAAAACAACGTGATTTCATGCATATCACATTCTACGTGTGCCTTCATTTGTATTTAGAATATAAAACCTCTGTGTAACCAGTTAGAGTAATTGAACAACATGGTGAGTATCAGCTCACCTCTTAAGGATTCAAGTGCTGCTTCATCAGACCGCAGCGGAGTATATGGACACTCAACGTAGTGTCGCTGTTTATTAAAAGGAAAAAACAAACAACAAAATATGTTGGGTGTGGGCTTGTAGGCACAACGTTTAGTTGCTAAGGCCATGACTCTAGAGCATTAAAAGTGAAAGTGGGCATGGTTCAGGTTAAAGTAAGCCCATAGTCGTGAAATTGGTATCATTGACAAGGTTATTCAACAGACTCAAAAGTGCCCCAGACCTGCCTGCGTAGCTGCTGGCGCCTTCACCATGCGCTCCGACATTATGCCAATCGTGCGGTGTGTTAAGAGCGCCTGCGGTCTGATGAAGCAGCACTTGAATCCTTAAGAGGTGAGCTGATACTCACCATGTTGTTCAATTACTCTAACTGGTTACACAGAGGTTTTATATTCTAAATACAAATGAAGGCACACGTAGAATGTGATATGCATGAAATCACGTTGTTTTTATCACTTGTATAGATTCAAAGAGGTTGTGTACGGTGAAACACACCCACTTGAATCAATAGGACCATGTACCAATATTTCCATTTGGTTTTTTGATCCTTTTGTTTGTACTCTAGGTTGGCTGCTTTCTCCGGGGCAACGTCCTACCGAGAGAAGAAGTGGTATGTAGAACCACACCACACACTGTAGATAGTTTTCATTTAGTCACTAGGTCCTGAGGAATCGCCAACTGATCTATTAGAGACATTTTATAGGCGAGAAACATGTTGACCACCAAGGGGTAGAGCGTAATTTGTCAGATTAAAACAAAATAGTCGCCCTCCTTCCCTTTTTTACTTTTTATTCAGGTTGTGACCTCTCCAGAATAAAAATAATTATAGAGGATTCCCTTACCTGTTTTAACCCACACACCACATCTACATCTTACCAGGCCCCTCACACCCACAGCACCTATACGGCAAGGAACAAAAGATCTCCGATAAAGAGCCCCTTTATGGGTGCCCGTCGAGCATTGCAGCGCCGGCTCGACGAGGAGCAGACCCATATGATGAAGCATGTCACCTAGCTTGCTGGGTGTGTGAGGGTCCTAGTTCCGAAAGGAGGTATTCCCCACCTCCCCACCACTCTGAGTACTAACCAGGTGGCCAACTTGCCACCCAGGAACACCGTACCTCTTTTGTCTTCTTGATTACAACTGTCACTTCTGGGAGAGGTGCTGTCACCTCATCAAGGAGACTTTCAAATCTGCGAGTATGGACCGTGTGCACCCATTTGGGGAGACCTCTGCACTTGACAGCAGTGGTTGTCACTAGAATAACTTGGTTAGTACCACGCCAATGAGGTTCTAAGCATGTTTTCCTAGCATGCTTCTTCACCAGAACCCTGTCGCCGGGCCTGATGTCATGGCAGTGCTCCTTATGTGGCGGGCTGTGGAGGTTCCAACCTGGTGAGACACAGAACGCACCACATGAGCCAGTCCTTTGCAGTAATCAAGAATCATGTCATCTGTAATGTTCACAAGCGTATTTGCAGGTACAGCTGGCAATCTCATTGTTCAGCCCATGATTATTTCCTGAGGGGACAATGCTGTCCTACAATCAGAAACACTGCGAAGACTCAACAACACAAGGGGCAAAGCATCAGGCCATATTATAAATGTTGATGTACACACTTAAGCTAGTCTGGATTTCAGCATGCCATTCACCTGTTCCACTATTCCTGAAGCCTCAGATCGGTAACTCCAATGTAGTCTCTGCTCTACTTGTAATGCCACACATAACATTTTCAGGACCTCATTATTAAAATGAGTCCCTCAGTCTGACTCCAGAGAAGTCGGGAAACTGAACCTAGATATTAAACCCCTCAACAACAATTTAGCTACTGTGAGACTGTTATTTCTTCTGGTCGGGTTAGTTTCAACCCAATGCGAGAAGATGCATACAACCACCAGTACGTATCTTCTCAGCTCATTCCACACAGGTATCTTGATAAAGTCCAACTGCATATTGTTGAATGGACCTTCTGATCTCCATATGTGGCTCAACGTTACTGCAGTTCTTTCCCCTACATTCATCAGCCGACACACAACACATCTGTGACACAATCATTAAGCCATCAATCTGAATCTGGGATTAAACCAAGTCTGCAGGAATACACAGATCATAGCATCCCTCCCTATATAAGGCAGCCCATGATAATGTCTAACCATTGGGAGCAACAGACTGTCTGCCAAAACCAGAATGTCATCATCTCTTTTGACACAACCGGCTCTGTCCCAACTTTGCTGTTCTACTTCTGACACTTTTTCCTGTTACCCCTTAACCTCCTCTCACGTATCAGCTGTGGTTTACAAAAGTGTGTGATTAGTCTCATCTTCAGATTCGTTACAATATTCACTATTGATTATACAAGCACCATGGGCACAGTATCGTGCAACTTCATCAGCATATCTGTTATCTACGGTCACATAATCATCTCCACTGCGGTTTGCAGAACAGTTCACATCTGCAATCTGGCCAGGCAACTGTAATGCCGCTAGCAACCTCTTTACATCCTCGCCAATCTGAATAGGGGAACCCAAAGAAGTCATAACTCTCCTTTGTGCCAATAATTGTCTGAAGCCGTGAACAACACCAAAGCCATACTGGCTAACAGTGAAAATTGTCAATTTCAGATGTGAAGAAACACAACACGATCTAGTAAGAGCGATCAATTCAGACACTTGTGCGGATGTCACTCCTTGAAGCCAGGAAGCTTTGATTACTCCTGAGACTGTACTAAACTGCATAG
This sequence comes from Calotriton arnoldi, assembly GCA_963921515.1. Taxonomy (NCBI): domain Eukaryota; kingdom Metazoa; phylum Chordata; class Amphibia; order Caudata; family Salamandridae; genus Calotriton; species Calotriton arnoldi. Next base: position 451,703 of record CAWUFW010012220.1, on the reverse strand, counting down.
GCAGCTCCAAGCTTCATTCATTGTCTCATAGGCAGGACCCATCCACAAACAGTACAAAATTGGACTCAGGCTGTGGCTCATCTTGAATATCTGGTCTTGGCTTTGTGCATAGTTCAGTGACATCAATACAGTCATTCTCTACTTGCCACTCCTCACCTTCAACTTCAGGCAGGGGTAAGAGGGTAGCAGGATTCAAGGTAGCACATCTTTTCAAAGTCATATTATCTGCTGCCAGTATGGCCTGCTCATATCTGGTCAGGCGACACTTTGTTAAGTGTTGGGTACGGGTCAGCAATATCTCAACTGAATGGGACACAAATACAGTAAGGGATGACCCATCACAATACTTTCACACTGCTCTATGCTGACACCTGTTGCTGTCACATCTTTAAGGCATCCAGGCAGCGCTGCAGTTACGGGATCAAGCGTAGTAGTAAAATAGGCCACTGGCCTTCGAGCATTTTCATATAACCGTGTAAGCACTGAGAGAGTGCAGCCCTCCCTCTGACTGCAAAGAGAGCAAATGCTTTATTGTAATCAAGCATTCCCAACACTGGGGCACAATAGAGACTTTTTCTCAGCTCTAGGAAGGCAATCAAACAGTTGGTATCCCAAGGTACGGGATCAGACACATCCTTGTGTGTTGGCCTCCGTAAAGGCTTGGCCACTAGGGAAAAGTTGGGAATCTAATGGCTACAGTAGCCCACCATTCCCAAAAACATCCAGACTTCTTTCTGAGTAGTTGGCAGATTCATTTTCAGAGTTGTCGAGATTCTTTCTTGTGACACTTTCCTCGTTCCGCTGTCTATGTGATGTCCAAAATACAAGGCTTCTTGTTGACAATACTGTAACTTGCTTGGAGACACTTTAAGTCCATTCTCAGCCAGGTGGTTCAACAGAGCAATAGTGTCTTGTTTACTAGCTTCCTGTGTAGCTGACGCAACCAGTAGGTTGTTAATATACTTGAACTGAATTACAGGGCACAAACAAGGACTCTAGATTCTTTTAAAGGATCTGATTGATAATTGAGGGGCTCTCCATATACCCTTGTAGGACTGGGCACCAAGCCAAAACACGGTTCTAGAACTGAAATGCAAAGAGGAACTGATTGTCCTCATGCAACGGTATGGAAAAAAAGGCCCAACGTAAGTCAATGACAGTAAACCACTCAGCCTCACATGGAATTTGAAATAAAATCACATCTGGATTCGGTACCACGGACAACATGGAACAACTATGGTGTTTATCTTTCTCAGGTCCTGGACTATGCAGTACTTGCCGCTAGGCTTCTGTAAGCCCACAATGGGTGAATTACATGTACTCCCCTTATCTCGTTCAAAATACCTTCATTGAGTCAATCACTGGAGTGATCCCAGCAATAGTTTCAGGGATCAGATTATATTGCGGTGTTCTTGTATACTCAAGGTTTTACATTAATGCGGACAGGCTCAACTCCCTTGATGAGACCTATGTCTTTTCCTGAAAAATCCCAGACCTCTTGTTTCACAGTATCTTTAAGATCTGAAGGTAAATCATCATTTGTCATCAAGGGAAACAGTCAAATGTCTGGACCTTGTCTTGCCAATTTGATGGAAACATCCTCTTCATAGGTCTAATACTCTACACCCTATGGGGTAGAGTAAATGGTGCAGTTCAATTTGCACAACAGATCATGCCCTAATAGATTTACAGGCATCGAGTCACACACCACAAACTTGTGATTCGCCTAAAAGGACCCTATTTTAACAGGTTTGTCTTAAGACGACATTCCTGCTTCCAATGCCCCAACTTATTCCAATAATCACAAGGATTCATTCTCTTCAAAGTTGCCACGTCAATCCCATGATTCAGGTCAATCAAAACTCCACAAGCTCTACTTTGTGGTGGGAACCCATTGCCACCTTGCATCATAGGAGTTCCTTGCTGACACATTCTTTGCATAGAACCAACATTCCCTACAAAAGGTAAGCCTGGACAGCGTTCGTGGAGTTCCACAACGCGGACTGCAAAGTGACCCAAAAACTCTGCCACGCTACGCGAAGTTCCACTTGGTCACGCCTTTCTTGTTGATTTTCTGCACCGGGTGCTTGTCCTGTGCTGGAAAATCAATGCGAACAGCGCCATGTGCAGCTCAAGAGGGCGCTGCTTCTTTTCTGCTGCTCGGGTACATTTTCTACTCGAGCGGCAACTTTCTCAATGCGAACGGAAAGTTTCACAATGCGAGCGGTCGTGACCACCCGCGACTGCCTGCATTGAGAAATCGACCGCCTGCATTGAGAAATCTTGCTGGTAGGTGGACTTTTCTTGCTCGTGTTCGTCAACTTGATGTTGGAGAGGGCGAGCCAGGAAAAATCTCGCCAGGAGGTGGATTTTCCTCGCTTGTCGTGATGTTGAGGAAATAACTCAGATCCGTGAGTTTTTCGGGACTCTGCGTGCTCCACGGAGTGCGGAAAACCCAATGACAGCGATGCTCAACACCAACTGACCAGTCTCAGTGCAGCACACTGGGACGCAGTCCTCATTCCTCACAGCAGTTCACCCTCCTCGAACAGTGGGAATCACCCAGATTGATGCAGCTTCTCCTTGTGCACTAGGATCCACTATACCAATAACAACTTACTCTCACACAAAGTTAAATGTCCCTATCTCAATTGTGCTGTCGACGACGTCTCACGACAAGCACCACAAAACTTAGCGGACAACAACAACACAGTGTTTTCTACACTAATAACTCATTACTATCATGGGATCTTAGGCACCATAGAGCCTGATAACAGCCTCAACTTCTCTGCATTAAGCGCTACACTCACACAACAACATAAAACATTACCGCATCACACCACACAATCTCCGCATAACACCGCAAGCTAGATGTAAGCAAATGCAAACCACAACCCTAATAATACTCACTCCTCCATGGTTACAAGTGTCTCCCAAACTGCTGGAACTCCATCAATCCTCAGACGCAAGACATGGGCTTTAGAGGCTTCGACTGGATTTGGACAATTTAAGAATGGGATGTCCTAACTACCTTTGCTTCAGTACCCAACCTTTCTCTGCTACCATCTGATGGTGCAATGGAATGCGGTTACCATTTTTCTCCCGATAAATCTTTCTGGTTGACTGAGAGGCAAAAGGAGTTAGCATTCAACAAAACAATTTAATTTGTGTAACCCATTTGGTTACACAATAAGGACCCGGAATCGCTGGCTAAAGTTAAGTGGGTTTATTACAAGTCAACAAATAAGTCAATGCAAATCAAGCACTATAAAAATACAGAATTCAAAAAGGAAGTGTGAGTAGATGAAGTAAATTAAGTTTCCGTAGCATTAGATAAGCAATGAGTGCAGCCTCAAGACTACAAATAGTGAAAAATAGAAATTGATGTCCCTTAAAGAAAATCAAATTCTTCTTTCCCAACATAAATAGATCCTAAAGTTCTTTAACCAGGGCTCTAAGTTTAGAATGAGGATGGTTCAGAATGAAAAGACTCCGGGAGATTTAGGAAGGCAGGAACGTGCCAGCATAGTTGTTAGAAAGTGGGGGCCACTTTTTGTGACGCACCATTATTTTTTTAAGCCATATTTACAAAGTGATGCATCTAGGGAGATGCATCACGGGAGACAGGCCTGCGTTGGAATGGATCTGCGCGAGAATCTGCTGCGAAACTTAAGTTTAAATATATGCAAGGTAAACGTTCCTACATAAAATGTATAGCAATTCTGACGCAGGGATATTTACAACCATTCAGTGTAAAGAAGCATCTCTGGGCTGCGTCACGGAGTTTGAAAAGTGCGTTAGAATCCCTGCGCCTCACAAACCCATGAGTAGAAAATGACGCATGGGCTATAGAAATAAAAGAGAAGCCTGGGAGAACAGTCTGACATCAAATTAGACAACATGGACCTCCTAATCTTGCAGCTGGGAGTTGGACAGAGAAGACAACCACCAGCAGACCAAATACCACAACTGCCCCCACCTCCACCACCACAAAGGCAGCCCTGGAGAAGGGAGAGCATCTATCGCCAGAGGACCATCCTCATTGGGCTCAGGGATGAAGATGTCATAAGATATTATCGCCTCAGGAGGGCGTTCATTGTGACCTTGCTGCATCAGATCTCACCACGGCTACAGCCACCAACTGACAGGGTCTGCAACATCCCACCACAGTCCAAGCTCTTGGCCATCTTACACATGTTGGGCTCCGGATCATTCCAGACCACAGCAGCACCAGTGGCAGGTGTCTCCCAGGCATCGTTTTCAGCCTTCCTCCATCCGTCCTGGATGCCATTCTTCACCTCACACCACAGTACCTACAGTTCCCCAACACACAACATCAGCAGATGGAGATAAAACAAGGCTTCTATGGCATCACAGGCTTTCCACATGTTCTTGGGGCAATGGACTGCACTCATGTACAACTGGTCCCTCCTGCAGCACCTGCCCATCTATACCATAACAGGAAACATACCCACTCAATCAGTGTCCAGGACATCGTGGATTATGGGGAACTCTTCACCAATGTACTGGCCAAATATCCTGGTAGTGTGCATAATGCATATATTTTCCACAACAGCATCATCAATGAGCACTTCCAAAATGAGCAATGTTGTTTATGTTTATGTTTATGGGATTTATAAAGCGCATGGCTACCCAAGGGCTTCCCAGCGCTACCGAGAGGGGCATGCAGTTGGTGAGGACTCATGAGAACAACCAGGTTTTAAGTTTTTTTTCTGAAACACCGTTTATTTTTGACCAGTCTCAGTTCTGCGGTCATTGAGTTCCATAGTTTTGGGACCTGGTGTGTGAATGATCTTCCCCCATCTTGAGCTCTTTATCTTTGGGATGTTCATCAGGAAATCAGATGATGACCTGAGGGGCCTGTTAGGGACGTATGGAGATACGAAGGATCGTATCATTCCCGGGCCTCTCCCCTGCATGGCTTTGTGGGCGAGGCAGAGGGCTTTGAACTTAACCCTGGATTGAATGGGTAGCCAGTACAGCTTTTTCAGAGATGATCTCACTGATTCGTGTCTGGGGATCTTCAGGAGCATTCTGGCTGCAGCGTTTTGGACCACCTGCAGCCTGTCTGCCACATATTTAGGAGAGCCCAGGTACAGAGAGTTGCTGTAGTCCAGCCGCGAGACCACCAGAGCCTGAACCACCATCTTTCTAGCTTTTTCTGGGAAGAGATCCATGATTTTATGGATCATCCGCAGCATACCGAAACAGGTTGGCGATAGTTTTTAGGCTTGTGTTTCCATGGAGAGATTTTGGTCTAGTCACGTCCCCAGATTTTTTATGGATGTTTTAGGAGTGGGGGAAGGACCCCAACTCCCCGGCCAGCTGATCCCAGCCTGCGGACCAGGGCCATTACCCAGGAACATCAACTACGTTCAATTTTAGGCTACAGTTAGCCATCCATTTTCCTATTTTTTCCATTCACGGTACAAGCTGCAGATGGTTCGAGTTCAGCTCTTCAGACACAGAGACCACCATCTGGGTGTCATCAGCGTAGGAGACAATTGACAGGCCAAATTCCTGTACAATGCATGCTAGGGGACTCAGAAAAATGTTGAACAGGGTCAGGCTTAGTGACGAACCCTGAGGTACTCCATAGGGAGCCGTGAAGATATCTGAGAGGATGCCTGATTCCATGCACTGGAATGATCTATCACTGAGGAAGGAGGCCACCCATTGATTGGCTTTGTCCTTAATCCCTATCTCTTTGAGCCTATGAATTAGGATGTTGTGGTCCACGGTATCAAAAGCCGCGCTTAGGTCCAAGAGTAAAATTGCGGCGGCTCTGCCTTGGCCAAGTATCATTTTTAGTTTCTCAGTGATCACTAGCAGGGTCGACTCAGTACTGTGTTCTGGGCGAAACCCCATCTGAGTCTGGTGCAGGATGTCATTTTCCTCCAGGAACTGGGAGATGGTGCTATTGACGTGTTTCTCAGCAACTTTACCAATATGGCAATGGTCTACTTGTAGGTAAGCAACGTTTAAAGAATTCACATACCAATACTCTGTAACAATAGCCGGGTATCTGGCACATCTCTGGGCCTCATATAATACTGACAAAATAAGTTATTGTTCAAAGGATAACACACATATCCACTATAAGCACACAACATACAGTAGAAAGGTACATACACATTGGCAGCATAACAGTGCCCTGGGTGTGCCATGGGCCTATGTGCCCTCTATGCGCGCACCCAGGGGACTTTGTAATTACAGAGATGTCCACAGATGTATTTACCTCACCTTGTGTAATGCTGATAGGGCTGGTGCCCATAAGGCAATAGTGCTGTCTGAAGGGGGCATCTCCACTCTTGCATGGTGGTGTGCCCTATACAAATGAGGAAATACCCTTGGCTCTATGCCTGCACTGTATCACAGGCCCAGGCGCAGAGGCCAAGAAGCTCTCATTATGCACACTAACAGTGCACCACCTTGAAGGTGGTGCACTGTCAGTGTGCCCACTAAGAGCAGCCCTCAGGAGGGCTGAATGGGTGTCCCATGGCTACCACAGATATTACCTTGCATGCGGGTGCAGCCAATCACTGCACCCGCCTTCAAGGGAACATGAAATCCCCTCTCAAATTGCATGTGGCTTTCAGTATGCACAGTGAAACACGGAGCAGCTGATTGAAATTATTTATTTGAAAACATCCCTGAGCTCCTCCCTCGTAGAGAGGGGGTTGTAGCCCGCGCTAAGACTAGGTCTTGACGAGAGGAGGCACCCCTATGATGAAGCATGACACCTTTGGCGTGTGAGGGGAACCGTCCTTAAAAGGGATATTCCCCTTTCTTTCCTTTATTGCATGGTATATTCAGTCCACATACGTACTGAATCTTCAATCTGGACCTGTGGGTTTGTTGTGTGCTATTTACTATGAGTGGGGAGTGTGCCCACGCTGGTCCCTAAACCTCCTCTTGGCCCTCTTTTTGTGTGTGACACCCAGATAGCCATAACAGAATCCAAGCCAATACACATTGCAGTCAGCAACTCAAGGCCAGCAATGTACCATCCCCTGTCACGCATTTGACGTGACACACAGCAAGTTAAGCGACACGTGGCACAAACAATGTGCAACTGCTATGTGAAACCCTCCATCTAATCATAACATCAGTAATATTGCACAAAATAGCAGCACACATGGCATACACCACATGTCATGTATTGTCAAGCATGAACAACAGTTAAGACAGTTCTCTTACTTTTCACTTACAGCTGATCAAGCATATGGCATACTGCCCATAAGTTCTGCTACCCTTGTACTAAATAACAAAAGCAAAACCTGCTGTTCTGAAAATAACCTATGATTCTCCTTATTATGCATCAAGATCGGAAAGATATGTCCACAGTCTCTGAGAGAAAACATTAATAAAATTAGATACCCAGTCAATTATGATTTAAGTAGGTGGTGTATTAAATTCAGACGCATCAATTAATATCAGCATTTAGGCAATTTAGCCAGAATTTGGCATATTATAGCAGTAGCTTGGAACTACACTTCATAATACAGATTTAGAGGAATAATTCATAATCAGTACAAGCTTGAATTAATGTCAGCCACTGCTGATAATCTACCTGATTTCGAAAGATTTCTTGAGTTGAATTATTTATTGTTGTATACAAACATAGGATGTAAATACATTTCAATCCTTTTTAGAATTGGATCTACTCAAGTGCCATATATTAAAATTATTGTTCCGCACCTAAAACGTTCATTGATATAGAAGTGTAATCTGTGATTAGTTGGACCAATAATTTAAGTTTCTATTTACAATCCCTACAATAAAACAATATTCCTAGGATACTTGTTTCCAGTCCAGGGAGGACCAGGCCTGGCAGTTCGGGCTTGACTGCTCCCATGCGGAGCTGGGTCAAGACTGATTTATATATGGCTGGGCCCATACTGGAATGGCATGGTGAGCAAAACAACGATGGACATGGCCGGCCTTGGCAGAGCCGGCCTTTGCTAAGATAGCGCCATGGGTGGAGAGAAATTTGGCGCCCTTGCTGATGGTAGTGAATTAAATGAGGCAGGGGGTCCCTGTGGTGTTCACTGGTCAGTATTTGGAGGAGCAGGGACCGGCCCCTGAACACAAACATCCCCGGGCCTGCCACAGCGCACCTAAATAAGCGATTTTAGCTGCCTCACGCAGATGATGGTTTTGTTGATGTGTGTCAGCAGGGATCGGAGGGTGAAGGGAGGGCAAGGAAGCGGGCTGAAGGGGTGCTAAAAACATCACCTGCCTTATGATAATGAAGAACTAAAACCACTTTACTCTGGCAAATCAGACAGAAACGAACAGGCAGGGGTGACAAGGACAAGGCTGGAGGAAGATGAGAAGGGCGCTGCTGTTGGCAAAACCTTAATGCACACAGCTCGATGCGCCCCTTAGAAAATTGGCGCCCTGGGCTCAGCTTGGCCATGCTAAAGGCCGGCACTGATGATGGAGTTAGGCCCAGATCTCTGTACTTGGGGTGAATGTTTGACATTGTACAGCATTCCGTCCATGAATTGTTCTTTCTGTATAAAACAATATTCTGCAGCCCTAAATGAAAAAATAAACCATCTCTGCAGAATTCTAATTGCTTTTCTCTAATTATTGCATATCTTAGTAAGAAGTAGAGAGAAGGGTGAGAAGCAATATAATTAAAAAACGTTCCCGTCAGGCAAATGATGGCAATGACACTCATTTAACCATTATAAATGAAAAAGGCAATAACTGCAGAGCAGGTATTAAAAGCATATATTTTATGAGACTGAATTGGAGTAAAAAACCTAATAACTGCTATTAATGATCATAGAGCTTCCTGAGTAGAAAAAGAGATCACACCATTGCAATTATTCAAAGATAGATTCTAACTACTGCTCCTGTTCAGTGTGAAGAGTTGTCTAAGCATCATTTAAAAATAAGTGTGAAACAAGTAGCTATTAGTGACCAAGTGAAATGCCAGACAGTCAATGACTGAACATTTCGACCTGTAATTAAAATAATCACTGCGTGATATATAAGAGTACACCTCGCAGAAAGGGTCTGTAATCTAGTAAACTGCAGCCTCTTAACAATAAAAAAAGACTAAATATATTTATTCCCGATAATTTGGCACGGAGAAATGGTCATAGAGTTTAATTTCATTTCACTCATGAAATATGATACATTTGCACGTAGCAAAACATAACATAAGTATTTGTAAAGCGCACGTTCACCCCAACGAGGTCTTTTGGCACTGAATAACAGATGTTTATTGTTACCCAACTCAATTGTACTCATTTTATCGATCACAGATGGATGAAAGGCTGAGTGGACCAGCCGGGATTTGAACCTGTGACCAGGAGGTCGAACACAGGCTCCTGTAAGGGATGCATTAGTCCACTGAGCCACCAGACCCAGCAACACACAACTAAATGAACCGAAATGATTGTAAAAAGGCCGTGCTGTTCTGACACGTTGTGGTGTCTGCTGCCACCATGACAAACAGCCCAGCCCAAACAAAAAGCATGCACAGCCCGAAGCCGGTCTGAATTACAGCAACACTGGGGTGCTTCCAGAGGCCGGCCTGTCACTAGACGTATACAGTGACTACATCCATAACAACTAAAGAGGACAGTGAGTTTCTCTATGATGCATCATTCAACCGTAATTTGGCTTCTAGGCACTTATCCGGTCTTCAATTGTGGGTTTGCCTACTGAGGGCCTCCTTAGAGGGAAGTTGTTCAACCACCCTTTGGTCCGATAGGGTTTTGGGGACGTGGTTTGCAGAGTGAGTGTTATGCCCTTCATGGGGCTCTGTTGCAGGGTGGGTCGGAGGTAATCTGGTGGGAGTCTCCTGTGATCGTCCATCCTATGCTGTGAGTTTGCATGCGTCTCCTGTCATTTCTCTGATGAAGGTATTGTAGGTGTGGTTCAGTTATGCAGTGCTCTGTGTAATCGGAATCAGCTAGATAGAATGATACATCAATTTCTGTGACCTTGCTCACCTCTGTAAGAGAAACGGGCTGCAAGCTTTCGAAAGGAAAAGTTGGCGATCAGTTGTCCTGTTTCCTTGTCAATGGTGTTTCATTCCTGAAGTAATTGGGCAGGAACATTTTCAATGAGCATCAGGTCCCTACACCTATAAGGTGTCACATCTTTCCACTGCCACAGAATGAACACACAAAGTAAATTAGATGACTTAGATTGGCAGATGGTGTGGATCACAGGGGTGAAGATTAAATATCACACTACATATTACAAAATGAAGGGCCCTTCGACTGATGGAGACCCATCTTAAGACCTTCTTCACTAAGAATCCCGAATGTCCTTGCTGTATTCAGAAGCAACTTTTCAGAGAATTAAGGAAAAAAATCTGAAATGTTTGTGTAAATATCCTTCTATACTCCTTGCTGTCTTAAATGAAAGTGGCCTCCACTTTAACACCATTAAAATGATTGGAAGAAAGCAATAAAAGCGTGCTGAGGTGTTCGCAGGTCACAATCTAGGCAGCCATTTTTGAGGGACTGTCAGCCCCTGAGTGCTCAACTCTTCCTGAATTATTACCTGATTTTTTGAGGTTTTAGTCTTCAGTCTGCCGCATCACCTACCACCATCAGCTACCAATGTTTCACTAATGACACCAGGTTCCGTCTTGCACAGTGTTCCACCACCTTCTCCCTCAGAAAGTAGGGCACTGTCCTAGGCCAGATACTGACCTGAAACATCCTACTTTTACCAACCTTCATTCATAGCATAAACGCGTTGGAACAACAATCCCATACTCTTGGTTTGCCAAATTCCAATTGTCTATACTGTACCACGCAGCTCTTCTCAAGCAAATTACCAACCAACAACATGCTTTTCAAGACCTAAACTTCTCTGCCAAAATTGCTTCTACATGTTTTCGCATTGCTAAGATTTTGGCACTGGCACTGTCGTGTAGTTCCTATAAGACCTATATAGGATCTGAGCGTTTAGACAACATACACTGCGGGACTGGGGTCCAGACTGATTCCAGACACCCTGACCGGGTATGTAGGCCTGTGTACCAGCTAGCTCGCAATGCCATTATAACCTCCTCCTACCAAGGAGAGAATAGTTCTTGGCAACTATCGAACATGACAACCCTGATCCCTCTGGACAGTGGAAACAGTAACTTACTTTTCGCTCAGTCACTCGTGCTCACTTGTTCTCAGAGAGATACACAGAATAAACGGTTGGGACGTTTTCAATAGGTATTTATTGAACAATCGTTATTCTAGCGTAAAATAAGTGCACTGAAATCACCAGTAGACAGTAGCATATATAAATGAGTAGCAGCACTAAGAAAGTAAACAGATGGTAGGTTTCTACCATTTTGCTAAAATCATAAATACAGGCAAGTATAGAATACATGGCAATAAAATGCGTACTCCTACGATGCACCCTAACTAGATGTACCTAAGTGAACCTAGCATGTGAGTAGTCTCGAGATGAACACCCCGCAAGGGATGTCAGACCACTGCCAGCTCGAGTATCTGCATGCAGGAACCTCAGCGTCTTGCATCAGTGTGTGGGCCGGGAAGTCCTGATCTCCTCTGACTATCTCAGCAAGATGTGGGGGCAGATTTACAAGGCCCTTGCGCCACTTTTGCGTCATTTTTAACATGGGAAAAGTGACACAAAAGTGGCGCAAGGGCCTTGTAAATAAGCCCCCTGGTGGTTATATACCCTAAGGTACCCCCAGGGGTTCTACCTTGCTGTGTCACTGTCGGACTTAGGATGACGTCGGGAATGAACTTTATACACAGTTATTATGCAGGAGATGATGGTCCTGCTGTGATTCCAAGAAACTAAGCGGCATATTCTCAAGGACTTATCGCCGAGTTAGAGGCACTTTATCGCAGCCAAAGTGGCGATAGATTTATCGCCCTATTCACAAGCTAGTGCTAACAGCCGATATCGCCAGTTTTCCTGCAATAGCAGCCGCAAAAAACATCGCCACGGATGACACCGGCAACTAACGCTAATGAGATGCAGAGTAGGCGTTCCCGTGCAAAAAGCTGCGATAACACCACTTCGCAATATTCCCAACGACCAGCCTGATCGGCGATAAGATCCCAAAACAGGCGATAAGGCGCGTTAGCAGCAGGGATTTAACACCTGCTCCTACCTGGTGTTAAGTCGGACGACAACCTGCACCACAAAGGGAGCCCAGACCAGAGCCACACCTGAAGAACAACAGATGCCATGGAGCTACTGATCATGCAGCTAGGAGCCCCAAGAGGGCCACAACACCCACCGCCACCACACCCAGGCCCGCCACCCCCCCGGACCCCCTCCTGCCCCCCCCAGACTACCACAGAGGCAGCGCAGACAAAGACAGCGGACCTTCAGAAAACGCACCAGGCTCACAGACTTAACACCAGAGGATGTCATTGCCCACTACAGGCTCAAAAGGACAACCATCCTCCGCATCCTGACCATCATTGCCCACAGTCTGACGGTACCAACACAGCAGACAACCAACATCCCTCCGCAGACAAAGCTGCTGGCTGTGCTGCACCTGTTGGCCTCTGGTACCTTCCAACCAACAACTGCCAGAGTCAGAGGAGTCTCACAGCCAGCCCTATCCAAGTTCCTCACACCTGTCTTGGATGCCATCATCAGCTTGATACCCTGCTCAGCTCTTCAGGTGCCACTAACTCAGTGCACCACAACTCATGCACCCTTTCTGATGGAGTCTTGTGCTGTGGACAGCTCACGCAACAATGTCACCTCAGGCAGTGGGGAAGACCTGGGACGATGATGAGGAAGATGAGGCAGGTGTAACACACCCCACTGCAGCTGCAGCAGGAATATCCCGAAGGGACACAATCCTAGACAATTTCTTCACATGAGCACGCTCAGCTCTGGTGCCCCTACCTCAGTGCACTGCAACTCACGGACCCTTCTGATTGAATATTGGGTGCCTCTGTACTTGCTCCGGCTTCCTCCATGGTGCTACGCAGTTTGAATTATTTTGTTTGTGTTTTTCGGTGCTTTTATGGTGCATTTTCCTGCATGATGCGTTGGAATTGCAGGCCTGTCGCTGGTTATCGCTGATTTTTTTATCGCGGTTGGCCACATCGCAACTTTTTTCGTGTTCGTGTTTCGCGTTTTTTCGGCGTTGCGTTAATTTTAACGCGGTCATTTGGCGCGTTGTCGTGAGACTATCGCATGGTGCCGCCGGGTTGAGAATACAACGTTAACATAGTGTTATTTTCCCGCGATAGACTGCGATGTGCAAAGTTGCGTTAAGCTAATTTTCCGATAATTATCACACGTTCTTGAGAATATCCCCCTTAGAATCCTCATGCATAATTTATGAGCCCAGTGTCCAGGGAAAAACCCTATGTACTTGTGTGTCGTATTGTAACTGGGTAAAAGGTCAGTCCTTCAAATCCGTTATATATGTAGTATAGGAGAGAATGTAGGTGAAGGGCTATGATATTACCTAGACCTATATCGGGGTACCTATATGAAATATGACACCCACTCCTCATCTGACTGGACGATATTACTAAAATCTAGCGTACTACCAAGGCTTCTAGAGGTTTGTACGCAACAAAATAATAAAAACATTTTTAAGATAAGTTAAAAAGCGTTAAAAACCTCTTCAAAGATGTTTTACAAAAAAAATCATTCAAGTAGTGGCTCTAAAGTGTCCGTTTATATAGTCCGAACAACTACAAGCATTTGAAAGCCATGCAGGTCAAAAGGTTACAATTTGGAATTTTGAAAAAAGGTAAAAAGCCAAATTTTCCCAGCGTGCGACATGCCAAATATTTATGTGTCCTTGCTAGTAGACGCAACATTGCTGCTGTCTGCATACGCAGCTGACGATCCCTGTAACACCTCACAAAGAATGTCAATTGAGCACAGATGATCTTCCGTACTGCCAGCAGCAGATGCCGGGGCAGCCTGTGCCACATCCAAGGTCTGAGTGTTGGAGGAGCCGGTGTCCATACCAGCAGGAGCAGAAACTACCTGTGGTGGCTTTACGAATGCTGCCGACAACATGGGAATGCGCTGAGGACACTGCAGAACATGGGCCATTATCGGGTCCAGTAAAGCATCAACGTCGGTGGCGCAACCAATGGAAGTGTCAGACAGAGGTCCAACACGCATTCTTCTCCACAGAACAGGCATCAGAGAACAGGTAGGACACAGTCCATCCAGACTGGTCTAAATGACAGGAACCAAGAGGCGCTCAGTTCCCGTAGGCGAGGTGTGCCCAGATGTTGTACCATGCGATCACGGTATTTGCGCTCCAGGAGAGCTGTTGCTATCTCCTTGGTGGCTGAGACGTCCATTGCGTAGCAGAAAGGTAACAATCAGGATTCCTGATATTAGAAACAGGATCAGCGGAAGCCCTCCAAAAATGCTTCCAAAGACGGAGTGTATAAAGTTCGGTATAACTCCGAGGACCGTCTGAAAGGTGCTTAACAGTCCGGAACCTATGGTCTTAAATAGGTGTACAACACCCGTCGTATCAGACATGTTAAAGATACGACTTACCATTTCTGTGAAATGGAAGGGGCAGTTCGTACGTATAAATGCCTGTATCTCAGCCAAGGACCTTGCGATCTGGAGATCAAAAGTCTCCCGGGCGGAGGTTAAGGGCACGGTTCGTTGTAAAAGCATGGCTTTCATTCTGCTCAGAGTATCAAACCGTATAAAGGAAACATTTAGCGAAGGCCATAACGGCACCTCCCTGACTGTATGTGTTGGTGGAAACAATACTTGCATACAGCAAGTAACCCTGGAGCTCACGGTGACTAGATATGCGATGCCCGGAAGCATCCCACAACAACCTTGATCATTCAGCATCAAGTAACTCCCATTCGAGAGAAGCCTGAATACCGGATTAATCACAGCTGCCGGGGTACCTCTTAAATGACAGGACAGGTTCGCCACAGACCCATTACAAGCCCCGTGTAGCATAATATCCTGGCATATGAGCGATCCACTTAAAGCGTTCTTGCAATTAGTTCCGCATAGAAGCACTTCCAGATCCCCACTCCTGCATCGAAATCTGTATGGTAAATCCCAGGATTCCCTGATGAATTCCTTACCCATCTTCTCATATCTGCCTGCCTGTTGTTGTTCTAGGCAATATTGAAACTGAAAAGTTGCGACCGGTAATGTTATATGGCCGTGGATTAACCACTCTGTGGACGGTGACTCTGCCACAGTAAAGGGTAACCTATCCAGTTTCTCAATACTCAGCATTGTATATTTTGCTCCCCTCTGTGCCGTTTTCATCTGTTTTTCTGTTAGATTGTATGCAGAAAATAATGACGTAATGTTGATAAAACGCCAAGGCACATAACCGGCGCGCAATGACTGTAGCGTCCAGCTTAACAAAATAATAGAACGTAACTGCGACTGTCCGTGTTGCAATATGGACAAATCCTGTTCTATTACATCGATAGCAGAAGATACAATGTTGCCCAGTGAATATATCCTGGATGTTAATGTAGTCATACCATTGTCAACTACGGCTAACGCCTTTTCTAGGTTAACTCTATCTATTTCTCTCAATCTCTCTGCAGCTTCTTGTTGGGAGATTTTCCAGATTTCGTTATAGACAGCATACAAAAAACGCTTCTGACGTGGTTTTCTGGGACCTAATAAAAATTCCTGTAGGTCCACATCCTCTGTGAGTAAGGACAAGTGTTGTTTCACCTGGGGTAGTGTTGAGGTCTTCAGCCAATCAAGGCACAACTTCCCAACACTGTATGATGGCACTACCCCCGGATGTTCTCGTTGCACATAACGTGGGTCCGGTCTGTGGATACTAAACCCTTCGGTGGTACCCCTGAATCTTTCCTGACATCTGTTTGTGTCAGTAGGCCAAACCAACCATCCCTTCCAATTGGGGTCTGATCTATTGTATTGCAATATGTTATCCAACTTAGCCCCTCTTTCTGATGTAAAATTCCCCTCGGTTTTTAAAGGTGTTGGAATTTGAGGTGTGTTCAAGTCCTTATTCTTGGCTATTCCAAGACAGGAAGTCTGTTGCACAGTGTCATTCAGAAAAATCATATGCTGTGGAATGAGGTATGCTCTAAATAGTGCTTCGGTTCCCTGGACTTGCCAGTCCCTGGAACCCCAGATTGATTTCAAGTCTACAGTGTCCAACCATAAGTCAAAACCCTGTTCAGACAGCTGGGTAATAAAGGAAGCAGAGTAAATCTGTTTGGTGTTTGTTAACATATTTTTCTGTGCAGATATAGGTGCAACCTTTTAATAGTACGAGATTGGGTCAGAAGTGTTAAACCCTGAAAAATATGAGAATTTCTGTGCAAATGTTTTTGAACTACCTCTCGGTGGTGTAGGGCAATGTTCCCACTGGTAGTATGTGAAAACATTTCCAGGTTTGCTAGATTTATGCAAGAAATGATGACCATAATGTTGGTAACAATACATTTTGTCAAAATCTGATGTGTCCTCTAACATTTCAGTGCTAGAAAATGCGGCAGATTGTTCCAAATCAGACAATAAGTTATTAACAGTTTTAAAATCCCAATCATCAGAAAATGTACTGGAGGTACTGATATCGTTCAATGAAATTTTAAACAAATGTGGAATCTTTAAAAGCTTGGTCGGTCCAAATATATCATAATTTACTTTGTCCCACACTATACCATCCAGTATAGGAACTGCTGAAATGTTCACGAAGGACAAGTCTCTTTGTTCACGATGAGATGAAACATGAGGTTTTAAAATTAAGTTTACTTTTGACGTTGCAGAGCTCTGTTGAAGATAAGTTCCATTGATGAGCAAGTGGAAAATGATTACTAATCCTAACCAGAAAATAAAAAATAAAATACCATTGATTATCCAAAGTTCTAGCCAAGGTGATACTAAATAAGTTTTTCTAAGAAAGTTAAAAAAGGCTTTGATCCGTTGTTTGCGAGAAATTTGGGCTGGCATCATTTCAGGTTCACTTGGATCGAATGAAAAGGTATCAAAGTCGATGAAATAGCCAGATGCAGTTCGATCTATTTTTGGTAGCTCAGCATGTTTTGTTGAACTTGCAGATTGCTCTTGAAGAGGCATGTTGACGTAGACATCCTTATTAGGTTGAATTGAAATTTGTCTTTCACTTTGATTTTCAGAGTTTGTGTCAAGGGGAACCAGTTCCATTGCATTGTTATCAATTACATTGTTTTGTAAAGCTGACTATTCAAATGTTATGAGTCTTTCAGTTTGAACTTCCTGTATTGTAGCGAGAGGAGGACGTCGCCTACTCAGGAGCCCACAAGGCCTACTATTTAGTATCGGCCACATAGTGCGGTTTTATCAGATCGATTGAGACAAATCTTTTTTCTTTTCCGGCAAGAGGCGGTAGAAGTACAGTTCTTGATCCTTCAACGGCCAGGACAGGTACAGGCTTTCGATAGTACGGCCCGAATTCTTTCTTGTCCACAATCTTTTCTCTGACCAGATCCCCAACTTTAGGAATCCAGGCAGGTCTTGCCGTGGCTGACTTGACTTCCCCAGTGGCGGTTCTTTTTGTCTCGACGTTACTTAAGGAGGCTCTGGATTCATTCAGATCCTGTAAAACAGCCAAACGTTTATTGATGTCAAACGGTTTTTCATCCGCCACTGTGCCTTCACAATCGAGATCAGGTACCCACATTCTTGTCCCAAACAGGACCTCGTAAGGAGTGGCACCCCCTAGAGAGCTTCTTGGCTGGTTATTAAGGGCTCGCTGGACCCCATATAGATGATTGACCCAACTACAACCCGAGCCTAATACCCTAGCTGTTAAAGATGGCTTTAAGTTCCGTTTTTTCCTCTCTACAACCAAATTTCCCTCGGGATGGTATGGAGAGGAGTACCGCAATGCTACACCCAAACTTCCCATGGCTTCCTTGTAAGGCCTAGAGCTGAACGCGGGGCCACGGTCGGAATGTAATGTGCCAACTGCGTATGTCCCTATGAAGACTCTCAAATCTTTTATAACAGTTCGGGCGTCAGCCGAGCACTGAGGCCATACCCATAAAAATCTTGAACAGGAATCCACTGCCACCATGATATACTCGTAAGCCCCATCAGATTGTAAGGGGCCGCAGTGGTCCAGGTATATGCACACGAACGGTCAGTCTGATGCTGTCTAATAATGGGATCTGCGCTGGGCGAGCTACGGTGGCCCCATTTATCTGTTTACAGATATCGCACTTTAAGAAGAAGTCTTTGGTCTGCTTTGTTAACCCTGGCCAACAATAGCATTGTTTCAGTAAAGAAACTGTCGCCATAACTCCTGTATGAGCAGAACCCAGACCCTCGTGTGCAGCCAAGATTAAACCTAACCTGCGATCCATGTTTGGTATTACTCTATCCCGCACTCCAGGAATCTGAGCAAATGGAACGTTGTTTGCATCTAACTTGTAGGAGTACTTGAGTGGAAAACCTTTAGGTAGTGCTTTGCTGTTATTGCGCGAAGCAATCACAGCTACCATTGTGCTACTGTCTACTCTCGTTTTTGAACGGGTGATTGCAGCTACAGACGCAGTGCGTACTGCCCCCTTTGCAGCTTCATCAGCCAATGAATTCCCTTCAACTTGAACGCCATCACGTTGATGACTCAGCGTGTGTATCACGTGAGCTCTTGGTAGTTCGTTCTTCAACTCTGCTACCTGTTCCCATAGTTTCCTATGTTTGATTGTGCCACCTTTTGAATCTCTGAACCCATTTTGTCCCCAATAGTGGAGGTATTCGTTGCATGACTGGACATAGTAAAAGGAATCACACACTATCAGTGTGGGGAATTCTGGATCCGTATTTATCAGTGCCAGTAGTAGTGCTTTTAATTCTGCCAACTGAGCCTTGCAGTCTCCGAGAGACTGCGTTTTTGTACAGCTTGGACGGAACTTGCCGTCCTGCATCCTACCTTTTACAATAGCGCATGCTGCACTGTATTATTGCTTACTCCCTATGGCCGGTTGAGCAGATCCGTCAGTATAAATAATGTATTCATACCAATCTAGAGGCATTAATTCATTTGGTAGAGGATATTCTTGTTCATATTGCAGGAATGCTTGTGTTTTTAGACTAGGGTCATATCTGTATTCTACATCTGTTGCAGTGAGAGAATTAGCCCATTATATCCATCTTGGATGTAACGCTTTTGCATTTGGGACACTTGCCTTTGTGGCAGCCTCTAAGGCCGGTACCGGGGTCACGACAATTATTCGCTTCCCCTGAGCCAGTGCTCTTTCTCTCACTACAGCAGTCTGAACTGCTGTCAGAATTTTTTCTGTGGGTGCAAAACGCATTTCAGCGCTAGTGTACAAATGCGATTTATATGCAATTGGTACTGTTTCACCTTCATTGAAGGTTAAGTAAGTGTACCCTGATTGACCTGCTACTACGCGGATCACCAGGTTGCGTACGTTTACGCGTGTCTGTAAGTGTTTTGATGATATCATATCAGTTTGTAGGGAACAAAGGATATTTGTGTGTTCCTGTGTCCATTGTCTAACTGTAAAGTCAGGTCTTATTAGGTCGTAGAAAGGTTTTACCCTCTCTGCGTAATCCAAAATGTATGTTCTGCCAAAATTCAAAAATCTCAGTATGGACTGTAAATTTGTTAATGATTTTGGAGGTTGTAGCAGTGCGCACTTTTCTAAAAAGTGGGCTGCCAGGCTATTGCCTTCACTTGAAAGCTCATATCCCAAAAATAGGACATTGAGGTGGGCCATTTTCAATTTTTTAAAATTAAACTTGTAGCCCTCAGAGGCGAAACCCAAAATTATGGTGCTCACCCTGGTCAAGTGTTCCTCTAAGTCCTCATCCGTCAGATAAATATCATCTACATAGGATAATGCTTCTTCATCCAAATTCTGTAGTAACTCTGTTACCCTCCTTGAGAATAACCCCAGGCCATTCTTATACCCTTGGGGGAGTCGACAAAATTGACGCTGAGACCCTAGCGCTGAGAAGGCTGTCAAATATCTGCTTTCAGGCGCTATGTTTGGCAGAAAAATCCATTTGAGATATCTAATGTTGTTTTGTATTTTTTCCGCACAATGTTATTCATTAATGCGGCACTATGTGCATTCTGGACTGCAAATGTTTTCGTACATGAGTTCAGGTGTCTATAGTCTTAAACTAGACGATATGAATTGTCAGGTTTCATTACGGGAAACAAATGATTATTCATTGATGAGGTGCATGGTTCAATTACATCTTGGTATTCAAGTTGATCTAAGATCTCCCTGACCTGTTTTTTAGCTTCCTGTTTTATGGGATACTGTCTTTGTGGAGTTGGGTTTGGTTTTATTGGAATTATGTGGTGGGGTGACGCTTCATCCCACCCTACGTGGTTGCGGTATAATGCTGGAGCAAGGGCTACCGCCCACTCCTGCGCGTATGTATGTCTTAGGTGTGCGGGGACTAGGTTGGAGAAAGCTGTAAAAATTACAGTTTCCCCCTTTGGGCATTCCATAACAATAGTATGCGGCCAATCTCTTTCTGCTAATAGGATGTCGTAGCCAGAAGTCAAATTCTCCCAAAAGACACCCTTAACTTGTTTCGGCTTGTCCCCCTCCATTTGGAGTGTTATTTCATGTAACTTGTGTGGGACACTCACCCTAGTATCCGGTGTTTCCACCGTGATATACTCACTCAACTCCGCTGTCACCAGAAATTCCATCAGGTTCTGGCGAGCTATTGTTACTTCTGCTGCGCTGTCTAGCATAGTCAGAGCCCATTCCCCGTTCAGTAATTGAGCCCTCAGAATTCTGGGCATGTCTAACTTTGAGACCTGCTACCTTCTTCTTTTTGAATTGAGGTTTTGCTTTGGGTTTTTCTTCTTTCTTTGAAGCGTAGTCCGAAGTGAGTTGCCTGTCTCTGGGCTTTATGTGCTCTTCTTGTCTCTGTTCTTACCATCCTTCCCTCTCTGAGTTTTTTGATGAACCCTGAAAGAAACGAGAGGAACGTGTATCAGTGTCCTGACACCTGTCAGGTTTTTTAATGTTATCTCTATTCCTAAGATTATATCTCCTTTCTGGGGGCTCCTGTTCAGGAGACCTTCCCCTGGAGTGAGATCTGTTCTTTTGCTGT
Organism: Calotriton arnoldi; assembly: GCA_963921515.1. Lineage (NCBI taxonomy): Eukaryota > Metazoa > Chordata > Amphibia > Caudata > Salamandridae > Calotriton > Calotriton arnoldi. Next base: position 430,616 of record CAWUFW010012220.1, on the reverse strand, counting down.
TTATTATTGTCCCATTTCATTTTGGAAGAAACGGGTGTTTGCTTTGCCTGTTCTTTATCTGTACCTCCCACTAGTTGAGGTTTTACAGGTCTAGCTCCCAGACTGTCTCTACCTAATTCCGCATAAGCAGTTTCAATTATTTTAGGTAGCTCTGTCTCCTGTTGTAATGGAGTGAAATCTCTCAGACGTTGGCGTATTGCCACTGATGCTGCTTCCCCTTTAATATTTGCTAATATTATCGCAGATACCTGGGCGAAGTTATTTAGCAACTTCATCCCTAAGTTTAGAGCAGGTTCTGCTCCATACTCGTTCTGTTTTTGTCTTAATACATCTGGTATTACCGCTAAAGAAGGGATACCATGAGTCTTGGTATATATTGCAGCGAAAACTGTACCCCAAGAAGTACAATCTTCTATAGAGGGAGCTATCCCCATCGGCAAGCAAATTGTCAGTATTCTGGGAGCTGGGATCATTTTGCGAGCGTGCTTGGGGGCGGACAGACATCTGTGGTTCCCGTGACTCGTGTGGAGCAGGGCCGCCATTTTGGGGGTAGTTTAGGTCAGCGGGCTAGTTTCTCCCCTGACGCTACAAATGGAAGTGCTGACGCGAACGCGCAGCACCACTATCTCCTGAGGCTTGAGCCGGGAGACAACCTTTAGCGTTTTTACACTTCTAAATTGCTCTGACTGTTCATAACTTCTTTTTAACGCTTTTAATCACATTTTTAAACTTGAATTGAATTGAATTGTCACATTTTCCTTTTAACGCTTTTTTCACAATTTAAAATTGAACTTAATTGAATTTTAGACGGCAAATTGTTTTACCTGCTCTTGTTCACTGTATTGCTGCTAACTGCCGGGGGAGCTGGAATCATTTTGCGAGTGTGCTTGGGGGCGGACAGACATCTGTGGTTCCCGTGACTCGTGTGGAGCAGGGCCGCCATTTTGGGGGTAGTTTAGTTCAGCGGGCTAGTTTCTCCCCATACGCTACAAATGGAAGCGCTGACGCGACCGCAACTGGCTTCAAATCCAATAATTGTGATCTTGAATACCCCATGATGTTTGCCTCACCTGGGTTTAGTCGGGCAGGAGTGCTGGCGCTGAGCGTGGGCGGAGCGCGGACGCGCGCAGCGGGCTTGCCTTTGGAACCAGACACAGTGGCCCTTATAGATATGATGAAGAGTGCTGACCTAAGTCAGCAGGTGACGGGCCCCACCCACGTGGCAGGTCACACGTTGGATGGAATCTTCTCAAACCACCCTCAACTGCTGTACACGGGTTTATTACCTCTGACCTGGACAGACCATGCTGCTGTACAATTTGAGTTAGCCCTGCTCACTCACACCACAACAGAGAGGGGCATTAAGATTCAGATTAAAAGCAGAGCCTGGAACAAAATCGAGAGCGCGGACCTACAAAATGCACTTATGGTATCTGCTGGTCAGATACCCTCAGGAATAGAGGAGGCCGCCGCACATTATACAACTTGGGTGGAAGCAGCTTGTAATAAACTAGCCCCAGTCAAAGTTTTATTTTCTAAAAGCTCTCAACCAACAGCCCCCTGGTATTCGGAAGAACTGAGGAGACAAAAACTCTCCTGTAAATCTCTAGAGCGGAGCTGGAGGACAGAATATAAGGAAGGGGAGAAAAAGAGTTATAAACAAAGTCTCACCATTTATAAGCAACTCATATTCGAAGCAAAGAAAAAGTTCTTCACTAATCGAATTAATTCAGCAAAAAATTCTACTAAAGAACTTTTTAAAACTGTTTCAAGTCTGGCCTCCCCCAACCCGACAAAAATCGAGGCGAGTCAGGAACTATGCGATGATATCGCTAGGTTCTTTTTGAACAAGGTAGAGTTTATCTTCTCGGATTTTAGTCATCCAAGCCCGTGAGGAGTTGTAGCTTTGATGGAGGGAAGGAGGCCAGTTGCTGACCCCTCCCCGGTTTTTGACAAATTTGCACCACTGTCCACAACTGACACTAAGAAACTTTTCCTGTCTGCAAGATCAGGTTCCCCCTATGATCCCTGTCCAGTCTCAGTGATCAAACGGGCCCCGGTTCCCGTGGCCCTTTTACTTACCCCTCTGTTCAACGCAATGTTTGAAGCAGGGCACTTCCCTAGATCTTGGAAGCTTGCTTCCATATTGCCTCTGTTAAAAAAGCCTAGCTTGGACCCAAAGGAGCCTAATAATTTTCAACCTATCTCACGCCTCCCATTACCTGCAAAATTGGTTGAGAAAAGCATGAACTTGCAACTTAGCGCCTTTCTACTCGAAACCCAAGTTTTAGATCCCAATCAATATGGGTTCAGAGAAGGGCACAGTACAGAATCCACCCTTATAAAATCCACGGAAGAGATAAGGGAGGCCTTGGATAGGGGAGGTAAGGCTGCCCTAATTATGTTGGACTTATCTGCGGCCTTTGATACGGTCCATCATGATGTATTGATGGACCGTTTGTTGCCTTGCGGAGTGACACCGGGGTCTTCGCTTAGCCCCACTCTTTTTAATGTATATGTATCTTCCCTAGCTTTTTTAATTGGTTCCTTTGGCTTCAGCCTGACATCGTATGCAGACGACACACAAATTGTGGTGGCTCTGCGGCCTGGACAGGCAGCAGGAATCGAAAACCGGTTCCACGATTGTATGGCAGCAATTGGGAGGTGGATGTCACAAAACTGTTTAAAACTGAATTCGGGAAAGACGGAGGTCATCCTATTTGGAAATGATCGCAACTTCTCGACCCCAAATTGGTGGCCAGAAGCGATGGGGACTCTTCCTATCCCCTCCATGAAGGTGAAAAACCTAGGAGTCATAATTGATGAGAAACTCAACTTTGGCGACCAGATCAATACAGTGGCATCAACTACCTCCTAAACAATCAGAATGATTAAGAAAGTTCTCCCCTTCTTGCCGGCTGATAGCCAGCGGACTGTAGTCACTGCACTCATTCTGTCCAGACTTGATTATTGTAACAGCCTTTATTTAAACATACAGGAACGTTTTTTGAATAAACTGCAACTGTTGCAAAATGCGGCAGCAAGGCTGCTTACTGGCACACCAAAATTTGCCCCTATTACTAAGGAAATCAAAAAACTCCATTGGTTGCCGGTTAGGAAACGGGTGCGCTTCAAAGCTCTTTGCACCGTTTACAAGGCACTACAAGGCATAGGCCCAGACTACTTGAAACTGCAAATGCAGTGGTACGTACCCAGAAGAACCCTTCGCTCCTGTGGAGCCAAGTTGGTGATAGTACCACCCATTAAAAAAGCCTCATGGGGTGGGAGAAGCTTTACTGTGTGCGCAGCAAAGGCCTGGAATGATCTTCCCCTATATTTGAGAAATGCCTCCGACCTCCTTACTTTTAGGAGGGGATTGAAAACCTGGCTTTTTAACCTATAACGTTGCCTCCTAGCTATTTTCTCAGAGAATAGTGGTTAGCGCCAGGACACCTTCGGGTAATCGCCGCGCTTTAGAAATATCTATAACATAACATAACATAATCTATACTTTTCCTTAGGGCCAGTGTGTGGAAACACTGCCTCCAGCTGTGTTATTTTTTTGTGCTATCCAGAAGGGCATTTGTTCACGTTTAGTGGGCATTTTACCCATCACTGCGGATGTGGTGTGTAGGCCGATAGCACTGGCCAAGTTGCTCCGTCTCTTCCGAGCGGGCCGAGTCTCACTCTATTTCTTGTATGGGGGAGGGCGCCTTTAAACCAGTAAAAATGTTCGTGGTAAGTTAGTGGAATTTCAATGTCCTCATATGGACTATATTCGTCTGGTATGTCATCTTCGACATAGTAGTGAAATGTTTTTGTTGGTGCATTTGCCCGCGGAAATTTAATCCATGAATAGAATACCTCTGTTCTATATGCCTCACTTATGAAAGTCACTTGCCAACCCCTAATTGTAACACCATATGCTACTAGTTTTAGGGTGACAGCATTTCTAACATTTTCTGCAATGTATATTGCATCTGCATCGTCTTCTTCGGCTGAGAAGTTTAGTTTTCCTGTCGGGTCTCCGTGTACCGACATTGTTTTTAGTAAGAAGAGCTCTTCAAAGGTACTGAGATAAGGTGTTTATGCACAATTAGGAACAATCTATCCTTCAAGCTTGATTAAACCAACAGCCAATACATAGGAATTTTCCTACTCAGCTGCGGCGGATTTTGTTCCCTCCCACTCCAGACGTCTCAGTGGAAATGTGAGTAGGGGTCTCTGAGAATAGCACGACTGAACTACTCAGATTTGACTGTTAAATAAGTGCCAATACCAACGTTGGCGGCGCCATGTCGTGTAGTTCCTATAAGACCTATATAGGATCTGCGCGTTTAGACAACATACACTGCGGGACTGGGGTCCAGACTGATTCCAGACACCCCCACCGGGTATGTTGGCCTGTGTACCAGCTAGCTCGCAATGCCACTATAACCTCCTCCTACCAAGCAGAGAATAGTTATTGGCAACTATCGAACATGACAACCCTGATGCCTCAGGACCGTGGAAACAGTAACTTACTTTTCGCTCAGTCACTCGTGCTCACTTGTTCTCAGAGAGATACACAGAATAAACGGTTGGGACGTTTTCAATAAGCATTTATTGAACAGTCGTTATTCTAGCGTAAAATAAGTGCACTGAAATCACCAGTAGACAGTAGCATATATAAATGAGTAGCAGCACTAAGAAAGTAAACAGAGGGTAGGTTTCTACCATTTTGCTAAAATCATAAATACAGGCAAGTATAGAATACATGGCAATAAAATGCGTACTTCTACGATGCATCCTAACTAGATGTACCTAAGTGTACCTAGCATGTGAGTAGGCGTAAAGCCAAGAATCCCTCTAGGATAAAGCCAACCCCATTACCTTATGTGAGACTGCCGGACCCCGTTCTGGTCTCGAGCTGAACACCCCACAAGGGATGTCAGACCACTGTGAGCTGGAGTATCTGCATGCAGGAACCTCAGCGTCTTGCGTCAGTGTGTCGGCCGGGAAGTCCTGATCTCCTCTGACTATCTCAGCAAGATGTGGTGTTTATATACCCTAAGGTATCCCCAGGGGTTCTACCTTGTTGTGTCAGTGTCGGACTTAGGATGACGTCGGGAATGAACTTTATACACAGTTATTATGCAGGAGATAATGGGCCTGCTGTGATTCCAAGAAACTAAGAATCCTCATGCATAATTTATGAGCCCAGTTTCCAGGGAAAAACCCTACGTACTTGTGTAGTATTGTAACTGGGTAAAAGGTCAGTCCTTCAAATCCGTTATATATGTAGAATAGGAGAGAATGTAGGGGAAGGGTTATGATGTTACCTAGACCTATATCGGGGTACCTATATGAAATATAACAGCACAGGCCTAGTCCCATAAGCACCCCTGAAGATGTGATATATTATGGGCCAGATGTATTAGTGGATTGCGTTGCCCTTGCATCATGATTGGTGTTGCAAGGGCAATGCAATCCTTAACTCAGGTTTACCAAGCAACGCAAGGCCACTTTGCATGGCCCTGCGTTGCTTGGTAAATCCGGATTAACGTGAGGCAGCGCAAGTCGCTGCCTTGTGTTACTCTACCCTGAAAAGGTGTTCCAGGGGTAGAGCATGGGTGTTCACACATATCCAATCATAGATTTTTGGCACATTCCCAGATTTGCCAAGACTCGTAAACCTGGGAATGCATCAAAATTCTACGTCACCCGATAGAGGTGCAACGAGGAGAATTATTTTTATTTCTCCTTGTTGTTTACTCTTTCTAACTTTTCTGCAGTCTGCAGCACACTTAGAGAGAGGAAAACGACTCCAAGGATTGTTTTTGTGCAGGGAGGTGTCCCTTCAGCAATGAAGGCACCCTTGCAACATGACTCAAGGGTACCTACATTGACGCTAGGCTGCACTGAGTGTGCCAGTGCAAGGAGAGAAGAGGAATCTGCCATACCTTGATAGATATAGCACATTCCTGCCCTTTCCATTTGATGCAATACAGTGCAGCAAGTTGTCTTGCTGCGTTGAGTCAAAGTTTGATAAATCTGGCCCATTATGGGTCAGATGTACGACCTGCCAAATAGCGCCTTGCAAATTGCGTCGCATTTGCGACTCGCAATTTGCGAGGCGCTATTTGGCATGTACAACAGTGTGTTTAACACGGTTTGCGATTCCCAATGGGGTCGCACATTGCGAGGCTCATGAATATTAATGAGCCTCTCGCAATTTGCGAGCCCATTGGGAATGACAGGCCCTCCCAGGGATGGTGGCCTGCTGGGCTCAGCAGACCACTATGTCTGGGACTGCTTTTAAATAAGCAGCTTTTTTTTTTAAATGCAGCCCATTTTCCTTAAAGGAAAACGGGATGCATTTAAAAAAAAAAAAAAGAAACATTTTCAATTCATTTTTTAAGGGCTGGCAGTGGTCCCTGGGACCACTGCCTGCCCTTAAAAAATATTGCATGCATTTGCAAAGGAGAAGGGACCTCTTCCCAATTGCGAATGCATTACCACATACTTGAAGTTGGTGGTAATTTGCGAGTGTTTTGCGACTGCAATTGCGGTCGCAAAACATTGGTACGTAGCTTTGCGGTCGCTATTAGGAAGGGAACGCCCCTTCCTAATAGCGAGTCGCAAAACAGTATTTTGCGAGTAGCAATTCATTTGCGAGTCGCAAAATACTGTTTGTACATGGGCCCATGCTTTTTAGCGTGCGCAAACGGGTCTAAGACCTGTTTGCGCACGCTAAAAAGCATCGTACATCTGGCCCTATGTACTTTCTGACTGAATTCAAACGTAATGAGAGGAGAATAAGTGAGGGTACTGGTGGCAGAAGAATCTGAAGAGCTGGTGAAGAACTTAGGAAGAGAATATAGTTTATGAATGAAGAGTAAGCACAACAACACAAAACACCTACTTTGTGCTCTCAAGTAAGTCACACATGGGAACAGAAAAACCCTAAAGTTTTTCACAATTCATAAGAATTCTATAATGTAAACAGAACCCTACTGCGGTGGTGCAAAGAAAACAAAGGGCACACCCTGCAAAACATGGTAATCAGGCCCTAATGTGTGTTTTAAGTGGTTGGCTTAGAATATTTAAAAGCCTTGCACCGAGCAGAAGCCCCCAGAGTACTTGGATAACCCTCTACCGCAGGCTTTGTCACACATCTGTCTTATTGGTTTGGAAGATACATTTCCAAACAAATCAATTATAAACCAAACTTGCTTTAACAGGTTTTGAGCAGAAACTATTTTTTTTACTTCAAATTGCTTCAATACTGCCAAATTGATTCAATTTTCACAGATTTTCTCATAATAAATATGTTTACAAAGTCACCAGGAAGGATACAAACTCACACACACACATATAAGAATAAACAAGCATTAGAAATGCAATAGGTCTTACATTTTTTTGAGTTAGAGCTATTGGCGTTGTAAATAGCAATGTCTTTTACCCTTGTCTTATGGAGTGGATGTATGTTGTTTGAGTAGAATTATGTGGGTTGGATTGGAATTGTTAGTTGTGTAATTTTGTGGCGTGGATTTGTGTGGAGTGGATTCGTGTAGTGTAAATATGTGGCATGGAGTGCAGTGGAATTATGTGCATAGTAATTATGTGATGTAGAGCGCAGCGGTGTAGAGAAAAGTTGTGTATAGTAGCATAGAGTGGAGCTGTGCATATTGCAGTGGAGTAGAGTGAAGTGGCACAAATTGTAAAAGAGTGGCACAGAGTGGTGTAGTATAGAGTGAAGTGGCGTGGAGTAGATTGCTTTAGAGTAGAGTGAAGTAGTAAAGAGTAGAGTGTATTGGCGTAGATTGCAGTCCCACTGAGTGCAGTTTTGCATAGTAGAGTATTATAGAGTGGCATAGAGTGGAGGGGTGCAAAGTACAGTGGAGTGGCCTATCCTGGAGTTGTATAGAGTCCAGTGGCAAAGAGTGCAGTTGTGTATAGTAGAGTGGCGTTGAGTGCATTAGCATACAGTAGAGTCGGGCATTAGTAGAGTAGAGAGGCGTAGAGTAGAGTGGTGCATGTTGGAGTGCAGAGGTGTAGAAAAGAGTGGCACAGAGTGCAGTTTAATAGTGTGCAGTGGATTAGAGCAGCGTGGAGTGTATGGTGGTGTAGTGTGTAGTGGTGTAGAGTGTAGTGGCATCAGGTGCATTGGCATAGAGTGAATTGGCATAGAGTGCGGTAGAGTGGAGTAGTGCAGAGTTATAGTGTGTAGTGGTGCAGATTAGAGTGGCGTAGAGTTCAGTGGTGTTGAGTAGAGTGGCTTAGAGTGCAGTGATGTAGAGTGCAGTGGCGTAGAGTGTTGCTGTGTAGAGTATAGTGGTGTTTAGTTCGGTGATTCAGAATAGACTGGGCTACAGTGCTGTGGCATAGAATGTATTGTTTGTGAGTATAGTAGCGTTGAGTGCATTGGTGAAGAGTGCAGTGTTGTTGATTGCAATATGAAATATAGTGGCATAGAGTGCAGTGGCGTAGAGTAGTATGGTGCGTAGAGTTGAGTTGAGTGGCACAGGGTAGATTGTAGTGGTGTGGAGTGACATTGAGTGGAGTAGTGCAGAATGGATTTGAGAAGCGTAGAGTGCAGTGGGGTAAAGTGTAGTATGCATAGTGTGGCAGTGCACTGCTATTACAGAGAACATATTTTCATTTGAAATGAGCATTACATTTGCACAGACATACAGTTTTACTGATAAAAGTGTAGTGTATAAAAGACCATTTTTTTCTAAATATTATCACTGTATTGATTTTTTTTATCGTATTAAAATATTTGTTTCCACCACACTTTAGAGTTACCCAAAAAAGTGTTTCATTTGCACTTTCCTAATTCTGATATATTCTTATTTACAGACATATACATTTTGTTGTGTGCTACAAAAAATAACTTCGTATAGCTTTACTCCAGCACACCTGCAGTACCTAGCCTGAATGTCACATAAATGGCCTCACTTTGACATCTGAGAAAAAAAGAGTAAACAGTAAACTAACTCGGAAGGCAGAGCCTGACACTTCACCTTTGGTGGAGCCTAAAAGTAATAACTAAATGTGTATTCTAAACTACAAAGTCATGGTAGCACCGAGACGGCTCGGGGTAATTGTTTGCGCTTTATAAAACCCAAATGAAATCAAATGGTACGCAATGTGTGGAATGCATTTGTATGGACTATGGAAGCTTTCAGAATCTCCCTAAGATGTCTTCAGTAAAGTAGAGAGCGCGTGGTAGGCTTCACCAAATTAAGCAAGAAAGGAGGGGGTGATTAAACAAGAGCGTTACAGAGTGGCAAAGAGAGAGAGAGAGAGATGAAGGAATAAGAGGGCAGAGAAAGAAGACAGGAGAAAGATAAAAAAAGAAGGGAGTGTGCGCTAGAGAGGAGAAGATGTAGTGGAACACATAACAAGGAGAGAGGGATTGAGGAACACGAGAGAGAAGGAAGACGATGGAGAGAGATTGGTAGGAAGACAGAAAGTGGGAAGATGAAAAGAGGAAGAGAAAGAGAGATGGGAATTAGAGAGAGGGAGCAGAGGAAAATAATAGACAGGACGAGAAGGACAGAGAGAGATGGGGAGAGCCAAAGAGAGAAACACAATGAGGGAGGGAGAGAAGAGCAGACAAAAGGTGGACGAGTGATAAGAGAGCGAGTGTAAAGCTCTAAGGTTGCTCGATAATCATGTGGTAAAGAGAGTGTCTAATTTGGCACAGCCACTACTGTCTGAGCTCTTGAAAGAAAGAAGCGCATTTAAAAGTCTTGATGGTAGGCCCGGCCGTTTGGGCTCCATGGTAGTTTGCTTATAATTCACTGACTTCTACCACTTAATATTTAATGCAATAATCTACACTGTGCCTTTTATCATTTTGTCTAGGCCACAAATTATAGCTCCGGGCAGTGCATCTATGCACAGATCTGGCAGAAAACGCCCTAAAAGCCTCCAGGAAGGTCAGAGGTCTTGCTCTTCTTGCCACGTAGCGGTCGCCATTAAGTAGGGGTCGGGGGAGGGCGATCAGCTGGGAGGTGGGAGAGACACGCTGGGGGGGCTGCGGGGGCAGCGGCGGCAGGGAGTACGGGAAGAGGGAGCGAAAAGGGGAAAAAGGGAAAAAAGGCAAAAGAGAAAAGAGAAGAAAAGAGGCAAAAGAGAAGAAAAGAGGCAAAACAGAACAGAGGATACAGAACAGAGCGGAATAGCAGAAGAGCAGGGTGCTCTTCCATTAGACCACCAGGGATGAGGCGCAGGCTGGAGCTTGCGGGTGGAGGAGGGCCTCGAACACCTCACACTCGACCCCATCTTCACAGGAGGAAACAGCATCTTCTTCAGCCACACCACGGAACTGCTCTGGACGGACCACCACTGCATCCATTTCTCTTTTAGAAAACCCACCGCGCACCACGCAGAATCTGGAACAAAGTCTCCGAAGAACACCTCACCTCTGAAGTAGTAAACATACTCAGATGTGTAAATTACTTAAAAGTGTAAGTTACCTTTGTAAATCAGCCCCTTATTTTGTTTCTGATTTTGGAGTCATTTATTACAATGGAATGTCCATGTGCAACATTTAAGACAGATTTTACTTTATAACCTTCATTCAGCGACCACCTCAAAGAACTTGGTGAATTTACAGAGTGCTTGTAGCAATGTGATAATAAAACAAAAAGCCTCTGCTTGTCTACAAGTTGTTATGCCCTCCATAAGAAATGTTTATCAAAGCCAGTACTGCCTTTCTTTACAAAAAAGGGGTGCACGTATAAGATGTGGAGTACATTCTCTCATTCACTGTTTCACAATCTAAAGGTATCAGATAAATAGTACATTGATCTCCAGCCTTCCCAATGCTCCCAAGCGGCTGAGGTGGAATTCTTAGCCTGATATTACATCTAGAGGCTTGAGTAAGGGAATTGAGTACATACAACTGTGGAGAACATGACTCATAAGAACCAAGAGTCATGTGGACATGAAGACTACAGGAGACGGGGTGATGAAGACTACAGGAGACGGGGTGGAACAGGGTGGGGTAGACACAGAAAGGTGATTGAAATGAATAGCTGATCTCACCTAATAATAATAATAATAATAATACAGACACTTGTAAAGCGCGACAGCTACCTCAAACAGAGGTAGACCTAAGAAACTGGTACTCATCAGATGGGCCAGATGTTGTGCGAAGGAGGGAGGTGGAGAGAGGGAAACCACATTGACCTGAAATTGAGTTGTACTGCTATGTATTGTTATACCTAATTAAATAAAAAGAATTAAAAAAGAATTAGTCATGTGGACAGTTATGTTATAGTCCGGTCTGTAAGATCTTGCTCAAAGGAAATAACATTTAACTGAGGTGCCACTAGGTCTTCAAAGGTAATATAAGGCATTCCATTATTCCAGTTGCTTAATACGTTAACAGTTGAAATACAATTAAATAAAGATCAAGCCCAGAGATTCAGTGCTCTGCCATCCTAATGTACCAGGATATCACTAAATAAGACTTTTAGCGTACCCGCTGCAGAAGGCCTTCTTAGAAAGGGACACCTACCAAGGAAGGTATTTGCTAATTATCATTGCTTTATCAAACCAAATTCTTATCTTATCTTAAACTTGAAGGTGGAAAAAGGGAGTCAAAATACTCTTCTATACTCATGCACTGTGCCAGGTTAAGCCAACATTCTACTCTGGTATGTCTCCCATTTCCATTTCCAAGCTTTATTTCGATCTTTGTAGACCATAAAAGCAAAAAATAAAATACATACATCACTGAATTTGAGCAATAAAAACATCAATAAACATTACAGAGTATAACCATGTACAGTAAACTGAACAAATTTCATGGCAGTTAAAAAAATATTAAAATTTAAAAATGCGAATTAAACAAAGATTTCATATATTAGTAAGATCAAAACAGTAGGAAATGGGAAAGGAACATTTATCATGTGCGAGGGGAGGTTAAAAACTTGCGGCGCCTATGCCACATAGAATTAACCCCTTCGCTGCTAGGCCTTTTCCCCCCCTGTGCTAAGCCTTTTTTTGGCTATTTGGGGTAGTGCGCACTTAGGCCCCTGTAACTTTTTGACCACATAAGGTATCCATGCCAAATTTGCGTCCATTTCTTCCAACATCATAGGGATTCTAAAGGTACCCAGGGTTTGTGGACTCCCCTGGAGGGGTCCCAGAAATTAGTCAAAATACAGCTAACTTTTGTTTTTTTGGGAAAAATGGGAAAAAGGGCTGCAAATGAAAGCGTCTGGGTTTTTCCCTGCAAATGGTATCCAAAAAGCGTTTGTGGGGCTGAAATCACCATTTTCCCAGATTTTAGAGAATGACAGACTTTTGTCAGAAAACCAACATTTTTTAAACAGTTTTGGCATTTTTCTGGGACATAGCCTATTTTTGCTATTTTTTGTGCTTTCAACCTCCTTCCACTTAATGGTAGAAATGGGTATGAAAGCAATAATGGATCCTGGAAAGCTATACATTTTTGAAAAGTAGACAAAATTCTGAATTCAGCAAGGGGTCATTTGTGTAGATCCATCAAGGTTTCTTTATAGAAACTAACAGTTAAATATAGGAAAAATTGAAAATTAGTTGAAAAAAACAGCCTTTTGTGTCAACGTTTTCACCTGTAACTTCTTCTAATTATGACAGCTCTTTGAAAGCAATATACCGTTACATCCGCTGGACCTTACTGGTTGTGGGGATATATAGGACTTGTAGGTTCACCAAGAACCCGACGAACCCAGAGTAAAAAACTGAGCAGCAATTTGCAATGGCTTTTTATTATGTACCGGCTATATAGCAATTATTGTGGGAAAATGTATACATGGAAAAATTGGTATGAACGACACCTATGTATTTCTGAAATGGGAACAAGTTATAGAGTTTAGAAACAGTAGATATTTGCACATTTTTGAAATTGGGAATACTCATACTAGCATGAGAATTATCGGTCATTTTTCAAAATTACTTTTTTTTTACACAATGTCTTTCATTTGGAAGGCAGAAATGCATCGAAAGTCAATAGGTAATAACAGTTGCTTTACGAATATGAATTACCCTAAGTCTCCCGATAAAAATGGTACCTCACTTGTGTGGGTAGGCATAGTGCCCATGACAGGAAATGGCTCAAAAGCCAACGTGAACACACCACATTTTCTCAATGAAAAATTACCCTTTTTTTGCAAAGTGCCTAGCTGTAGTTTTTGAACCCTAGCTCTCCCAGCACCTAGGGAAACCTAGCAAACCTATACATTTTTGAAAACTAGACACCCAGGGGAATTCAGGATGGGGTGACTTGACTGCCTCCCACCAGGTTCTGTTACCCAGAATCCCTTGCAAACCTAAAACATTGTAAAAAAAAACACATTTTCCCCACATTTCTGTGCTGGAAAGTTCTGGAATCTGCGTGGAGCCACAAATTTCCACCCACCCCGTGTTCCCCAAAGTCTTCCGAGAAAAATGGTACCTCACTTGTGTGGGTTGGCCTAGTGCCCGCGACAGGAAACGGTGCAAAGCGCAACGTGGACACACCTCAATTTCGCAGTGAAAAATGACCCTTTTTGGCAAAGTGCCTAGCTGTAGTTTTGAACCCTAGCTCTGCCGGCACCTAGGGAAACCTAGCAACCCTATACATTTTTGAAAACTAGACACCTAGGGGAATCCAGGATGGGGTGACTTAACTGCCTCCCACCAGGTTCTGTTACCCAGAATCCCTTGCAAACCTAAAAAATTGTCAAAAAAAACACATTTTCCCCACATTTCTGTGCTGGAAAGTTCTGGAATCTGCGTGGAGCCACAAATTTCCACCCACCCCGTGTTCCCCAAAGTCTTCCGAGAAAAATGGTACCTCACTTGTGTGGGTTGGCCTAGTGCCCGTGACAGGAAACAGCGCAAAACGCAACGTGGACACACCTCAATTTCGCAGTGAAAAATGACCCTTTTTTGGCAAAGTGCCTAGCTGTAGTTTTTGTACCATAGCTCTGCCGGCACCTAGGGAAACCTAGCAACCCTATACATTTTTGAAAACTAGACACCCAGGGGAATCCAGGATGGGGTGACTTGACTGCCTCCCACCAGGTTCTGTTACCCAGAATCCCTTGCAAACCTAAAACATTGTCCAAAAAAACACATTTTCCCCACATTTCTGTGCTGGAAAGTTCTGGAATCTGCGTGGATCCACAAATTTCCATGCACCCCGCGTTCCCCAGGTCTCCCGATAAAATGGTACCTCACTTGCGTGGGTTGGCCTAGTGCCCGCGACAGGAAACGGCGCAAAACGCAATGTGGACATACCTCAATTTCGCAGTGAAAAATGACCCTTTTTTGGCAAAGTGCCTAGCTGTAGTTTTTAACCCTAGCTCTGCCGGCACCTAGGGAAACCTAGGAAACCTATACATTTTTGAAAACTAGACACCCAGGGGAATCCAGGATGGGGTGACTTGACTGCCTCCCACCAGTTTCTGTTACCCAGAATCCCTTGCAAACCTAAACAATTGTCAAAAAAAACACATTTTCCCCACATTTCTGTGCTGGAAAGTTCTGGAATCTGCGTGGATCCACAAATTTCCACCCACCCCGCGTTCCCCAGGTCTCCCGATAAAAATGGTACCTCACTTGCGTGGGTTGGCCTAGTGCCCGCGACAGGAAACGGCGCATAACGCAATGTGGACAAACCTCAATTTCGCAGTGAAAAATGACCCTTTTTGGCAAAGTGCCTAGCTGTAGTTTTTGAACCCTAGCTCTGCCGGCACCTAGGGAAACCTAGCAAACCTATACATTTTTGAAAACTAGACACCCAGGGGAATCCAGGATGGGGTGACTTGACTGCCTCCCACCAGGTTCTGTTACCCAGAATCCCTTGCAAACCTAAAAAATTGTAAAAAAAACCACATTTTCCCCACATTTCTGTGCTGGAAAGTTCTGGAATCTGCGTGGATCCACAAATTTCCATGCACCCCGCGTTTCCCCAGGTCTCCCGATAAAAATGGTACCTCACTTGCGTGGGTTGGCCTAGTGCCCGCGACAGGAAACGGCGCAAAACGCAATGTGGACATACCTCAATTTCGCAGTGAAAAATGACCCTTTTTTGGCAAAGTGCCTAGCTGTAGTTTTTGAACCCTAGCTCTGCCGGCACCTAGAGAAACCTAGCAAACCTATACATTTTTGAAAACTAGACACCCAGGGGAATCCAGGATGGGGTGACTTGACTGCCTCCCACCAGTTTCTGTTACCCAGAATCCCTTGCAAACCTAAAAATTGTCAAAAAAACACATTTTCCCCACATTTCTGTGCTGGAAAGTTCTGGAATCTGCGTGGATCCACAAATTTCCACCCACCCCGCGTTCCCCCAGGTCTCCCGATAAAAATGGTACCTCACTTGCATGGGTTGTCTTAGTGCCCGCGACAGGAAACGGCGCAAAACGCAATGTGGACAAACCTCAATTTCGCAGTGAAAAATGACCCTTTTTTGGCAAAGTGCCTAGCTGTAGTTTTTGAACCCTAGCTCTGCCGGCACCTAGGGAAACCTAGCAAACCTATACATTTTTAAAACTAGACACCCAGGGGAATCCAGGATGGGGTGACTTGCCTGCCTCCCACCAGGTTCTGTTACCCAGAATCCCTTGCAAACCTAAAAATTGTCCAAAAAACACATTTTCCCCACATTTCTGTGCTGGAAAGTTCTGGAATCTGCGTGAAGCCACAAATTTCCACCCACCCCGTGTTCCCCAAAGTCTTCCGAGAAAAATGGTACCTCACTTGTGTGGGTTGGCCTAGTGCCCGAGACAGGAAACAGCGCAAAACGCAACGTGGACACACCTCAATTTCGCAGTGAAAAATGACCCTTTTGGCAAAGTGCCTAGCTGTAGTTTTTGTACCATAGCTCTGCCGGCACCTAGGGAAACCTAGCAACCCTATACATTTTTGAAAACTAGACACCCAGGGGAATCCAGGATGGGGTGACTTGACTGCCTCCCACCAGGTTCTGTTACCCAGAATCCCTTGCAAACCTAAACAATTGTCCAAAAAAACACATTTTCCCCACATTTCTGTGCTGGAAAGTTCTGGAATCTGCGTGGATCCACAAATTTCCATGCACCCCGCGTTCCCCCAGGTCTCCCGATAAAAATGGTACCTCACTTGCGTGGGTTGGCCTAGTGCCCGCAACAGGAAACGGCGCAAAACGCAATTTGGACATACCTCAATTTTGCAGTGAAAAATGACCCTTTTTTGGCAAAGTGCCTAGCTGTAGTTTTTTAACCCTAGCTCTGCCGGCACCTAGGGAAACCTAGCAAACCTATACATTTTTGAAAACTAGACACCCAGGGGAATCCAGGATGGGGTGACTTGACTGCCTCCCACCAGGTTCTGTTACCCAGAATCCCTTGCAAACCTAAACAATTGTTTAAAAAAACACATTTTCCCCACATTTCTGTGCTGGAAAGTTCTGGAATCTGCGTGGATCCACAAATTTCCACCCACCCCACGTTCCCCCAGGTCTCCCGATAAAAATGGTACCTCACTTGCGTGGGTTGGCCTAGTGCCCGCGACAGGAAACGGCGCAAAACGCAATGTGGACATACCTCAATTTCGCAGTGAAAAATGACCCTTTTTTGGCAAAGTGCCTAGCTGTAGTTTTTGAACCCTAGCTCTGCCGGCACCTAGGGAAACCTAGGAAACCTATACATTTTTGAAAACTAGACACCCAGGGGAATCCAGGATGGGGTGACTTGACTGCCTCCCACCAGTTTCTGTTACCCAGAATCCCTTGCAAACCTAAAAATTGTCAAATAAAACACATTTTCCCCACATTTCTGTGCTGGAAAGTTCTGGAATCTGCGTGGATCCACAAATTTCCACCCACCCCGCGTTCCCCCAGGTCTCCCGATAAAAATGGTACCTCACTTGCGTGGGTTGGCCTAGTGCCCGCGACAGGAAACGGCGCATAACGCAATGTGGACAATCCTCAATTTCGCAGTGAAAAATGACCCTTTTTGGCAAAGTGCCTAGCTGTAGTTTTTGAACCCTAGCTCTGCCGGCACCTAGGGAAACCTAGCAAACCTATACATTTTTGAAAACTAGACACCCAGGGGAATCCAGGATGGGGTGACTTGACTGCCTCCCACCAGGTTCTGTTACCCAGAATCCCTTGCAAACCTAAAAATTGTAAAAAAAACCACATTTTCCCCACATTTCTGTGCTGGAAAGTTCTGGAATCTGCGTGGATCCACAAATTTCCATGCACCCCGCGTTCCCCCAGGTCTCCCGATAAAAATGGTACCTCACTTGCGTGGGTTGGCCTAGTGCCCGCGACAGGAAACGGCGCAAAACGCAATGTGGACATACCTCAATTTCGCAGTGAAAAATGACCCTTTTTTGGCAAAGTGCCTAGCTGTAGTTTTTTAACCCTAGCTCTGCCGGCACCTAGGGAAACCTAGCAAACCTATACATTTTTGAAAACTAGACACCCAGGGGAATCCAGGATGGGGTGACTTGACTGCCTCCCACCAGGTTCTGTTACCCAGAATCCCTTGCAAACCTAAACAATTGTTTAAAAAAACACATTTTCCCCACATTTCTGTGCTGGAAAGTTCTGGAATCTGCGTGGATCCACAAATTTCCACCCACCCCACGTTCCCCAGGTCTCCCGATAAAAATGGTACCTCACTTGCGTGGGTTGGCCTAGTGCCCGCGACAGGAAACGGCGCAAAACGCAATGTGGACATACCTCAATTTCGCAGTGAAAAATGACCCTTTTTTGGCAAAGTGCCTAGCTGTAGTTTTTGAACCCTAGCTCTGCCGGCACCTAGGGAAACCTAGGAAACCTATACATTTTTGAAAACTAGACACCAAGGGGAATCCAGGATGGGGTGACTTGACTGCCTCCCACCAGTTTCTGTTACCCAGAATCCCTTGCAAACCTAAACAATTGTCAAAAAAAACACATTTTCCCCACATTTCTGTGCTGGAAAGTTCTGGAATCTGCGTGGATCCACAAATTTCTACCCACCCCGCGTTCCCCCAGGTCTCCCGATAAAAATGGTACCTCACTTGCGTGGGTTGGCCTAGTGCCCGCGACAGGAAACGGCGCATAACGCAATGTGGACAAACCTCAATTTCGCAGTGAAAAATGACCCTTTTTTGGCAAAGTGCCTAGCTGTAGTTTGTGAACCGTAGCTCTGCCGGCACCTAGGGAAACCTAGCAAACCTATACATTTTTGAAAACTAGACACCCAGGGGAATCCAGGATGGGGTGACTTGACTGCCTCCCACCAGGTTCTGTTACCCAGAATCCCTTGCAAACCTAAAAATTGTAAAAAAAACCACATTTTCCCCACATTTCTGTGCTGGAAAGTTCTGGAATCTGCGTGGATCCACAAATTTCCATGCACCCCGCGTTTCCCCAGGTCTCCCGATAAAAATGGTACCTCACTTGCGTGGGTTGGCCTAGTGCCCGCGACAGGAAACGGCGCAAAACGCAATGTGGACATACCTCAATTTCGCAGTGAAAAATGACCCTTTTTTGCAAAGTGCTTGGCTGTAGTTTTTTAACCCTAGCTCTGCCGGCACCTAGGGAAACCTAGCAAACCTATACATTTTTTAAAACTAGACACCCAGGGGAATCCAGGATCGGGTGACTTGACTGCCTCCCACCAGGTTCTGTTACCCAGAATCCCTTGCAAACCTAAAAGATTGTAAAAAAAAACACATTTTCCCCACATTTCTGTGCTGGAAAGTTCTGGAATCTGCGTGGATCCACAAATTTCCACTCACCCCGCGTTCCCCCAGGTCTCCCGATAAAAATGGTACCTCACTTGCGTGGGTTGGCCTAGTGCCCGCAACAGGAAACGGCGCAAAACGCAATGTGGACATACCTCAATTTCGCAGTGAAAAATGACCCTTTTTTGGCAAAGTGCCTAGCTGTAGTTTTTGAACCCTAGCTCTGCCGGCACCTAGGGAAACCTAGCAAACCTATACATTTTTGAAAACTAGACACCCAGGGGAATCCAGGATGGGGTGACTTGACTGCCTCCCACCAGTTTCTGTTACCCAGAATCCCTTGCAAACCTAAAAATTGTCAAAAAAACACATTTTCCCCACATTTCTGTGCTGGAAAGTTCTGGAATCTGCGTGGATCCACAAATTTCCACCCACCCCGCGTTCCCCCAGGTCTCCCGATAAAAATGGTACCTCACTTGCATGGGTTGTCTTAGTGCCCGCGACAGGAAACGGCGCAAAACGCAATGTGGACAAACCTCAATTTCGCAGTGAAAAATGACCCTTTTTTGGCAAAGTGCCTAGCTGTAGTTTTTGAACCCTAGCTCTGCCGGCACCTAGGGAAACCTAGCAAACCTATACATTTTTTAAAACTAGACACCCAGGGGAATCCAGGATGGGGTGACTTGCCTGCCTCCCACCAGGTTCTGTTACCCAGAATCCCTTGCAAACCTAAAAAATTGTCCAAAAAAACACATTTTCCCCACATTTCTGTGCTGGAAAGTTCTGGAATCTGCGTGAAGCCACAAATTTCCACCCACCCCGTGTTCCCCAAAGTCTTCCGAGAAAAATGGTACCTCACTTGTGTGGGTTGGCCTAGTGCCCGTGACAGGAAACAGCGCAAAACGCAACGTGGACACACCTCAATTTCGCAGTGAAAAATGACCCTTTTTGGCAAAGTGCCTAGCTGTAGTTTTTGTACCATAGCTCTGCCGGCACCTAGGGAAACCTAGCAACCCTATACATTTTTGAAAACTAGACACCCAGGGGAATCCAGGATGGGGTGACTTGACTGCCTCCCACCAGGTTCTGTTACCCAGAATCCCTTGCAAACCTAAAAATTGTCCAAAAAACACATTTTCCCCACATTTCTGTGCTGGAAAGTTCTGGAATCTGCGTGGATCCACAAATTTCCATGCACCCCGCGTTCCCCCAGGTCTCCCGATAAAAATGGTACCTCACTTGCATGGGTTGGCCTAGTGCCCGCAACAGGAAACGGCGCAAAACGCAATTTGGACATACCTCAATTTCGCAGTGAAAAATGACCCTTTTTGGCAAAGTGCCTAGCTGTAGTTTTTAACCCTAGCTCTGCCGGCACCTAGGGAAACCTAGCAAACCTATACATTTTTGAAAACTAGACACCCAGGGGAATCCAGGATGGGGTGACTTGACTGCCTCCCACCAGGTTCTGTTACCCAGAATCCCTTGCAAACCTAAAAATTGTTTAAAAAACACATTTTCCCCACATTTCTGTGCTGGAAAGTTCTGGAATCTGCGTGGATCCACAAATTTCCACCCACCCCACGTTCCCCCAGGTCTCCCGATAAAAATGGTACCTCACTTGCGTGGGTTGGCCTAGTGCCCGCGACAGGAAACGGCGCAAAACGCAATGTGGACATACCTCAATTTCGCAGTGAAAAATGACCCTTTTTTGGCAAAGTGCCTAGCTGTAGTTTTTGAACCCTAGCTCTGCCGGCACCTAGGGAAACCTAGGAAACCTATACATTTTTGAAAACTAGACACCCAGGGGAATCCAGGATGGGGTGACTTGACTGCCTCCCACCAGTTTCTGTTACCCAGAATCCCTTGCAAACCTAAAAATTGTCAAATAAAACACATTTTCCCCACATTTCTGTGCTGGAAAGTTCTGGAATCTGCGTGGATCCACAAATTTCCACCCACCCCGCGTTCCCCCAGGTCTCCCGATAAAAATGGTACCTCACTTGCGTGGGTTGGCCTAGTGCCCGCGACAGGAAACGGCGCATAACGCAATGTGGACAATCCTCAATTTCGCAGTGAAAAATGACCCTTTTTGGCAAAGTGCCTAGCTGTAGTTTTTGAACCCTAGCTCTGCCGGCACCTAGGGAAACCTAGCAAACCTATACATTTTTGAAAACTAGACACCCAGGGGAATCCAGGATGGGGTGACTTGACTGCCTCCCACCAGGTTCTGTTACCCAGAATCCCTTGCAAACCTAAAAATTGTAAAAAAAACCACATTTTCCCCACATTTCTGTGCTGGAAAGTTCTGGAATCTGCGTGGATCCACAAATTTCCATGCACCCGCGTTCCCCAGGTCTCCCGATAAAAATGGTACCTCACTTGCGTGGGTTGGCCTAGTGCCCGCGACAGGAAACGGCGCAAAACGCAATGTGGACATACCTCAATTTCGCAGTGAAAAATGACCCTTTTTGGCAAAGTGCCTAGCTGTAGTTTTTAACCCTAGCTCTGCCGGCACCTAGGGAAACCTAGCAAACCTATACATTTTTTAAAACTAGACACCCAGGGGAATCCAGGATGGGGTGACTTGACTGCCTCCCACCAGGTTCTGTTACCCAGAATCCCTTGCAAACCTAAAGAATTGTAAAAAAAAACACATTTTCCCCACATTTCTGTGCTGGAAAGTTCTGGAATCTGCGTGGATCCACAAATTTCCTCCCACCCAGCGTTCCCCCAGGTCTCCCGATAAAAATGGTACCTCACTTGTGTGGGTAGGCATAGTGGCTGCAACAGGAAATGGCCCAAATCGTACTGTGGAGACTTCAAAATTACCTATAGCAAAACTACCTGGTTTTGGGGGGCACCTGAGATTTTGGCCCGGGCTCGGCGGCCATCTTGGGAAAGTACCAAACCCAAACATTTCTGAAAACTAGACACCCGGGGAGTCCAATGAGGTATGGCTTGCGTGGATCCCCCAACGTTTTCCTACCCAGAATGCCATGCAAACCTCAAATTTAGTTGAAAATAACACATTTCCCACATATTTGTGTGTGGAATCACCGTGCCGGCACAAATGTCCTACCAACCAGCGTTCTCCTTGTTCTCCTCAGTAAAATGATACCTCACTTGTGTGGGTGGGCCAAAGGCCTGTGGCTAGGAAGAGCCCAAAACATAGAGATTTAGAGTATAACACCGAGAATTCTAAGCGCTACATTTTTTAAAAAATAAGTTTTTAGCCAATTCTGCTTTGGACACCACCACAAGTGAGGTATCATTTTACTCAGGAGAACAAGGAGAATGCTGGGTGGTAGGACATTTGTGCCGGCACGGTGATTCCACACACAAATATGTGGAAAATGTGTTTTTTTCAACTAAATTTGAGGTTTGCATGGCATTCTGGGTAGGAAAACGTTGGGGGATCCTCGCAAGCCATACCTCATAGGACTCCACCGGGTGTCTAGTTTTCAGAAATGTTTGGGTTTGGTACTTTCCCAAGATGGCCGCCGAGCCCGGGGCCAAAATCTCAGGTGCCCCCCCCCCAAAACCAGGTAGTTTTGCTATAGGTAATTTTGAAGTCTCCACAGTACGATTTGGGCCATTTCTTGTTGCAGCCACTATGCCTACCCACACAAGTGAGGTACCATTTTTATCGGGAGACCTGGGGGAACGCTGGGTGGGAGGAAATTTGTGGATCCACGCAGATTCCAGAACTTTCCCACACAGAAATTTGACAAAAAAGTGAATTTTCCGGCGAAATTTGAGGTTTGCAGGGGATTCTGGGTAGGAGAATGATGGGGGACCCACGCAAGCCATACCTCGCTGGACTCCCCGGGTGTCTAGTTTCCAGAAATATATGGGTTAGGTAGGTTTCCCTACATGGATGCCGAGCCCCGGGCCAAAAACTCATGGGACCCCCATGCAAAACCAGGTTGGTTTGTGATAGGTAATTTTGATGTCGCCTCAATAGCTTTTGGGGCCTTGCCTGTCGCGGGTCCTTCACCCACCCACGCAAGTGAGGTACCATTTTTATCGGGAGACCTGGGGAACGCTGGGTGGGAGGAAATTTGTGGATCCACGCAGATTCCAGAAATTTCCCACACAGAAATGTGAGAAAAAAGTGGATTTTTCAGCGAAATTTGAGGTTTGCAGGGGATTATGGGTAGGAGAATGATGGGGGACCCACGCAAGCCATACCTCGCTGGACTCCCCGGGTGTCTAGTTTCCAGAAATGTATGGGTCAGGTAGGTTTCCTACATGGATGCCGAGCCCCGGGCCAAAAGTCATGGGACCCCCATGCAAAACCAGGTTGGTTTGTGATAGGTAATGTTGATGTCACATCAATAGGTTTTGGGCCATTCCCTGCCGCAGGTACTTGGCCCACCCATACAAGTGAGGTACCATTTCTATTGGGATACTTGGCAAAATGCTGGGGGGTTGGAAATTTGTTGTTACTTTCTGCAATGTGAAAATTTGGGCACAAAAATGCAAGGAAAATGTCAGTCACATTTTGAGGTTTGCAGGACATTGTGGGTAAGATAACTTGTTGGGATCCACAAGAGAGACATCACCATGCACTCCCATGGGTGTTTAGTTTACAACAAAAACTACAGTTGTTAGGTTATTCTTAAATGAAATGTACAGCTTGGCAGAGAGACAAAACAGACAAAGATTACTGCACCGCCATCTATTCCTCAAACATACACACATACTGGTTGGATTTGGCACGAGGGCGAGTGATGGTTCAGTATATAAAATTGTATTAACAAGAGATTTCACAAAAATGAAATGCACTGTCAATAATTGAATGGACAAAAAACTGAACCAGTGACTCGCAGCTCGTGAGCTGTAAAGCCACTTCAAGGCACCAACCGCTTTACAGGCCATTCACACACCTTTCATACATGATACACACAAGACCATTCACACCACCAGGCACAAAACCAACACATTACATTGACAAAAACAGAAAAGACCCATTTTTATGCACAACCACCTATTCCTCAAGCACACATACATACTGGTTGGATTAGGCACGAGGGTGAGTGATGGTTCAGTATATACAGTTGTATTAATCAGAGATTTCACAAAAATGAAATGCACTGTTACTTGAAAGGACAAGAAACTGAACCATTGACTCACAGCTCGTGAGCTGTAAAGCCACGACAAGGCACCAACCTCTTTACAGGCCATTCATACACCTTTCATACGTGTGACACATACAAAACCATTCATGCCAGCCGCGGGCCCAGCACATTACAACACTCACACCAGCAGACAGCGCCATTCAAGGGCCCATCACTTTCAGACGCCCACATTCCTGACACAGCAACCACACCAGCTCACGGATTGCGTTGAGTGGCGTTTGGCTAGCAGTGTGTGTAGTGACCAGCAGCTAGTCACTACTCGCACACCGCCAGCCGAGCGCCAGTCCACGCACACTGCCAGCCACCCGCCAGTCCACGCACACCGCCAGCCAAGCGCCAGTCCACGCACACTGCCAGCCAAGCGCCAGTCCACGCACACCGCCAGCCAAGCGCCAGTCCACGCACACTGCCAGCCAAGCGCCAGTCCACGCACACTGCCAGCCAAGCGCCCGTCTACGTACACCGCCAGCCAAGCGCCAATCAAAACACACCACCAGCCAAGCACCAATCAAAACACACCGCCACTCCACGCACACCGCCAGCCAAGCGCCAGTGCAAACACACCGCCAGACAAGCGCCAGTACAAACACACCGCCAGCCAAGCTCCAGTCCACGCACACCGCCAGCCAAGCGCCAGTACAAACACACCGCCAGCCAAGCGCCAGTCCACGCACACCACCAGCCAAGCGCCAATCCAAACACACCGCCAGCCAAACGCCAGACCACGCACACCGCCACACAAGCGCCACTCCACGCACACCGCCATCACATTTAGGATTTTTTTCATAAAAATAAGAAAACACAAACAAATTGCAAATAGATACAAATCTACTAACACAACATCTGAAACTCAATACACTACACAAATGCCAACCTTGAAACTCAACCAAAAATATTAAACAATAGAGGCCAGGCAGTTCACTTTACCACTCATGGATGCTCCCAAAAATTCTTTTGCGTGTGGTACATTCTAAAACAAGCAGGCACACACAGCCCAGGGTTAGAAGGACACTCGGGGCAGTACATGCGAGTCTCCTTCCGCATACCTCTTCGCCAACAGACTCTACATCTCCTACTGGGAAAGTCTTTTGAGGGTGTGGGAGGAATGTGATCAGGAAAGTGGCGATCTTTCAATCTAGCAACATCCTCCACCAATCCAACTCTAGGAACACTTGCCTGTTCCACTAAAACAAGGCTGCCTATTACAGACTCTTGAAACTTAGCAAAAGTCATCTTTGACTCAGGACAAGAATCCTGGAACACAACAAAAGCATTAAAGGTTGCCAAGTGGAAAAGATGGATAGCCAACTTCTTGTACCAAATGTAAGCCTTACGAAGAGCAGCGTAAGGTTCCAACCTCTGATCTACTCTGTCAACACCACCCATGTGCTTATTATAGTCTAAAATGCACACAGGTTTGCGCGCTTCAGCAACCTGACCCCAAACAGTCACAGGTGCAGTGCTTTCATCATGGATGGTAGACAGCATGTAGACATCTCTCCTGTCTGAAAACTTCACAGCTAGAAGCTCCTCGCAACGCACTGCACTGTCCCCGCACAAGCTTTTTACAAACAAGTTCTTTTGGGAAACCTTTACGGTTAGAGCGGATTGTGCCACAAGCAACAGTGTCCACTTTGGCCAATTCCCTGAACAACCGCACACCAGTGTAGAAGTTATCTACATATAAATGGTGGCCTTTGTTAAAAAATCCTCTTCCAAGTTCCCACACAATTTTCTCAGTCACTCCAAAAGTGGACGGACAACCAGGGGGTTAATACTGGAATCCTTACCGGTGTACACTCTGAAATTAGAGACATATCCAGTCCTACTGTCACACAGCATATACAGCTTAATTCCATAGCGTGCCCTCTTACTAGGAATGTATTGCCTAAAAACCAAGCGGCCCTTGAACAACACCAAAGACTCATCCACTGCAATTTCTTTCCCTGGAGCATAGATCTCAGAAAATCGATCAACAAAGTGATCAATGACAGGCCGAATCTTAAAAAGACGGTCACATTCAGGGTGATCTCGTGGCAACGCTAAACCATTATCGACAAAATGCATCATCCGAAGCAGAAGCAAATACCTATCACGACTCATGACTGCCGGAAAAATAGCAGTTGCCATCAAGGGACTAGTAGACCAATATGAAGACATTGATGGCTTCCTTAGCAAGCCCATCAAAAAAGTTAAACCCAAGAACTTCTTCATCTCTTCCAGATTTGTGGGAGTCCACCGGGTAGCTCTAGAGTGGGGCTTAAGACTGGCACTGTTGTCCCTCAAAAACTGTTCGGCATACAAATTAGTCTGCTCAACAATCTCTGCCAAAAACACATCGTCCATAAACAACTGAAAAAAATGTATCGGCAAAAAGTTTTCAGGATTCACTCTACACCCGGGAACACCAGTAAAGTCTGGCAATGCCGGCTGCACCATGCCTGGGGCAACCCAGAGGTCAGCACTTTCAACGGGAAGCCTTGCAGCCCCATGCCGCAGCCCAGGTGCCTCTTGCCGCACTATACCAACGGGAAGCCTTGCTGCCCCAGATGCCTCTTGCCGCACTATATCAACGGGAAGCCTTGCAGCCGCAGGCTGCAGCCCAGATGCCTCTTGCCGCACTACACCAACGGAAAGCCTTGCAGCCCCAGGCTGCAGCCCAGATGCCTCTTGCCGCACTATCGGCACATCAATGTCCTCCTCTAACACAGGCACTTCATCCGCACTAAGAGTATCTTCAGTATCCGATGATTCCATGTGGAGAGAAAACTCACTGCCTGAATCGTCCCCTGCCTCCTCTGCCTCAGATGCAGAGTCAGTCTCTGAACCATGGTCAGAGGAAGACTCAAAAAGCATACCAACAACCTGCTGAGCAGTAATCCTGCGGCTAGCCATTATCCTTACTAAGAAAGGAGACTGCACAAACAAGTCAACAACAACCAACACTGTGCAAAGCAAGTAAGTAAAAAAATGTGTGCCTTTATCACAAAGATCTATATACTCAAAAACTATACAATTCACTTACAAGAGACAGCTACACTCACCAGCACCTACTCTGCAGAGACACAGCAAAAACGATATCCCACTAGAAAGAAAAAAAAACAAAACCAATTACTCACAAGACAACAAAATACACATCGAGCACACAAATGCAAAATGTTTTTGACACTCAAAAAACAGAAGCCAAACATACTGCTATTATTACACCATTTGCAAAAAACAAATTCATGCAGAGAAACTCATTTACATTGTACAAAAAAACTCTCTTACCAAACACGTGCAACTACACAAACAGCAGAGCCACCAGTAACGAAACCGCAACCTGGAACAGTCTAAAGAGCAAAAGCCTTCAACTAGAACAAAAAAGGAGAAATAAAGCATTACAATTGCAATTCACAAAAAATAAAACAATTAACATTATAACACGCTATGTTACTACCCAAATGGTCAATCGGCCAGATGGGCCTTCAAATAGGGCTGAGAAAAATAGGGGGTGATCTTGCCCAAGGGATCGGGTGAGGTTGTCTGCCAGGCCAATCTGCCCCCCAGGTGGGGCAGAAAACAGCAGACAGAAATTTGCCCCCTTGCAAAAGTAATAAATCCCTGGTGCCTAGTGGGGTTTTCTGCCCTCCCCGGGGGCAGAAAGGGCAAAAAACTAGGCTGATCTGCCCCCAGGGGGGCAGAATACACATATAAAAAATCTGCCCCCTGGAAGCGACCCTTGCCCAAGGGGCCGCTTCCATTTTTATTTTAACTACTTCCCTGGTGTCTAGTGGGGTTTCTGCCCCCCTGGGGGCAGAAAGGCAAAAAACAGGCCGATCTGCCCCCAGGGGGGCAGAATTCCCATCACAAAATAAAATGGCCCCCTGGAAGTGACCCTTGCCCAAGGGGTCACTCCCATCACAATTTAAAGAAACTCCCTGGTGTCTAGTGGGGGGTTTCTGCCAAAAAAAGGGGCAATCTGCCCCAGGGGGGGGGGAAGAATGTCCAAACAAAGAAAAATGCCCCCCTGGAAGCGACCCTTGCCCAAGGGGTCGCTTCCATTTCATTCAAAAAATTAATCCCTGGATCTAGTGGGCTTTTCTGCCCCCCCTGGATCCAAAATCGGCCAAAAAAACGGTCGATCTGTCCCCAGGGGGGGCTGAAAAGTCTTTATAAAATGTAGGCCCCCTAGGAAGCGACCCTTGCCCAAGGGGTCGCTTCCATTTCATAAAAAAAAGAATCCCTGGATCTAGTGGGCTTTTCTGCCCCCCCTGGATCCAAAACGGCCGAAAAAACGGTCGATCTGTCCCCAGGGGGGGCAGAAAAGTCTTTAGAAAAAATTGGCCCCCTAGGAAGCGACCCTTGCCCAAGGGGTCGCTTCCTTTATTTAATAAAAACATCCCTGGTGTCTAGTGGGGCAATCCTGCTCCACGATCGCGACGCTGTGCGCGATCGTGAAGCAGGAATGCCCTGCATTGAGACATCAGGGGAGAGGAAATACTCTTTCCTCTCCCCCGATGCCTCAAGGCATGCTGTTACAGCCCCCCCGCCCCACCGCACCAACAAACACTCACCCTCCCTCTGGACGCGCTGGAAAGAAATGATTTCCAGAGCGTCCAGCGCTTCCTGATGACGTCGGCGCGCGCTGTGCGCGCTGACGTCATGGGGAAGCGTGGGGAGCCGGGGTGGCAGCGGAAACTCTTCCGCTGCCATCCCCTCTGTGGGGGCAAGATCGATGCCCCAGGGGGAGCGCCAGCGCTTCCCAGGGGCTGTGCTCATGACGGAGCGGTTCCGTCATAAGCACAGCCCAACCGATGCTCATGACGGAACCGCTCCGTCATGAGCATCGAAGGGGTTAAGAAAACGGGACACAGCAAAAACAATCGGGGGATGAGTATCAGTTCTCAAAACTCTAAAGGCCTCCTGTGACTGTCTATACCCCAGGTTCCTGCATATTGGCAAGAGCCAATACCTCCTGGGTATATTGTATCCTGGACAAAAGAAGAAAACATGAATAGGTGTCTCTTCTTGGCTATTGCAGGCAGGACATCCAATAGGGGAAGTTTTTGACCATTTATTTATAAATGCATGGACCGGCAAGCAGCCCAATCTAAACTGGACATAGAGTTTCCTTGCCATAAACGGATGAACTTCATCAAGGAAGACCTCAAATAAATACTGATCTTTAAAATTGAGGAAGTCCGAGGTTAAACGGCCTGATTTTATACTCCTTGAATTTCAGCCAGTCTAAACTGTCTGTAAGTTTTGACTAGATCAAGCCGTGATATTGTCGGGGACACTTCCTCAGGGTGGGTCCATAGGTTCGGCCGGCCTAGTCTAATGCACAGGTCTTTTATGTATGCGAACCAAGATAGTTTTCCCACCCCTGGGAGCCCCAAGATCGCCTTGAGTTCCGACTGGTA
This sequence comes from Calotriton arnoldi, assembly GCA_963921515.1. Lineage (NCBI taxonomy): Eukaryota > Metazoa > Chordata > Amphibia > Caudata > Salamandridae > Calotriton > Calotriton arnoldi. The sequence continues at coordinate 401,380 of CAWUFW010012220.1, read as the reverse complement.
GGCTATTAGCTCGGGAGTCGCCCATAGTCTACGCCAGAAAGTCAAGGGTCGCAGTCCGATCTCCTCATCTATGGGTCTAATCCCGAGGTCCATACGAAGGGGGATAAGAGGAGTGCTTTGTGGTAGGCCCAAGAGCTGTCTCATAAACTTGTTCTCGGTTTTAACCAGTCCACCTACTGGGAGGTGTCCCCATAGTTCTGCCCCATATATTATAGCACTCCTGATTTGAACTTTATATATCTCAGTCAACTGACCCGGTTGTCTAGATGTTGAGTTCCTGTATAATTTTGCTATTCCCCCGGCCATCTGTGCTAACCTTAAACCTGCCTTGTTTTGCTGTGGGCCCCACCCAAAGGTTTCCGTCAGCGTAACACCCAGATAGTCAAAGACAGATACCCTCTCTAGCTGGATACCATTTAAGGTAGGATTATGGCGAGATGTTTTACTAGGATTAAATACCATGTACTTGGTTTTTAGTGTGTTAATCTCTAAGCCCCTATTTTTGCAAAATAAAGAGAAGCTGTCAAGGGTCCTTTGGATGCCCATGGGCGATTTAGATAGTAACAAGGTGTCGTCCGCAAACATCATTGCTGGCACCTTGCCACGGGCGAGCTTTGGGGCATCAATGTTGACTACCTCATTTAATTGGTCCACCAGGGCATTAATAAAAAGACAGAACAGTGTGGGGGCCAGAACACACCCCTGCCTTACACCCCTATTCACTGGGAAGCGTGGGGTCAATTCCCCAAATTTCCCATATCTCACCTGGGCAAAATTTCCAGTGTGCAAACGCTTGATCAAAGATAGCAAATAGGGCGGAATGCCCAGTTGCTCTAAAACTGCCCAAAGTTTGACACGAGGCACCAAATCAAAGGCTGTTTTTAAATCAACGAAGATCAAATAGAGGCTCCCACCCTCTATAGTCACCGTCTTCCAATTTAGTAATTGGAGCCTAAAGATTTGGTCAATGGTAGAAATATTTTTACGGAAGCCTGCCTGGTACGCACTCAGAATCTCCCGCTCGTCCACCCAGGACTGAAGGCGCTCCAAGACAATCCTGGCAAACAACTTCTGAGTTACGTCAATCAGGCTTATTGGCCTGTAATTAGTGGGCAGGAGGGGAGAACCCTTCTTGTATACTGGGAAGATTTCTGCCCCTAACCAAGTATCCGGGATTTTCATGCCATTTAATATGGCATTAAATATTACACATAAATAAGGACCCCAAATATTGGGCTGATCCCGAAAAAGATCCCCGGGAATCTTATCTAATCCAGGGGCCTTTCCAAGGGAAGCTTCCCAATTGCACTCAGCACTTCAGTCAGAGTAAACCCTACATCGTCTTCGAGGGGATCCCCACAACAGTTGGCACAATTCCCCCTATGGGCTCTATAATGTCCTGTGTAGAATACAACGATTGGAAATGAAGTTTCCAAGCGTCAGCAGCAATGTTCGGCTCAATAGGTGAGCTCTCTGAGGAACTTACTGTTCGAACCAAGGTCCAAAACGCCCTCATGTCTCTATTAGTGAGAGCCTGTTTAATTGCATCCCATCTTTCAGACTCCCACTCCGTTTTGGCTAACTTTAGACTATCACTGTACAAGGCCCTCCTAGTTTTTATCAGTGATCTGTCTTTTAATTTTATGGCGTCAATGAGGGCACCCTTTGCCATTCGGCAGGAGTTGTTAAACCAAGTGGATTTAGGTGTCCTCTTGCCCTTAGAATGTATCAGAGGATTAAAAATGTTGGTCAGGCTAGTGGTCAAGTCCGCATGGATAGCCGTAAGTTGAGCGATAGTACCAGGAGAGATGGAACTCTCTGCGGCCTTCTCCATTGCCAATAAAGGTGGAATAATTAGGGAATACAGGGCAGCAGCCTTGCCTGGGGACTGTTTCAGGGTTTCCCACCTAATTCTCCTTCTGTTATTGTGTAAAGATAGATTGGTACCAGAGAGGGGGCTAGTGATTGATGGACTATAAGGTTCCGGGAGCTTAAGATCGAGTACCAGAGCGTTGTGGTCGCTGTCATGTCTTGGCCAGACAGCGAAGTCAACTACCCAATGGCATATACTTGCTTCCACCAGAATATAGTCCAATAGAGATGCTTGCCCTGGTCTATTAAAAGTAGGTTTTTCTGGTTGGTATGTCTCCACCCTATATACAAGGGAAGGCATCAACTTAAATATAACAACTTTCAAAATGGTTGAGGCTGACAGGTTTTCAAGCCTGGCATTCAGTCAACATAATGCAAAGGCCAGAGCTAAGAGTCCTGCTTTAAGAGAAGCAAGAAGTAGTCTTGGGGTACACAAAGTGCTGAACTAGGTGCCCAAATAATTGCATGAAGTTGAGGATCTAAACTACCACTTCTCAAAGCTCTTTTCCTCTGCCAAATACCAGAATCTTAGTTTTGCTTCAATTTACTTTTGCTGGAATTGGTATCAGCACAAAGCTCACCCCGTTTGCTCAGTTGGCCGATGCACATACGATCCAATACTACTTGTCCATCAGCATGCTTAAGCACCTGTCTACGTTTTGTACTGAGTTTAGGTGGAAAAGGCAATGCTTTACCCAAGGCAGTGCCCATATTTGTAGTCAGCAGTCTGAATAACAAGGGCTTGATAACACAGTAATGTTCCAGACCTCTATTGGTGTATAGATAGTCTGAAACAGCCTGCATCTAGCCTATTTTTACTCTGCTAATGTGGCTTGATACAGGGATGGAGTCACTCGTAATAGACATGTCATAGATACCCAAAATATAAGTTTCTGCCTCTGCAAAGACCTGTCCACGCCATCAAGTACCGCCTGGTAGCCAATGAAGCAGGCAAAGAGCTTTCCATTGGTGGTATGGATTGTTCTGTGGATCATAGCCTCTAAGGCAACAACATTATCAATGGCTTCACTAGAAGATTTGAAACCAATTGCTAAAGAAGCAGGAGCTGATTAGATACACAGGTCTCTAGTTCACTCAACAGAACCTGGCATAGACGTCCAGAAAAGCAATTAAATTGTAGTTTTCTGGATCAGCTGGATCATCCTGCTTAAACAGAGGATGCAGAAAGCTGGGGTATTATTGGTTTCACAACAGGCTGTAAACAATCCAGAAAATAAGCCTCACCAGTAATTCATGTCAAATTTAAATACAGCTCACCTGATGGGAGGTGGTTTGACTGCGAGTGCAAGAAAAGATGCACTTGACAAGAGTTCTCTCAATACATCCAAGGGAGAAATGAATTTCACCTTGAACATTGCATGATGAGTCAACAAATATGTTATGCAATCTAGCATAAAGGTTCTTGACAACACTGGCCACCTTAAGCCCCACTCTGTGCTCAGTTTAATGACTACGAGGCACACAGTTGCCAATATGTGTGGGGTGGACATTATCAGGGAGGCTAATTAAAGACCATAACCTCTTTTAATTGTTTGTGCAGTATAGATCATTGAGATTCCCTATATTTGTTCTTTGTTGACCAAACTTAGGCCCTCGTTATGATGTCGGTGGGACTGCCACCGACAGCCATGAGTGGTGGTCCCACCAACATCTAGGGCAGCGGTCCGACCGCCGGATTACAATACCGGCAGACGGAGCGCAGTGGTCGGGTGGAAAAGACCGCCGCCCCCGACAGGCTCAAGGAGCCCGTTGGGGCGGTAGTCGCACTCTAATCTCTACAATGGAGGCGGTACCTGAACAGGCACTGCCGTAGGGATTAGGATGTCTCTTTCTGACTGCCCTTTCATGGAGGTCCGACCGCCATGAAAAAGCAGCTGGAAAGGGACTTTGGGGGCCTTAATCAGGGCCCCGTCCCCACTGCTTAGTGGCCAGAGGGGCACATGTGATGCCCCCCCAAACATCCATGCACTGTGTGCCAGGACACAGTGCATGGGTGTTTAAAAATGCAGTCATATCGTGATAGGGAAGGTGGGACCGCCAACTCTATGTCGGACAGTCACCTGCCCATAGCGGTCAGACGCTCATCCGACAGCCATCATAATAAGGCCCTTAGTGTTTATATGTTTTTCTTAAATTGGGCAACAGATCATGTGGTGACACCACTAGCCTCCTCTACAGTTGTCCAAAGCTCTTTTTCTGATAATAAAACAGAAGTTAACCAGATATTATTATAAATCCATTGATACTTCCAGGATGTGAATGTTTTCCTATCTTGTAAAAAATATGAGTAGCACCCAAGCATTACCTGGACCAATTTACAAGGTACCTTTTGTTGAGCATGTAGTGAAAACTGACCGTGGTTCTCCCATCTTTGCCAGAGATTTCCAGCAATTCATTTATAACGCAAATAATCATCATCCATTTTTACCTGCTGTAACTGAGCAATACCTGTTCCTACTAAAGAAACTCCCATAGATCTGGGCCTTGGCATTGGAAATCTCAGAGTGAGCCTTTGCATTCACTCCTTACGCAAATGTTAAAAGTAAAGAAGCTGTTGAAAAAATGCAAGGGAGGCCAGAGTGTAAATCAGCAGTGCCCTACCTTTTGAGCACACCCAGGTATGATTACATGGCTGGCCTAAAATGAAACTATCATTTAGCACACTTTGGTGCACTGAGTGCATTGAGGATATACATATGTTAGTGGATCTAGACGTTTTGAGGCATCTTCTCGAGCTGATCATACAAGCCAATCTTATTATCAACTACAGCTGCAATGGTCACATTCAGATTAAAATCACCTATAACCAAAACCTCATAACTACTCTGCTCAGCCAGCAAATAAAAACAGGTCAACTTGGATTTTTCTGTCTTGGCGATGGAGATTCAAATAAATGTTAATGATTCGCAAGGGAATAATGACATGCAAAAGTGAGTAAAGCACTGATGATGACTGAGGGAGCATAGTGATCGTAAAGGTAATTTCTACATACACACATTGAGAGGTCGCCTGATGGACTTCAATACTTCTTCGACCTTATTGTGGTGAAAAAATATATTTCACTTAATTCTTATGGAGCAACTTCAAAATTAAGTATTTAGGCATATGGTTTAATAATTCCATTTCAGATTTGGTTAAAATTAATATGAAAGAAGGGCTCAATTAAATTGATAAACTCCTCTCTTCCCGGAATCCCCTTTTCCTCTCATGGTAGGGGGCGCCTTGATTCCATTAAAATGATGATTACATTACACCTATTTTGTTGTATATTTTATCTATGATTCCATTTCATATCCCGTCCATTTATTTTAAAAGAAAAGATTCCCTTCTATCCAAATTTCTGTTGAGTAATAAGAAAATCTAGAATTTCCTTATAACATCTCAGCAAACCAAAGTCTATTGGAGGTGCAATTTTTTCTGACTTTCGGGTTTATCATAAAGCTTTTTGTCTTAGACAAGCTTCTAAATGGCTCCTCTCAGGACCCTCCCTCTTCACACTCTTATGGCTTACTATTGAGCATTCTTTACTTGCACCTTTTTCTGTAAAAGAGGTTCTTGCATATTCTTCAAAGAACATTGTTACTTCTCCCCGCTATTTAAACATACATGCTCACTGTTGAGGCCTCATTGTCAACCAAAGATCATATCTAGGGATTCTTTCCTACAATCCCCACTTTGGTACAATCTCTATATTACTATTTGTAGTAACGAGGTCCAGACATGTTGATGTAGTTCAAGATGATTTATTGTAGATATGTAGATGAGCCCCACCAGGAGCAGCCAGCATGCTGCTCAGTCCCATCATAACTGTGGCTTTTCTTGACAGACACCCAACATTCCGTAGTACATCATCATATTGTAACATTCTACTGGCAAGACATGTGGTGGGAATGGCATACACAAGAATGGATAGTAAACTAGAATACTACATATCTCCTTTTCTTCCAACACAACAAATAAGATAAAAACCCAAAGAAGAACAAGAGAGCACCGATCCTTACATCCAGACACACCTACTGGCAAGACAGGTATGACAGGAGGCAAAGCACAGCATGAGAAATAAAGAAGACAGAGAAGAGAATGAATGAATAAGATAACATCACTCCTACTTCCCTGTAAACAACATAGCAATGGAAAATCGACATTATAAAACAATAAGGCTTAATGTAAACAGGGTGAAGAAAGAATGAAATGAATAAGATAACATCACTCCTACTTCCCTGTAAACAACATAGCAATGGAAAATCGACATTATAAAACAATAAGGCTTAATGTAAACAGGGTGAAGAAAGAATGAATTAATACAATAACATCATTCCTACTTCCCTGTAAACAACATAGCAATGGAAAATCGACATTGTAAAACAATGAGGCTTAAAGTAAACAGAATAAAGAACAATTGAGAGTGGAATTGACAAGTCGAGACAACCTCGTAAAGAGGTCACATGTTGTGCACTGAAATAATGGGACTAAAACCCATATGACACACACTGTGTGAGTTGAAAATACAATAGACAGTGTAAGGACAACCCTGACAACCTCGTGTAGAGGTCACTTGACGTCTTGTAAGGACAACCTGGACAACCTCGTGTAGAGGTCACTTGACGTCCATGTAAGGACAACCTGGACAACCTCATGTAGAGGTCTCTTGACATCCGTGTAAGGACAACCTGGACAACCTCTTGTAGAGGTCACTTGACGTCCATGTAAGGACAACCTTGACAAACTTGTGTAGAGGTCACTTGACGTCCACCATAGTGAAAACACATCCCATACTACACACACTGTGTGGAGTAATGGTATAATTGAATAATGAACCTGGTGAATAAGTGTGGATGAAACCAATCCCAACGTGAACAGTACAAAACAAGAATGAAAGCTGAGTAATCATGGTTAAAGAAAATATAAACATAGAAACCAAATTGCATTAACATATCAATTGATGAGTACTTAGGATGTGCGTGTCACCGTAGTCAAACATAGAAACCAATTGCATTAAGATATCAATTGATGAGTACTTAGGATGTGCGTGTCACCGTTGTCATGTGCAACACACACAAAAATCGACTATAAGGCAAGCTTTGAAGAGAAACACACAGTTAGAGAAAAAATACACTTGGAGACCGCATAGCATTGAAGGAATAATGACTAATAACATTAAGTTGTGGTCTCAAAGCAGTTCTTGTTGATTGACAGTATGCCAAGGCATTCAGAACTGGAACTGTACAACAAACGTAAGAACTTCCCTCTAGTCAGCAAAACTATGCTGCATGTGGTCTGAGTACACTCGATGAACAGAGCACAGTGCGCAACTACCAATCGCGCAGTCTCGAACTTGGCAGGCAGCATCAGAACAAAATGAAGAGACATCAAGGAAAGAGTGTATAGCTTTACCTTTCCCGCTCTTCAGTAAGAGATTAATTTTAATGACACATACTGCCACTCACCGCAGAAACCAAAAAGCAGTGTCTTCAAATTTCGACGTGTTGAACCTCCAGTCGTCAGAGATGGTGGACTGACCCTAAAGTGCAGCAAGAAAACATGGACAATAAAATCCCACAGAGCATAAGAATCGCTCAACATGTGGGACAAAAGTAGGGTAAAACCTTTCACGAGGAAACTAACACCGGACTCCTGAAGCAGACGTGGTTGGCAAATAGAATAATTAACAGATATAGCCAACCAAAACATGGCAGTGCGCAATTGACGGTAAGCCAGAAGGCTCACGGCACGTCTGAGCATGCGCCGTCCCGGAGCACCCAAACACAACGAAGATAGAGGAACGTCACTGGAGATGAATGCATTCAGGTAAGGCTGCGCGCGCTGTAAAACACGTGCCTCGTTTTAAACTGCCTCGTAACAGTTGAACTGTAAATGAAGACACTTGTAGTTGAATTAAAGTCAACATCACGAACTACACAACAGCTTGTAACTGATAATTAGCTCTGGACAATGCGTCCATTATATTGATCTTGAACCAGGTTAGACTCCATAATACATACTAGTGATAAAACACTCCAAGAGTAGAGAGCTTGTGAAGGAAGACAAATTCAGCCCATACACAGGGACAGATGGTTTTGTCACATACATTGATGCGTTGAAAACAGACACTGGATAGTAGAAGCACTACATGCTTAGAGGGACTAAGCGTTTTGGTTAATTTTTGCCACAGATAACAAACAGAACTCACAGTTTGTGGAAAACGTCTTGAACGATGTAAACTCCTGTTTTTGACAAGCAACTGGTATCTCCCTTTTACCGCAAACATGGAGATGACAGTGATGCTTAACTGTTTTGAAATGCCGTTGAAAGTCTTTGATGAAAGGTGCTTGAGTTGCTTTGATCTTGAGAAACACTTGAAGACAGCACAATCTGTAGAGCAAGGGTGGTGCTTGAGCGAAGTGGGATCTGGCACACGCACGTTGGAGGCGACCGGTGAGGTGGTCACTGGTGGTCACTGGTGGGGCTCAAGGTGCCAGAGTCCTCGTTAAAATCATAGATTGTAGTTTCTTGATGACTCTTGAAAAATCTTGACTTCTTTGACATTGAATTCTTTTGTTGAGCACGTAGAACGAGGGTAAGTTTCCAGATCGTCGCCATAAAAATGTAATAACGAGGTCCAGACAGATTGATGTAGTTAAGATGGCTTTTCTTGACAGACACCCAACATTCCGTAGTACATCATCATATTGTAACATTCTACCGGCAAGACATGTGGTGGAAATGGCATACACAAGAATGGATAGTAAACTAGAATACTACACTATTAATAATAGGCCTCTTTATTGGAAATCATGGAGACTTAAGAGGATAATTTGGGTTCAAGATTTGTTTGATGGTATGATTTCTTGTTCTTTCCCTCAATTTTAAGCCACTTTTAAGTACCCTCGTTAATTTTGGCACAAAGTTTTGATTATTATGGAAATTATTCTAGATGTTTTTTATTCGTTTCCTTTAACTGAAACTAGCTCCACAGAAGTTTCATTTCTCAGAATACTTGTATTTCTTCCACAAGCTTTGTTGATTTATAAGCATTTCTTTGCTCCATATACTGTTCGTGTTAAAACTAAGATAGAGCTTACCTGGGAAGCTGACTTGGGTTGTGTTTGGAGTATCAACTTCTGGAACAAAATCCGGGCTAGAGCACTAAAGATTTGATCATCTGCGCTGACCTGACGCTCAAACAGGCTGCCTAGCTGTGTAGAACAGGTTTGACTGCAGGGCCTCCTTGTGGACATAGCCTACTGCACAAAGCCTTCTGACTTGAAAAGCAGGGATTGAGTGGAGGGCTTGGTTTTCAGCTGGATCCCGTCCCAAGGTCCATTATGGGCAAAACTCACTAGCCATTGTCTTTGGTGGAACACAGAAGTGGTTGAACATAGCTCCTGTCATCATGTCAGGCTTTGTGCCGAGCCTCAATAAGAACATTACCCACAAGTGAATAAGTGTGAGTGCAGGGCCTAGCCTTTGGCCCTTCGCAAAGCCTCATGCAGACTCGGGTCTCATTGCCAATGACCAAAATAAGCTCTGATCTCTGTGTCACTTTCCCTAGAATTCAGCAGCAGGTTGAAAGTCAGATTTCGAATTAGTAGTCCCTTCAATAGAGCAATAGTGATTTCTATTTTCATAACTATTTCACCTTCAGTATAGAACCCGGAAATTAATATATAACTATATTATAAAGTGATCATGCTTTGAGGTACTGCACTTTTTAACAGAGTGTTTGTTGTTGCTACAGCCGTGGCCAATCATATAGGCAATGACATCAATGTTGAGGTGATATGAGTTGTCATTTGAGATGCCTTTTGTGACATCATGTGTATACATTTAGAGATGACAGGAAAAAAATCTTTTGTTAGGGTTAGTAGGAAATAGATACAACCAACAAGCTCTAACACGTAAATAATGTTATTGTGAATTATTTTAAACTACAACACGAAACCCTGAACCTCAAAATGCTGGAAAACCACAAGTTAAGCATTACATTTAACACTAAACACTGTTTCTGGGAGCAGCCATTATCATCAGGGACTGTGAGTCCCATAACCCCTGTCAGCGGAGGATCCTGCTGCACCTTTAAGCACTATAAAAGCGCCAGCAAAGTCCCACTGTTCTGGGGATTAAACCATGTTGCTTGGAGCTGCCATTATCTTTGAGGACTGTGAGTGCCATAACCCCTGGCAGGGGAGGACCCTGCTACATCTTCAAGTGCTATAAAAGCGCCAGCGAAGCCCCGCTGTTCTGGGGGCTAAACACTGTTGCTGGGAGCTGCCATTATCGTCGTGGACTGCGAGTCCCATAACCCTAGGCAGGGGAGGACCCTGCTACACCTTCAAGTGAAGCCCCGCTGCATGGGGCGCGCGGGCCACGCCCGTGAGAAGCCCAGGCCACGGGCAGTCCCCTCCTGCACCTGTCAGTGACAGGAAGAGGCAAGGCCACCCCCTTTGGTGCCACCTTCAGGAGAAGCCGCTCGTGTTGGTCACAGTGAGTACTCCCTCAGGGCCTTGTACTGTGGGCAAAAGGAAAGACCCCGAGCCTGTAACGCGTGCCGGTAAAGAGCCAAAGAGGCATGCAGCTGAGAACTGTATTCATAGGGATTTTGATTCCCTGATAGAGGAAGTTGAAGTACAATCGAATAAAGAGATAAAGCAGCCAGGCACGCACGACCCAGAGCCTAAAATGACCCACTTTTTCAAAGGGAGGGGGAACAAGGTCAGATCCCCGCGCAAAACCCTAAAGTTGCTGCTGTTCCTGACCCCATTGTTACGGTTGGGCATGACATTCCTTGTTCATCAACTTCTGCTAGTGGACAGACATTGCTGCCGACTTGCTTCACATGCTTACCATGCTCTAATTGATTTGCCCCACTGACCAGTGCTAACCAGGAGGCTATCTTGCCATCCAACACTGTATTAGACCCTGAAAATGTGAGCCAGGAGGACTTACAAGCTTTGATCAATAACCTGAGGAACAAACTCGTTGTTATGAAGTCCTCAGTGCAGTCTCTGAGTCAAAGGGTAACGGAGCTAGCCAAAGCGAATGACCACTTATCTCGCAGACGCTTGGATATATAGCCCAGAAACCATGGAAAACTATCCAACTGCCAAAAAAGACTGGTGAATCAGGCAGAAGAAGCACCTGGAAGTCGTCCAACTGCTAGCAACTCCACTTCTAATACCATGTTACCCAGCCCGTGTAAACAGAGATGTTCCCAATTTTATAAATCAGGGGAGAGTTTACGACCAGCCTGCAAGGCTGCATATTACTGCGGGAGTGCATACTCCAATTCCACGCTCGCACAGACCCTCTTCTGTCCGTACAAACCATACAAGATGTATGTATCACCCTGACAGGTCTAGACCCACCAGCTGGATTAATCCTCCTTTGACACCAGTTAGAACAGTTGCTCCCATGCCACCCATAACCAGAGAACCACACATCCATATGATTAATGTCCCAAAATTGAAGACTAGCCAAAGGGAAACAACAGAATCCTTACTAAATAAAGTAGCCCATTTGATTCGAGTCAAACGCCAATGTCTTTCTTTAATTTATTCCGGCATTTAACATGCTCAGCACCTATCAAACCACACTGATGGCTTTGACTCAATTATTCTGCATGTGAGAAATCATACAATAGTCAATGGGTTACTAGCTCTGGATGTAAGATCATTCCCTCTGCTTGGCTCTAAATATACAGTTTGAAAATATTCAGAGTGCACAACCCCCCCACAATATCATGCCCGGCGGACTCACATCTGACAAGCAGTTCTGCCCTTGTTGCCACTCAGAACCATCTTAGCGACCGAGTTGTAACCAGAGCTGTAGCTCATTCCTCTTCCGTTGAGGCGGAGCATTCAGCCGATCCCACCTAGACGCCTTAAAGGGGAGTGGACTGACAAAACTCTGACAGGGCAGTCAATAAGGATGAGAGAATTCCCTGTCCCCAAACATTGCTTGTCGAATCAGTGTGTTTCATTCCCAACCGCCTTTATACCAGTGATTTACTCCTACAGTGTAATATTGTAGCTGGCAATCCCACTCATTCATCATGTCAAAACACTATTACACCTGACCTGCAGGTATCAGGCCTGATTCCCCGACATGCACCCTCCCAAGGGCGGCACAAATGAAAATGAGAATCTGCTACTGTTAATATTTTGGAACATAGCCAGTTTGCGATGGAAAATAAATGAACTTGATTGGGGACTTTTTATTAGCCATTACGATATAGTGCTCTTGCAGGAGGCATGGGCACATGAAAATAATTTAAGACTGGGCTACTCCAATTATAGTGTAGAAGCTGTACTTTCTAAAGCTGGCTGCTCATCTGGAGGCCTCATAATATGGGTCCGGAGCATGCCAAATATAACCATAAAACCTTAGGGGTAGATAGAAAAGGTATCTAAGGTCTATCCATAAGGGGAAGCAATGGCAGTAAAATTGACCTATACAATGTGTATAACCGCGCAGTACAGAAGAATAAAGAATCCCCCATGCTCAAATTTCTTGCCTACCATCTTTACAATAGGACATAGTCCCAATACCGGCAACATCCCCCCACCTTCCCATAGGCGAACGTGCATAAATAAACCACAAGACACTTTGTTTATGGGAAAAACTTGTCGCAGGTTTATTCCATACAAGAGTATGCAATAAGGTGGGTTATCTTACGGGCGATCCATGGGCAGGCAGCCGTCCAACCTATGCTGCCCCTGCCCGCCTGATGAGCCAGCACTGTGGGATGTATGCCCGATCAGCGCTACACCTTTGTTGATCCACCACTGGATCACGTGTCCCTTGTTACCATCCTACTCACGCCCCTTTCAGGGCGGAGCGTATCAGGGCAAACCCCCGGTTGGGTAGGCCCCCAACCGCCCGAAGGACTAACGGGGCGCCGTTGCGGTTCTCCAGGACCCTGCCCTGAGGATCCTGGTCTTTGGCTCTGGCACCCCTATTGTGCCGCGCAGAGGTACCCTTACTGTACCCGTCTGCCGCAGAGGTACCCTTACTGTACCAGACTGCTTCCAGATCGCCCTGTAACTCCGCCACAGCCCTGGAGGCGGCCACCGTCGCAGCCAGGGCCCCCCACCACTGCACCTCCTATTACCTGCAACCCGCCCTTTCCAAACATTCCTTTACATCCAGGAGAAACAAGTCCATCCCCACCGGGGACAAGTGTACCCCGTCCTCCTCAAAGCAACCTGCTTTCTAGGGCCTCCTGCAAGCCCAGTGGAACGTGTCACTGCCCGCCTGTGACAGATGCACCCCATGTTTGTCAACTTCACCTTAGGCGTCCGCCTGGATGGCAATGGACCCCAACTTTAGCAAAGTAGCCTTTAACATTAGCCTGAATCAGCTCGTGTCTGATGAAACCTAGACCCCTCTGGTCTGCGAACTTACGCCCTGAACAGTTCCCTCTTACAGGGATGTTCACGGCCTTGTCAGACTTAGCACCGTGCCACCTCTGCGGGGGATCATCTCCGCCCATCAGAGCTTCACATTGCCCCATGTAGTTGCTGAACTCACCAAACAGCGCATTACAACATGCGACCACTCATTTCCAGGCCTCCTGCAAATCTAAGGGAAGAGATCACTCCCTACTGGTGATAGATGAACCCCATCTCTATCACAATAGCCCTTGACTTTCGCCTGGGTCAGCTAGTGTCTGCAGAAACCAAAGGCTCTTCTGTCCTGTGAACCTGTGCCAGGAACTATTCACCCTCCTGCGGGAAAGTTCCTCTGCCTCACCTGACCTAGCCCCGTGCCAACTTTGGGCGGGGCGATTTCCAACACCAAGTATCACATTGCCCCATCTACTTGCTGATCCCACCTAGCTGCCATCCTTCTAGCACTGTGTGTGCCTGAACCCCTGTGTCCCCCATCTATGGGACCGCAGCCCCCTTGTTATGTAACCGCTCCCACTCCCGCCTGCCTGCCTTGGCTATTCCGGCGAGGAGGATTATGCTTGACCTTGCAGTCCCTTTGCTTTCTAAATCATGACGCACAGGAATGTCATAACTAGTGGTATGTGAAAATGAGCAAGGGGGGGCCCACCTGCCCATGCCATGCATCCTTTGTTCCTTATGGGAATTCCGCCAGCTCAGCTCCCTCTGAGGTGAAACCCCCTAGGCAAACCAGCTAAGAGGATCTGTCTGATTCAATACAGTGCGCACTGAGCGATATGGTGCCTAACATTGAGGATTGTCTAAGTCCTACCTAACCTGCCAAAATAACGGAAACCAAGGTTCCCAGTTCCCTGTTTAGCTGAAGTACACCTACAGTGGGTAGGCTAGGAGATACCACGACCACATTGGTCATGTGAACCTTAAATACACAATTTTCGCCTGTGCGTCCCTCTAAATGAGACAGGCTCCACACCGCTGTGAGGCCAGAGACACACACATATGTTGTGCCCACTATTGGAGACAACTCACCTCTTCTTGGAGTGACAACTACCCAGGTGCCTGCACAAGTCACCCAACAGGCAAGATGGCCCTGACTACCTTGTGTTCTGGTGCCAGGTTTGGAAAGCACCTTGCCTACACTTGCTGCCCCCTGGGAACCACACAATGCCCGTGCTCTGGCCGCAACGCGGCAATGCCCTAGTGTCACATTGAACCCCTGCTCAATTAAGAGTGCCACTCCAACTACTTAAACTTACCCCTTGACCATGGGCGGAGTCCAGCTCTCCCCAAACTTTTGCTGGTATAACCCGCGGGCAAGCCTCCTGTTTCGTTCAATTTAGTAATTCATGGCACTGACCCACCAGGGCCTAATAATGGGCTGTGTAAATGCGGCCCAGGGTGACCTTAAACACTCGGCTTGGTGTGGATGGGTGCTAACAATACCTGGCTGAAGTGCAATCCCATTGACAATCACTTCTGACAAGATGTGCCAATGCAGGTGGAAGCAAGAGTTATCCAGCCCACCTTACTTCCTGTCCCAGTTATCTGAGTAACTCAGTGAAAGATGATCATTTGAACTGGTAGCGGAAACTGTTACTTACTCCTGCCAATGCTCTGCTCAGAGCAGCCCGCCAGACAATGGCTTCCATTGAGAGGCGGTGCCAACAGACCTCCAAGCACTTAAGGTGGTATCCCGAGTAGGGCTCTAATCTAACAAATGCCCCGTGCTTCTGATACCGCCTCTGGCTGTAAGCCGTTCAGTGCTACTGATGCCTTGGCGCTTCCTGACCCACAGCCAGCTCACCCTGATACAATCCGCTCGTGACTGGGACTCAACAGTGCGGTGAAAGCACGAGACATCCTAGCCTGACCTTAGCTCTTCACCAGGCTCCCACACAAGAGCCATCCACAACCCTGTGGCCTAAAACATTCGCCCTGTGGGGCGGTTGTGAATGGACTGCAAACAACTCCTAGGCATTCTCTACTCCTGTTGAAATGGAGTTACTAGTTGGCTAGGGTATGCGCCTAAGCCTGGCCCACCCACCTCTCTAGTCAGGAGAAGGGGGTGCCCACGATGCTGACTCCTGCCCACCCCTTAGGTGGCTAGGCAGAGACTTTGGCTTATCCCAGAGGCAGTGTAAATATAATGTGCCAACCGCACTTCCACAGAGGCACACTACAGCAGAGACTCCATACCAGGTTAATTTAATTACCCTTCGTATCGTCCACCCAGAGAGACTTAGTACCATCTGCCCCCATTACCCTGTGCTACCAAACCTCATCATGGCATCACAGGGATTACATAACTCACTAGGTCAATCGGGCCACCGTCCTACAGCTCAGTTAGCACAACCCCGTAGTTGCTGGCAGGAACTGTACTTAGCATAACACAGCACAGAGTAAATGAGAGTAAATGAAAATTGTACTTTCCCACCCTTGGGCTGGTAACCGACGGCCAAAAGACAGAACCTGGTCATGAGATCCCAGTTTCCTAGAGTAAAACAATAATTATCCGCACCATTAACAAATGTGCCACATGCACCCATGCCCAAGCCACCTGTTGCTACAGTGGGCAGCCGGCCCCCTGGAGGCAGTGGTCTTTCCAACTCTCCTCCGAATTTCTCAGCTATAGGGGCTCCAGATAATCTCAGGTGTGAGAAAAGTCTTTCTAACATAGCCAACCGACGGTTTATACGTGTAAGTGACTGGCCCCCAATATGGTATGACCAAACCAAGGCTGAAGCAATAGGAGCATGAGGCCTTAAGCAACGGGTGTCTTTGTGTACTGGAAACATTAATTAGCCACGCAAAGAACCATGGACATCCCCTAAATGCGAGTCACCAGATCGTCAAAGAAATATTGATGGATTTGAGACCTATGCGCCATCCAAACTACCGAATTAAAATTGGCGAGAATAGTTCTTTGAAAGAAAAGCATAGAATGACCCGCTCAAAGTCAAAGGACATATCAAACCGCTTTGGTCTACTTTGCTGAGAAGGATGGAGCAATGCCCATTATCGGTATAGTGCATGAAGGCATTATTCATTCATGTACACCAAAGTGGGGAACCCTGCCCCCAAGTGGCCTTCCCACTTTGTGGCACCCTGGCAGTATAAATTGGTTTAACGCACCAATAATCAACCCCAAACTGATATACTGTTTTGCCCCACCCAGGGCACCCTATACGGTTGCCGCCAAGGCAGACCCCGCGACGCCAGCTGAAGGCAGGTCCGGTCCGCCATTCATAGTGTTAATCTAACGCGCATTGATAATTACATATTAATTACACAAATGTAACGTGTATGTAAATGCCAAGGGATTGAAACGCTATACATGAGCGCCAGTTACATTACATATTCAGCACAACTATCCTAATGTGCCACCTGACCGCTTAAAGGTACTTAGTACCGCCACACAATTATTCGGGCCCGCATCACGGACCAAGGTTTACTCGCCCAGTCCTACTACCCTTATTGCCCCCTGTGAGGTTTACCAATCTGACTGCACCCGGGAACCCACCCTTGGTGCTGCAAATTATTAGTCAATAATTCTCAAGATGCCATGACAGAGCCGTTTTCCTTGCACAGTGATGTGCACAGGCCCCCTCGCGTAGATCGATCCAGAGACGTTATAGGAAATCTATGTATGAAACGACAATGCTGTTTACTCACACATTACCTCTGCATTATTCACAAGAGATACAAGTCCAATACATGTCTAATGAATCGGGCCCGCACCATGGAACATGGTTTCCTTGCCAAGTTCTCCGACCCTCATTGCCCCCTTGTAAGGCGTGCCAAGCTGTCTGCACCAGGGGGACCAACACTTGGTGTTCCGTCCCAAACTGGACACTTTGGCCCTTGGGCATGGACAGCACTGCCCTACTGACTGCTTGTACCGAGGTTTACGCTGCCTGGTGGCGCGAGTGGGTCCTGGCAGATTGGGTGCGACTGAAAACTCGCAGGATTACTGGGGAGGAAAGAACATGGAACTATCTCTGGGGTGGCACCCAAACTAATGGTCCGTGCAGTCTGCAACCATCCCACACAGAGCAGGCCCGACTCTGCTTCCCCGGGCACATTCAACCTACATTCCAAGGGAGCAATCATTGATTCCCCACTCCCATCAAGGCAAATGGTCAAACCAGGCAATGTCATACCCACCCAGCCTGCATTACTGGTGGAACGCGATCCAGCAGCACCCGCACAGCAACCAACCTCGCCACTCCTATGAGCGCGACAGCTCACCCTGGCTCCGGAGGCGAAGATGCAGTGGCATCAGTCTGGTCGATCCAAACAAACCACTTGCCACATATAGCATGTACCACAATCCCCTAGAATGCCCCATTAGGCTGAGCCAACACAAGACCCTGTGGTACAACCCCTAGCAAACTATAGAATATACAGTGTGCAACTCCAACCACCAGATCTGCACCAACCACAGAGCTTCCAACATTCCAGTGAATCGGAGCCCTCGGCCCGTCTCATGGGGAAGACATGCACTCCAACGCCTCTGTGCAATGCAACAGGTCCCCCAGAAGCACTCCGACCACATAAATGGGAGCAAACACCACAAGGAACTGGGCCCCCTCCGACAAGAAGGCCAGGGAACCCCGACGACGTCCAGAAAAGAAAATGGGTCCGCTCACTGCATAGGGGGCCGCGGCCAGGATCGCCCGACCGCCGCAACACAAAACTTGTGGTGCAAAGACCTCCGACAACAACCAAAGCGAGCATCCACAGGACCCAAGCCGAGGGGAGGGACATTTGGGCCACAACACCAAACAGGATGAGGATTCAACTCACTCGCGGACGCCCGCGTTGCCACACATTGGGGACGCCGGAGGTGCAAGGCAAAGCTTGCTGCAGGATACACCCGGGGCACACGCCGGAACCCCCTCAACATGCACCGTGCGGCCACAGGGAAGAATGTGCACGAGACAAAACACCCCCCCGGGGCACCGCCAGCCCCGCGAGGACGCGCCCACAACCCAGCTCCCCGTGATCCCGCGAAGCGCTCCGGAAGGCAGGAGCAGCCGTCCCCGAAGGGGGTCGCCAGGAGCTCAGAGCAGGGGTCCCACAGGGCCCTGAACTCACCACACACACCGACGTCCGCTGCTGCCCCCAACGCGACACAACCGTGCCCCGGAGCTCCAGCTCCTCGCCCGTGACGCCCACACAGTTTCCCCAACAAACACAGCCAGACCCGGCACGCCCCAAAACGCCCAGGGCAGGACAAATCGGCTCAAAGCGCTGCCCACAATACACGGCCTCCGAACCTCCCCCTCGCTGCGCACAACCACCGCTCTTGGCACACGCCAATGAGCCACCACCAGTCACCGAGAGCGCCCCAGTAGACCCCGAACTCAATGCGAGAAGCAAACTGACACTGCTCGCCGACAACGGCGCACCGCGGCACAGCGAAGGCGACCACCCCGGACACGGCGCGTGGACCACGGCGCGACATGGCAGCCTGCCGCCTCACATCGCCAGCCCAACTCAGCCACCGAGCGTACGAAGAGTTGCCATCCAACCGGTGACCGTTTCGTGCCCAAACCACAACGGGAGCCCGCGCACCCGACAGCCCGCGGGCCACCGACTCCCGCTCAACCGTTCCCCCGGACCCAAAGCTGGAGGCCAAGCAGCCGGACCCAAACCGGTGGACCGCGGTCGGCGACAACACCAGGCCCCCGTGGCACACAAAACTCACTGCAACACAAAGGCGACCATACAAAACGCGACAAACGAGCCAGCCAGCTGACATCGTGTCCAGCGGGGGAACAAGCGACGACCCACCGACACGGCGTATCCGGCGCAACCGGCGAGAGCATCCACGCGCGTCTGCCCACTCCGCCCACTGCGTCTTGGCGGTCCCCACTGCAGGTATGTGCCGGCTCCTGCACGCCCACAGGGGCGAGCGGCACTCTCTACCCGTTAGCCACAACTCCAAAATGCTTAGCATGTGACAACGTCCCAACCAAGGTTTTGCAAGCGGGGAACTGAGAAGTCACGCATCAGCACACTACACACCCAGAAATGTTACACAAAAACAACCAAAACTCTGCAGTTCTGTTCCAAACACTTCAGTCCGCTCACAACACCTGGGAAATGTCCCGGCTTTTGACCCCAAAACTCTGGTCATCCTACCCCTCGGGAACGCGTCCAAACCTGCCCACTCATCCCAGGCCGCAACCACCAACCCATCGAGACGCATCCGCAGCATCAGGCACATCCCCAGCACCAGCCCCACAAACCATCTCGGAGTGACCAAGCATGACCTCAACGTGAAAGCACATATCAGAGTCATCACTCCCAAACTCGACGCTCCACCATGCGCTGCCCACTGTATGCGCCGTGCATCCCCAGCAAACCAATCTTGTCCGGAGAGCGCCCGCACATCAATCCTTTGTCTCAACCTGATCTGCGGCAATTATGCATCTTATGGTTGACCCCGCGGCCCGACCGGAAGTGAGGCCCCCCCACTGCGTGACGCACGGCCGTCCCCTGGGGCCACACACAGCTGACTCCCGGCGCCAAACAGCCAAAAGGCTTCCCATTTTATCACTAGCCTGCGCTTCGAGCCTCCACTGTGCCGTCTGCAATCTCCATAAATAGTGTGTCTGGCTTTCCGCGCCGCGACTGTCTCTCGTGCCCCAAAATTAACAAAACATGCCTCTACGCTCCGATCGAACAAGGGGCTGCCGACACGGGTGCAACTGCATTGTGTTCGTTCGGTCAACACTGTAATGACTATGCTTTCAGCACTCACCCTGCCAGTGGTCATACGCTTGTGTATGAATCCGACCGAACAGTATTTATGCAATGCCTCCCCAATTTAAATGTTGGAGCTGTGAATCCCATCGCATGCCGTCCGCAACCCTCGACAGACACGGTGAGTGTCTGTCTCCGTGCCGCCTAACCATCACACATGCAGATCGGGCCCCCCTACCAGAAAGCATGCCCGAAGGCAATCAGTGGCAATCGGCCCCACCATGAGGCAAATAAAAGGGGGCGGGGGGGCCAGACTCACCGCATGTAATCACCGACGCCTGCCTCAGACACCACGCAATCTGAGCAGGACAAAACACATCGGCGAGACCGCAACGACGACCAAGTCAAGACGGCGACTGCACCTCCTATTACCTGCAACCTGCCCTTTCCAAACATTCCTTTAAATCCAGGAGAAACAGGTCCATCCCCACCGGGGACAAGTGTACCCCGTCCTCCTCAAAGTACCCTTTAACATTTGCCTGGATGAGTTCATGCCTGATAAAGCCCAACCCCCTCTGTCCCAGGAACTTGCGCATAGCACTGTTGACCCGCTTGCGCGAATGTTCTGCTGCCTCCCTTGACCTGGCACCGCGCCAATGCAAGCGGGGGGTTATTTCAGACCAAAACAGTTCGCAGTGACCCAAACGCCTGCTTAGTTCGCCAAAGTCCGTTTTAATGGCCCTGAGTAATCCCCTCCTCCCCATGGTCATGAGATCATTGCCCCCCAAATGGATCACCAAGACATTGGGCGGGGCTCCCCCCAGGGCCAGGCGTTGCTCGAGCCGGTTAATGATGCTGTTCCATCTCATACCTGGGAAACCCATCCAAATAAATTGAGTGTCGTGAAACCCCCGCATCCAGTTCCTTCTCTTGGCCCACTTTTCCAACCTGGCCACGTACGAATGGACGATCACCCATACGCGAACACCTAAAGAAACGAACGCCATTCTTTATCAACTGTTTATTACTCAGATAATCATATTTGAACACGACACTGCAAAACACGGCACTCCAAAATTATTTACATACTGTGCAGTCAAGGGCGAATATACCGTTCAAAACAGCGCGACTGCCAACGCCCCACCTTTTTAATGCCTGCCGGTTCCATGCCTGCTTTGAATGCAGCCGTGGCTGCCCCAATCCTGAATGAATGGCTTGAATACTTTTTGTCAGGGCTGGCCAGGCCGGCGCGCGCCAAGCATGCACCCATAACCCGCTCCACTTGAAATTTAGTCAGGGGGTCAGGTCTGCATGTACCAGGAAATAACCCTGTGTTGCGGGGCGCACCGCTACGTAGTCCCCTATTCTAGCGACCGGGCAGTACCTGGGATCCCCTAGCGGGTTAAGAATCACCTCAACCCCACGCCCTGCCTGGTCAGTCTTAGACCTTCTTATGCGGAGCACCAGCTGGGTGGCCAGCTTCACGTCTTGCATGCCAAGTGCATCCCCAGACCTATCCGCCTTGGATCTGGCGACCAATTCGCTCATCCTGAATGCCCCAAAGAATGCTAAACAAAAGGCGGCTGCTAGTAGGCTGGCCTCGTAAGGAGAGTGCGCAACCTGCTGCAGGACATCAAGCATACCCTGGAGCCTGGGGAAATCGATGGCCCCCCTGTTGTCCGGCACCCTCACTTCCTCCCTGGCCCAGCCCTTAAGAGCCGCCCGTAACCGAAAAGACCTGGCCGGATCAGTCCCACCCTTCAGTTTCTCATCGTGGCACACTGCCGCCAGGGGCTGGACACCCAAGAGTGGCTCCTCCCTTGGTCCTTAGCCCATACCACAAAGGCCTCCACCTTCTGTTCCAAAGGAAGGGAGCTGGTGCCCAGAATATCAGAGACGCCCCAGAATGTTGCACAGTGGGCCTTGTACTTCTTCCTGGTTCCTGGAGCCAAGGACCGTTCCCCAATCTCCCTCAGCTGTTGCTCCACTGCAAGATGAGCCAAAGATGCGCTGGAAAGGGGGTCATCTCCGCTCTCGCTCGCGGCCAGGCCTCCCGGAATTGGAGCCACTGAAAACGAGAGAGAGCGTCAGCGGCAACGTTCTTGACCCCCTCAATGTGCCTGGCCCTGAACTCAATGTTGTGGTGCAGGCCGGCCCTGACGAGCTCTCTTAGCAGGCAAAGCACTAGTGGGCACCTAGCTGACTGACCATTTATCGCTTGTACAACCGCCATGTTGTCCGACCAGAAGACCACCCTCCTGTTCGCTAGCGCAGAGGGCCATAAATGCAGGGCGATGACGATGGGGAAGAGCTCTAGTACTGTGATCTTGGCTGTGATCCTGCGCCGGTGCCAAGCGTTGGGCCATTTCTGCGCGCACCACTCTTCCCCCATGATGGCTCCAAAACCCTCCCTCCCGGAGGCGTCAGTGAAAAGGCACAGCTCAGCGCTGCCTGCCCATGGCGCCCTCCAGATCACAATTCCGTTGAATTGTACCATGAATTCCGCCCAGGTCGACAGGTCTACCTTAATGCCTTTTCCCAACCTGACCAAATGATGTTTCCTGCGGACGCCTGACGTGGCCCTGGCCAGTCTCCTTGAGAACACCCTCCCAGCCGGGATGACTCTAGCTGCAAAATTGAGCTTGCCCATGAGACTCTGGATCTCGCCCAAGGGTGCCTTGTCTCTGCCCAGTAAGCTTTGGATGTCATTGCGCAACTCCTGCACCTTCCCGGCAGGGAGCCTGGACTCACCCTTGACGGTGTCCAGCTCAATGCATAGGAACGTGAGAACCTGCGCCGGACCCTCAGTCTTACCCGGCGCCAGGGGGACCCCCAGGCGAGCCGCCAAGTCCTGGAAGCACCGCAATCCCTCCCTGCACTCCCGAGACCCTAAGCTCCCGATGAACAAAAAATCATCCAGGTAGTGGGTCACTCCCTCCGGGCCGTGTTCCCAGTGAAGTGCCCACTGCAAGAAGGAGCTAAAGGCCTCGAAATACGCGCAAGACACCGCACAGCCCATGGGCATGCAACAATCAAAGTAAAGTTGACCCTGCCACTTGAACCCCAACAGGTGCTGGCTGGACGGGTGGACTGGCAGTAGGCGAAAAGCAGATTCTATATCCGCCTTGGCCAACCAGGCCCCTTTGCCAGCCCTCCGCACCATGTCAATGGCCATGTCCAGTGAGGAATAAGAAACTGAACATGTGCCCTCCTCTAACCAGTGATTTACTGAATCGCTCTCGGGGTATGACAAATGGTGAATCAGCCTAAAAGCCCCAGGTTCTTTCTTGGGGACTACACCCAGCGGGGATACTATAAAGTTCTCCAGTCGGGGTGAGTTGAAGGGGCCAGCTACCCTGCCTAGTGCCACCTCCTTCTGAATTTTTTCTCCTACGACTCTTGGCAGTTCTTTGGCGGACCTCAAATTATCAGCATCGCGGCTACAGAGCGGCCCCTGGAACGGAATCGTGAAACCTTCGAGGAACCCTTGCGCTAGAAGCAGCCTGTCTTTGGTGTTGTGGTACTGCCGCAGAAGCGGGAGGAGATTATGCAATATGATGGGGGAGGGCCCTTTGTTGGGAAAGTTTGGTTGAGCGGAGACCAGAGCTGGTTGGCAACAGGGGGGTGGCGGCGCCGGGGGGGTGTTCCTGACTGGGTTATTAACTGTTCTGTTTGCCAGGGGGGGGTGGGACTATCCCGTTTTGAGTTGCATGACACGGCCGGATGTGCGGCCCCACACTTGCTGCAGTTGTGGGCGAATTTGCATCCTTTGCCCCAGGTGCAAGATCCAGCATTGTATAACCGGCAGGTGCCGGATGAGAACCTCTTATTCCCTTGTTGCTGACCCCCCCCCTGCTGGGTTCAAAAAGGCTGTTTGAAGGTGCGCTTACCAGAATTTTTGGAGGCCCCTTGATTATCACCACCTTTCTGCACTTTCGCCCCCTTTTCCCTGAACTCTGTAGTTGGTCTACCCATATGTTGGATCCAGAGTTGGATCTCCTTTTGGTCCCACCCTAATTCTGGACATAATGACATCCTCTTACGGAACTCCTGATCATAGTAAAACCATCCTAACCCGCCCGACAATTTTGCCTCCTGTTGGATGGTGTGGGAATACTGCATCAGGGCAGGGCCCTGCTCTGGGTGTCTTTCCATTATTACTGCTGAGAGAATCGTGAAGGCCTCCACCCAATTCTCTATTGTCTTGTCTGGCCAGCGTTGGTACCGCACTTTCTTGTCCTCCTCTTTTCCCCCCATCTTCCTGGTGTCTAAACCTGCCTTGCTGTGCATAAGTAAGGTCAAGATGTCCACACATTCCCTTCTCCAAATGCCTTCCTTGGCGGCCTGAGGCACCTCCCACGCCAGAGAACAACGCCCTGACGCTAGTGGAGCTACTGTTACCATTGGAGTCATCGGGGGGGCCAAACTTGCGGTGGACAGACTTGTGGGCAGGTGGGGGGGGAGATGGTCTGCACCAGCGGTGAAGCGGGCGCAGGGACGGGAGAGGGAGCAGGAGGAGCCGCTGAGGCGGGAGCATTGCTGGTAGAAGGTGCTGCCGTCATCTGCTGTCCCTCCCCGCTGGAGGGAACCATATCTTGCCCTGCACTACGCCTAGGTGCCGTCACACTCACTCCTGCCTCTGGGGCGGCTACCATACTGCCTGCCCCGCTTGCAGGTAATGCCCCACCGGCCTGGCCCGCCCAAACCTGAGTAATTGAAGGTGGCACCCTGGGCACCAGCGCTGCGTCCACCACTAAAGGGGGCGCCTCCAATCTGTCCAAGCGTGTCTGAAATGTATTCATCAAAGCCAACATGTTGTCCATTGCCTTACCGATTTTTACAATGTTCGCGTCGCCCGTTGTGGCAGGGGGCGGAGGGTTAGCAGGAGCAGCCACCGGCGCTGGAGGCTGTTGCGCAGCCACCACCCTGGCCTTGGCCGGGGGGGGTCCGCAGGGAAGTCTTTGTTGGTGGGCCTTCGTGACCGCTTTGGTCTAGGAGGCGCCAGCTCAGGTGGTCCCGCCTGGCTTCCTGACGGTTGGTCTAGTGACACCCCGGAATCCTCCTGCCCACAGGCGTCAAGCATCCCTTGAGCCCATTCCACTCCCTTGGCTTTTGCCATTGCCATAAAGGTCCCCCACACTAAATCCTGGGACGTGCTTGGTTGCGACTCTTCAACACAGCTGACTTGCGAGAATAAGAGGGCGGGGGTCCCTTGGCTGTTCATGCTGTACTTTGTCTGGCCGACTGCCCAGCCGCGCCTTCAACACAGCTCCTGCCCTAGCGACCTGATCGAACGGACTAGTTTGTTGCCTTCACCCTTGTCCTGCGGTCACGTCCCAATGGTCCCCGGATGGCTGCGAGTACCGTGGATGTCCGGATGAGCTGCGATGGGGAAATAAATTCGTTTAGATGAGGCCATCGCAAGGCCATGCGACCACCGGGATGTGTCCCCCTTGCCTTCCTGCCGCGCAGTCGGCTGTAAATTGGCATGGTGACTGCGGGATGGGGAAAACTAGCGGCGGGGTGGGGGGCGAGGGGTGGTTTGCGGATGTGTCCCATTACCTGCACAGCGCCCTTGCCCGGGCCACGACCCAGCGAAGCTGCCCCTCGACGTCCGGGCCCACTCTACCTGCGAGGTGCCTCTGCACCAAGACTCAATCCGACGGAAGCAGCGTGAAGCGTCCGGTCCCGACCTGCTTAGAAACAAAACAAGCGTAAGTAAGTGGTCCCCATCCCGCTGTGCGACACATCCCGATAACGAGTGATTTCCCATATCATTTCCCCAGACACCATAGTTACAATAAAGCACAGCAAAGTCGCTAAATGTAGCCTCCCTGCTCCATGGGCCTTAAGGGAGGAAAGATGAGAGGAGGGGATTTATCACAATCGCTATGATTTAAATGAAACATTGATGGCAGCACTCCCACTCTGAAAATTGTTTTCCAAACACTGGAGCAGTATGCATTGCCGAACAAGTTGCCGCAAGAGAAGTCTCGAACTAGTTCGCCATCTAGCGGCAGTAGTTGATATTTACATTAAACTAGAGCACAACAAAAGCACTTGCTTGCTTTGTGCAATAACAGGTATAACGTAGGTTACCGCTACCTCGCATTACGAATAACAACGAAAACCGCGGCCCCCTCATGCTCCCAACATGGAGTCACCACCGCCGAAAATATAACCTGACCCCGGAGCTCCCATGCATCGGGATGCCCCCGTACCACCCCGCTAGGCCACAGCGCCGCCTTGCTAACCGCTCCATCCGGATTCCATCGTAGGCCCCCTGCGTGAGCACTTCTGCGTGTGCCTTATCCCTTAGTCCCCTTGGGCTATAGTGGCCACCGCGCGGGAGGGTGGCGCGCCTTCTCCGGCGGCCACCCGTGAACTACCTTGGGGCGGAGTATGACCCAAGCCGGCATGCGCGGGTCCCCGGAGAGTGAGTGCGCCAGCGTGCCTAACTTCGCACCCCCAAGCAGGCTAAATTAAAACCGGCTGCACAACCCAGAAAAGCCGACGGTCCGCGGGCCCCCCCCCATAGCACAAGCGCCCCTGGCCTCACATCGGCCAGCGGTGCCACAAGATCGACGGTAAAGTGGGCACAGGCGCCATGCGCCACTGGGCCGGGTGGAGGAAGCGGGGGTGATGTTGGGGCTCAGGCAGTAGCCGGAGAGCCCGGAGCACCTGCCTCCCGCTCTCAGCTCAGACCAAGCTTCGCTAACATCGGCTGATGTATGTATCCCACCAGATGCGCGTGTGCTCACCAAAGAGTAGATCACCCCACCATATAGTAGTAAGGGATTGTCTATACCCCCCTCGTATATGGGGGCAGCCGCCTCGCCGCGTGGCTACGATACCCACAATACGCCCATCTTCAGTGGCCGGTACAATAATCACCGCCCTGCACCGTAGCGAGTGCAAACCTCCAATTGACCAGCATGCACGTTATTAATGTATGCGTGTTAATAACCTTATGTTACCACTATCACGTCAATCACCCTCAAATAGAAAAACGCTATCAAACATTATGCCCCATCCAATAACGACACCCGCTCTACCGTGTGTGCCTCACTGGCACCGCGGCCTTAACGGCACCGAGCGCAGCCCAAACTCTGGCTGAACCAGCAGACCCCCGCACCTTCGCGGCCTCACGCCCGCGGCCCCTTGCCCGTCACCCGGATAGCCAAGTGAGCATCTCAGGCCCTTACTCCACATTCTCTGTGGAAAACAATTCGCAGGCGGCAGGAAGGGTGTGAGTGGGGCGGTCGGGCACTGGTGCTGCCAGTTCACACCAGGGTGAGATAAGCCCCAAGGATGCAGCGGACTGGAGCACCGCTGCAATTGTTGGTTCGACAGGGGTACCGACCAGCGCACGGGGGAGGCGGGTAAATATTGACCAGAACCGGCGGCCGCGAGTCCAACTTCAACTGCGCCTCCGTCTAGTATATTGAAGG
This sequence comes from Calotriton arnoldi, assembly GCA_963921515.1. Classification (NCBI taxonomy): domain Eukaryota; kingdom Metazoa; phylum Chordata; class Amphibia; order Caudata; family Salamandridae; genus Calotriton; species Calotriton arnoldi. The sequence continues at coordinate 373,917 of CAWUFW010012220.1, read as the reverse complement.
GACGGGCCCGACTCCCCGGAGAATCACGGCGCAGTTAGACGGCATGTCAGGCGCCAAAGAGATGCATGGGCCCAAGCTTACCGCTAACTAAGTAGGGAGCTTCTCCGAACCCGCACGACACGTCCGGACAGCGCGACCCAGGGGGGGGGAGCAGAGGAGGGAATCAACCGAATATGGTGGAGCGTAAATGTCGGTTTAAGCAACGCTCCACCATGCAGGGTCCAAACTAATCACCTAAAAGGTGGGGGCTCCGAACTAGGACTAGTTCACCTAACTTTGATGGACCCCGCTTCTCCTCTGCTCGGCCTGCTGTGGACTCGAAGTTCCACTCCCCTGCATGTTCAGACGTCGTGTAACCCTCATAGGATGACCCCTCTAGACGGCGAGGCTGGCGGCAAAGAGGAGCAGGAAGAGAAGCAGGAGAACCCACGCTGGCACACCGTGCTAGAAAAGGGGGGGGGGAGGTTGAGCACCGCCACAGCACGACCGCTGCACGGTACAGCAGCCCGCAAACCCTTCCGACAATGCCGCAGCGGCCCTGAGCCCTCGAGGAGCTATCCTCCCCCCCTGTGACTAGGGGGGGGCTGGGGGGGAGGATGTAAACTCACCACAATATACGTGGGCGCAACGACTACACGGAGGGACCCGGACGACCTCCTTGACGGCGAGGCTGGCGGCAAAGAGGCCGCTGGGAGGGTCAGAGGGGTATACATACCCTCCCTCCCCCCCTGGGCATACCGGAAGTGACGCCCACACCCCCTGAACAGCGGGCTCCAAGCGGAAGCCCTCTGCTGCTAGAGCGAGGGGTAGGCTTGTGCCGCAATGGCACTAAAGGGCCGCCCTTTTAGGGGGGCCCCCTTTGGGGGCGGCGGGCAGCCACAGTCAGTGTGCCTTTCTTAATTGCTGGGGACTTACGAGCCGCTAGACGGCGTTGCCTCAGCCATTGAGATAGAAGATGAAACCAGAGGCACAATGACGTCAGAGAGTGAACCCCTATCATCATGAGCAACCCCTGTCAGGCAATTACTATCAGTCGCTCTGACCCATGGTATTCAGGCCTGCAACAGGAGATTCCTTTCCGGTAGATGCTGTGATCGCACATTTGCACGGGGGGGGACAGCCAGAGTAGAATCAATTATGTAATCTTAGGTCTTGACCTCTGGCATGTAGTGGCAAATTTTGAAAATCTGTCAAGATCAGACAGTGACAACAACACGCTTAAGTTAACACTCAAGGGCAACTTGTTGAGGAACACAACCAATCTGAGCGCCCGTTCAGAAGCGATTCTTATCCTGGGGAACTACAGGAAGTGCATAAAGTGGTCGAGATTATGTTTTCAAACTGACACATTATTGCAAATCTATAATAGCTTCAATAATGTTTTCGACCCCTATATAAAGCTCCAAATAACACTCTTCCTTTATTAGATCTCCATGATGACTTGTTCAAGGCTCTGTACCTTCTCTGCACAAAGGAATCCTTATGTAAGAAAGGGCCAGTTCATCAGGAACAAGACTGGTACTCAAAAGAGTGCCGCGCCGCCAAAGGCCAATTAATAAAGGCTGTACAGCATAGGGCTCGTGAGGCAGTCAGTGTAGCACGTATTAATTACAAACAGGTTACATCTTCTACCAAACAGAGCTGGATTGGTGCTAAATGGGCAGTTCTGGTTGAGGCATCAAAACACAAGGATCCGCAGACCTTCTAGCACAATCTTTGCACATGGTAGCCTTAAATTGCACACTCCTATTGAACTTTCTGTGCAACCACAGCAGTGGATGGATCATTTCTCAGAAATGTAAACTGAACCATGCACAGGGGCTGATGTAAGAATGACTAAAGTTCAGACCTCGAGGCCAAATGATGGCAACAACTCCATTCAATTTACAATGGACGAAACTCTGAGGGCTATACAGTCCATGCAATCTGGGAAAGCACTGGGGCCAGATAAAGTGCCAGGTGATCTGTATTGCTCCAAACCCACTGTATGGGGTCCATACATAAATTCTCTGACAAACAGGATAATGGCAGGTGGTAAAATTCCCGATTCTTGGCTTGGTGCAGAGATCATCCCCCTGTACAAAAAAGCAGAAAGAAAAGTCCCTGGCAACTACTGGTCCATCAGTCTAATCAATAAATTGCAGAAGGTGTTCTGCCGCCAAGTTCTTGATAGCATACTTGAGTGGATTGATGAGGCCAATATTCTCTCTCCTCTTCAGGCAGGGTTTTGCTCTAGGGCAGAGGTCTTCAAACTGGGGGCGGGCCCCACTTGGGGGGGGCCTTAAGTGATCTCAGGGGGGTGCCAGTCTCTGGCCAAGATAAGTATCATGCCTTGTTTTTAAGTGTTTAAAACATGACTGGCAGTAAGCCACCTTGTAAAGGGCCATCACCAACAACTTTTGTCATTTATATCCTGACTGGGAGTATGTGTAAAAAGGGGTAACAGAGCTTAACTGCAATGTTTAAATATGTTTAGACATATTTAAGCATTGCCAATTTAGTAGAATAATTGTGAAAAAATTGAGGGGGGGGCCCGAGGATTTTACAGGGAGGGCGCAGCATTAAAAAGTTTGAAGACCACTGCTCTAGGGTGACCACGATCGACCAGATTTTTAGATTTAACCTTATTGTTTGAAAATACCTTAGGTTCTCTAGGAGCCATTTATACCTGGCTTTCATGGACCTTAGGGCCTTTGATCTCATCCCGAGACAGCAATTATGGTCCTCCTTAGGTAAAATGGGAATTAATCCTGCTCTATTAGACATACTCATTAAATTACATGAGAGTAACTAGGCGCAAGGAAGATGGGGAATGGGGGCGAGTTGACTGATCACATACTAGTCAAAAGAGTGTGACAGAGATGCGTCCTCACCCCAACCTAGTTTTCATTGTACGTAAATGATGTAGTCAGACAACTGAGTGCTTGCATTCATGGCTCCCCAAAGCTGGGAGGTTCCTCCGTCCCAGTGTTGCTATTTGCAGATGACTCCCTTCTCCTATACCGTACTCCATCCACGCTTCAAAATTTGCTTAACGAATTTGTACATTTTTGTACCCATCGTGGCTTAGAAGTGAACACCACAAACACCAAGATCATGGTTTTCAAACCCCATAGACCATAAAGAACTGGGTTTCAGATGATGGGGTCCAATCTGCATATTGTAGATAAATGTGACTACTTAGGGGTCTAGATTGACAAAACCCATATGTGGAAATCCCACATCCAAAAATGTGAACTAACCTTGCTACATAGTGCGTTGGCACTAGCAAAGAGATACAAAGCAACCACCCCCAAATCTCTTTCTCCAGCAATTGAAGTGTACAGAGCTAAGGTCCAGGCAGCCGCCCTGTATGGGGTGGAAATATGGGGGGGTTGAGAATTCTGGCGACTTGATTGTTAATGAAAATAGTTTTTTGAGGTCCCTTTTGGACTTGCCCCAGAGCACCCTTATGATCCCGCTATTCATTGATACAGGGCTTAAGAGGATTAGCAAAGTAGCTTCTCTGAAACCCCTTTTGTATTCGGCCAGGTTGTGGTCAATCCGGAGCTACTGCTTTATAGACTCATTGCTGAAGATTTCCTGAGCACGGGTAAAGAGCATCTTATCCCATGGTTTTTGCACATTAAATCCAACCTTAATAGCCTAGGGCTAAGCATTTATTGGTGCAACCTCTCTCTAATTGATAAAAGTACAAAGGCCATAATAAAAGCTGCCTTCTGGAATAACAAGATCAAAGCCCACCACCAAAACACAAAATCTGGGGGGCTGGTGAGAGAATTTTTATCCATCAAACCCATACCCGCCTTGGAACCTTATTAGGATGTAATCCAATTTCCACAGGCGCCGCAGTTTTTTTCTGGAATTTAGGCTGGGAACATTATTGGTAAATAAGTTTACAAGCAACTGCAAATCAAAATGTACCAAAGCGTCACTGTGTGCACTTTGCAACAACACGACTGAGAATTTTGAGCATTTAATATTTTTTGTCCCTCGTATGAAAGGCCAAGGAGGACATGGATCAAGCCGATTTGCATTGCCCTAGGTCTGCGACATTTTAAAGAAGCCTTCCGCATTTTAAGATCTGATACCAGCTCCATCATAGATTTTGGACTCAGCCATTACTAGTATAGAGTCAGGTCCAGAAAGAAGGTCACCCACGCACCCATCACCAGCAGACTTGAGTATGGAAGCGCACTCTATGCCGGCATCACCCAGAAACAGCTCAGGAAACTACAGAACGTCCTAAATGCTGCAGCCAAACTGGTCCTCGACATCCCCTGCCACAGCCACATAACACAACACATCAGCCAACTCCACTGGCTCCCAATCAACAAGAGAATCACCTTCAAGCTCCTCACACATGCCTACAAAGCTCTCCACGACACAGGACCAGAACATCTGAACCACCGCCTCACATTCCACACACCCGCTAGACAACTCCGTTCCACCCAACTCGCCCTGGCCTCCGTTCCACGGATCCACAAGACCAGAAGCAGAGGAAGATCCTTCTCCTACCTCACCGCCAAGACCTGGAATACCCCGCCCCTTCACCTCAGGCAATCAGCGTTGTTGACCCAATTCAGGAAGGACCTCAAGACCTGGCTCTTAGATTGAACCTCCACACCCAGAAGGATCAGTAGCCTCTCCCCACCCATCGCCTTGAGACCCTCACGGGTGAGTAGCCGCACTATGCAAACGCCTTATTGATTGATTGATAGAGTCTGGTTAGTAAGGAAAAGGAAGGTCTTGTTGCTATGACACACGAATGATCTGCACCCTTTTAAATCTCTTTTTTAATAATTGATCAGTTCATTACTATGCTGAAATGACAAAATTAACTGGGTTCCACACAAGTTGAGTCCCGCACTTACTGTATATAATCAATAGACTTTATGAACAACTCGGGCCTTGCATCTTTAAGTTCGCAAGTTGAAATGTCACAATATTTTTTATATTGGCCTACGCACTTTGTCCAAACGACTGTGTCTATGATACCTGGCTATTGTACAATTCAGACCAGCAACCCCATATGTTATAATGTCTCTTATACTTCTCTGCATTATTGGCTGTTTTATACATTTTATTGTGAAAAACAAAATGTATATATATTTTTTTAAAGAAGCTATCTATGTATTAATACTTTTTTTTAATGTGATCCATTTTTATCTTATGATGTATGATATGTTTTATGGGCCAATTCCCAAAATAAAATGTTTTCTGTCAATCAATCAGAGTTATCATTTGTGATGTCTTTTGTGACATCACGTGTATACATTTACAGATGACGGGAAAACATTTTAGTTAGGGTTAACAAGAAATAGATACTAGCTTCAAGCTCCAACACGTAGATCATTTAACTGTAAATTAATTAAACTGCAAACTACAACACAAAACCCTGAACCTCAAAAGGTTTGAAAATAACGAGTTAAGAGTTACATTTCAATGGAATGTAGTTTTGTTTTCATGCTGTCGAAACAGTCAGCTTTGGTTACACTGGGAACGTTTTCGTCGAGGCATGGAGTTGTAAAGAGATTCAACATTGGTTATCAATTGTCTGTGGCTTGTCCGTACAATGCCCTAGGTGGGTGGCCATGAGTACACAGACCACGAGCAGTAGGCTTTCGGGTTGTGAGCTATAATAAACACTGGACAGGTATGAAATATCAGACATAGCCATATTGGGCAGCATACACGTCAGATGGGGTTGGGCGCCTTGGTCTTTTGGATTTGTGGTGTCAATGAAGGTAAGCCCTGAGTCTTTCAACAGCATCATTGACCGGGTGTAGTAGATTTGTATGGGCAGTTTGTCCCAGAGGACGAGGCACTGCAACCTTCTGATTAGTAATCTGTAGCAGAGGGCATTCTCATAGTCAGTGCTTAATTTGTAAAAAAAAAAAAAAAAAATACAAGTGCCAGGACCCTGGTCAGGAGGCAGCTGCAGCTTGCACCACCTATTTCACCTGCCAGCACTGCCAATTACAGAACCAACCTAACCACTAACCAACAAACTCTGACAGGTCTGACAATTCAGACTATTCCATGCCCCCAATGCTAAAAGAATGGCTTGGGCTTCAGGTATTAGTCATTTTTACTGTATATTGAACAAATAACAACTGCTGTTGCTAGCATCAAATTTGATATACAGCGCCACCATGTGGCAGACTGTCATAAGTCCCGATCTTGACAATTAAGTGCCGGTGCCAGCATCGTAAACAACCGGCTCAAATTAAGCACTCCACATAGTTAATCTTGAGGTCACTAAGACACTAATCACACATGGTGGTGATGAATGGCAATGCATGGCAATAAATTGAAGGGTTTTGTTTGGGAGTTTGATTTGATGGAAAGAAGTAGGTTGTAGGACTGTTACTACTTGTGAATTCAGGTAGAAGTCAAGATCCTACAAAACGCCCAGATTCCTTGCTTTAGATTTGATGGCTACGTGTTTTTCAAAGCAGTGGGCAGAAGGTGTTGCTGCTTTGGAGAATTTGACCTGGCCCAGAACCAGGATTTGTTTTTGAGTGGATTCCTTTGAGGCATGTTTTCCTCATCTTTATCTTAATGCATTTGACACTGTATCGAATTGTTTCAAATTGGTTGGGAAGCCCTGTGAATTTGTAGTGGGCGAATGGAAGTGGAGGTGGTGGGAACAGAGAACAACCATTAGCAATTTACTTTGATATGAATGAGGAGAGGGGGTGGTAATGAGTGACTTTGTGGAATTCTGTATGTGACTTTTGTGTGGTGAAAACGTGCTTTCCCATTTTCATGCCATGTGTGCATTGTACAAGGAACAACTAAGTCCTCTGAAAGCTTTGTTTAAGTTTTTGTCAATGTTTGGGGTCCATGGAGTAGGAATTTCTTAGCTACCATGTCAAATGAAGCTTAGCGGTCTATAATTATCAGTAGGCTGACTGACACCTTGTCCACAAAGAAGACTGTCCTGCACGTTTACCAGTGCTGCTTCTATACTATGTTGGGCTTAACTTAGATTGGTGCTAAATATGCCCTGCGGTTCATTGTGTTCTTGGAGTTGGTTGGTGATTACTTTTTAAGGTTTTTTGTAATCCATGGGAGATCTGGGATAGTGTAGTAGTTGTTGGGGACAATGGTTGTTTTTTTTGAGTAGGGGTATAATAAAGGAATACTTATAAGTGTGAGTAACCCTGCTGTTTGTGCGGCAGGTGGGGGTGAATATGGCCACGTGGTCAACTACTGTGCCTTCATGTTCGGCCTCAATAGCAGTAATGCCGAGGTCACCAGTGTCTTTTCCAGGTCTGATGCATTTGAGAAGCCGGGGCACGTTGTCTGTTGTGCAACTGAAGTCGCAGTAGTGAGGGGCTGGAGGAATGTGTTGTCTGCACAATGTTGACAATAATCACTGCTTTGATTTGTTTTACATACATATTAATCACATATTTCTTATTGTTAAAAAATAAATGTCTGGGACACAAAGAAGTAGACTGGGACCTGACAGAGATCTTCAGTGATCCTAACTCGACTCGCCATCATCCCACATCATGGCCCAGATTTACTAAGCCTTTGTGTTGTCCTTGCTTGGCGCAAGGGGATGCAAAAACAACACAAAGGCTTCACTATTATTTACGAAGCCACACAAGGGGCGATTTGTGCCACCATGCATTGCTTTGTAAAGGAATTGAACACAGCACTGTGGCTTGCGCTGCGTTACGTTACATTTCAAGCTGGGAGGTATTCCATGGGTGGAGCATGAGTGTTGCCATCATTCACCGATGCATTTGACCAAATTCCAGATTTAGAAAGGTTTGTAAACCTGGGATTGCACTATCTATCATACCACTCCTCTTCTCTAGAATGGGACACAAAAAAATCCCCTTCTGCCTCCATAACAATTGGTGTGCCTCAAGGGTCAGTCTCATGGTCACTATCTGCATCAATTCACATGGGGAAATCTCCATCCTCTCATTCTGCTTCTCCCACCCAGTAATATTTTAAGGATTTGTGGGGCTCCGATGAAGATATATTTTCGGACATCTTGGAACTTATTACCCCTTTTCGGCTCATTCAAGCCCTTGTGATGCCAAAGAATACTTGCTTATATGTTAAAAATTCGGAAAAATAGGCATACAAAAACAGCAAAAGCTGAAGGCGCTAGTTTAACCCCTTCCCTGCGCCGTGAATTCCACCGCGGCGCGGGGGTGGCTAGGGGGTGGGCGTGGCGCTTCGGTGCTCATGACAGCTCCACGCCGTCATGAGTCACGGGCGGCGCGTGCTCATGACGGCGTGGTGCTGTCATGACCCCGCCCACTCATTAATTTGCCCGCACAGGTGGGGAATTAGTCCCGCGCGGGCGGAGCGGCAGCGGCATGACGGCTTCACGCTGTCATGAGCACACGCCTACCGTGACTCATGACGGCGTGGAGCCGTCATGGGCACCCAAGGGGTTAATAGTACCAAAAGAAAGCTTGAACAAGCATTGATAAAGTCATTTCTTTTTTAGTTTAGATCTAGATTTTTGTACTTGTTATAACATTTTATGTGGAATTTTGTGTTTAACCAGCTTGCTATTCACATTGTAGGAATCACATGCTAAGGGAGGGTGACTTGTTAGATGATTAGTGGACCAGTGCATAATATTAAAATAAGACATATGGATGTAACACTTAAAATTGTGGCTTTAGTTGCCAAATATTTGTAAACACAAATATATACCCCTACACTTTGGCATTATTGCTGCAACTGTGAAAATCTAAGAACTGCTCTGAGGATTGCCACCATTTCATTGTTTAAAATGTAATAACTTTCTCCTAATTTCTTTTCCCCTGGCTTGCCCCTCTTCTCCTCTATATATGTCTGGCTTGACAGTTACCCATGACTAATGAGTAGGAGAAGTGGGACAGGGTATGACACAAGAGGTGGACAGAGAAATAAAGAGAACATTACAGCATGAGACGTGAAGTAGGGGGAGAAAGGGTAGAGGTAGAGATGATGTAGAAAGATATGTAAGATAGGGAGAGAAGTAAAGTAAATAGAGAAAGTTGGGGTAGCCAGAGAAAAGATAAAGGATGATAGAAGTAGGATGATGTAGGTAAAGAAAGACAGACAGAGACATAGGTGAGATAAGGTTTTAGAATGTGGAAGAGAGAATAAGAAACATAGATACAGGAAGAATGAATGTGGAAAGAGGCAGAGGGATACAGTACAGTATTCCAAGGGGGAGGTAGAGTAAATGGTAATGTAGAAAAAGAGGTGACTTAGAGAGAGATTAAGGCAGAGTGAGAGTGAGACTTGAGGAATAATAAAGATACAATGAGAGAGACAGCAAAATAAGAAGAAGTATAGAAAAATGGGTCACATAAAGAATAGTGTGGAAGACAGAAACGCAGTAAGGGATGAAGGGTAGAAAAAGTGTAGAGAGAAAGGAGGAAGATAAGAGACATTTGTGAAATAGTGGGAAAAGGGTGAGATTTATACAGAAGAAGAGTGTTGAGGGAAAGAAAAAGAAAAGAGAGATATGTGAGGTAGAGAGATCTACAAAGAAAGAGGTTGTTAAAGATAGTTGAGGTGGAGGGGTGAGTTGTAATGGAGAAGGAGGTGCAGAGAGAAATATTTATTTGTGTGAGAGATAGAGTGAAAGAGACAGAGAGTCAGAGGAGATGATGATAGTGAAAAGGGATAGAGGTAGAGAAATAGTGGTAGCCAAAAAGGAGTACGATGTTCAGAAAGGCGAATTAAGGGGAATAGAGGTAGAACAAGAGAATGAGAAGATGAGAAGATGGAGAGGTGGTGAGAGAAAGAGTGGTGGGGTATAAAGAGGTTAAATAGGGAGTTGTTAGGTAGAGAGAGAAATGAGATGGAGAGGCGAGGGTGAAAGGTGAGTAGAAAAAGAGCAGAAAGAGGTAAGGTAGCAGAGACATGGAGAAAAAGATAGAGAGGTGAGGTAAAGATAGAGATGAGGTTGTGTGAGAAGTGAAGCTGGAGGAGATAAATAGGGTGGATAAAAAGTAGTGAGGAACAGAGAGAGGGATGAGGTAGAAAAAGAGTACAGGGAGAGAGAGGAAAAAGAGTGATAGATATAGATGTAGGCACAGAGAGTGACAGAGAGAGGTACAACGTCATAAGAGAGAGGCAGATGGAGAAGAAGTTGAGTGAGGTATATTGAGTATACTGAGAGAGAGGTGAGGTACACAATGGTGAGGTAGAGGGAGCTGAGATAGAGAGAGAGGATGAAGGTACATAGAAAAGCAAAGCTACAGGGAGAGGCTAAGAGAGAGAGGGTTAAGGTAGAACAGGTGAGGTGAGGTATGAAATGTTACTGCCACAAACTGCCTGGGAGTGCAAGGGTTAAGGCTGGGCGGACCAGGCAAGTACAATAAGGGACAACATCATTTTTTGGTGCAAAGCAGAGTTGTGCAAGGGGAAGAAAGCAACGCAGAGCCATATGTATTAACAAGCATTGGCATAGCCAATAGGTCTAGCCTTTGGGACCTTATAAGTTTTTAGCCATGCAGCACATTATTCTGGGTGCTTAACATTTACAGGTTTTACTACGTGTAGCACTAGGTGGCTATGTGGGCGGTTTTAGGGAGATTGCAAGCAAAACAATCGTACGCCTGTAGGCTATCTTTCATAGCATTGTAGGTTTTGAACTGCTCACATATGTTAATGGCGACAGGAAACTGCTTCACCAGATTGAAAGTCTGCAGCAGTAGCTTTGAAACCACGCCTGCTGTTGCTAACATATATGTTCCTAAATGTCAAAGAAGGTGGTGAATAATGTTGAAATCGTTTATATGTTGGCATTTTAATATTCACGTTTTAGCACCAAGGCATCGTGCTGCTCCACATCATTTTTCTTGGTTGTGTGGAAGGATGTTTAATAAGCAGTGAATCTGCTGGATTGTAACTAAAAAATAGCGCTTGTCTGCTTATACCCCCCCCAATTTGATATTTTGCGTGAAATGCTGCGTAATTGAACATTATAATTTAATAAATTTGCACCTTTAAATTAGTTTGTGTATAACCGTTTTTTTTACCCAAAAAGTTTTAGTGTTTGAAGGTAGCATGTTATTTTTATTGGATTGTTTCGTTTGTATCCTTGAAATGTTACCTACACACACTTCCTTTGTGACGTATACGCCTCGTCAGGTGTAGTAAGCACTACATAAATGCAATTACAATTACGATATAAAAAGAAACACTCTGCCGTTTACACCTAAAAATAAAGCGTAATACTGATTGCAGTTCAAAACCGCAATCTGATAAAAGTGAAATATAGAGAAAACGTTTGTTTCCGTGTTTTAAAATCACTGTAGGGTTCCTTTCATCCTTTCCCCAACCTTTAGCACTTTTGAAGAATGTGGCTGCCTCACACTTTTTTTTTATCAAAGGGGCACCAGGATGTGTTCACACGTGGCGTAGGAAAACAGAGTACTTGCTGCCATTGTTTTGGGGCGTACTTGAAATATATGAGGCACTACATTAGCATGCCAGTTAAGATTATCATGGTTACATGCTTCATTTGTGTTGTTTTAATGCACAAAGCCAGACCATAACTCACATGATGTTAAACCGCCAATAGATCCAAGACCCTGGCTCTCAAGAATGAAAGTCGGTCGCAGTAGCAACAAGCATTGGAAATGCAATAGGTCTCGCATTTGTTGGAGCTGGAGCTATTGGCATTGTAAATGGCAATGTTTTGTACTTTGCAATAGGTCTTATATTTGTTGCAGCTATTCACATTGTAAATGGCAATGTTTTTTATTTATCCTTGGAGTTTTATATAGCGCGAACTTAACAGCCTCAGTTGTGAATTTCGATTCATCAAAGTTTTGTGAGCCCTGAAACTTGCACAAGTAAAGTGCTAACAGTATAAATATGGGCACTGTTTAACAAACGAAGCCACTGCAATACAAGAGCAAAGGTGACCGAGTGACTGCTTCTGGGTTGACGAAGTTGCTTACAGTCACTGCCTGTTAAAGCTAGCTAGCCCGCAACTATGAGTTTATCAAACTTAATGCTATGTTTTCTTATGTTATGTTATGCTATGTTATGCTATGCAATGCTAGGTTTTGTTGTGTTTTGTTATGCTATGTTTTGTTTTGTTATGCTATGCTATGTTTTGTTATGCTATGCTATGCTTTGTTTTGTTATGCTATGTTTTGTTGTGTTTTGTTATGCTGTGTTTTGTTGTGTTTTGTTATGCTATGTTTTGTTGTGTTTTGCTATGCTATGCTATGTTTTGTTTTGTTATGCTATGCTATGTTTTGTTATGCTGTTTTGTTGTGTTTTGTTATGCTATGCTATGCTTTGTTATGCTATGTTTTGTTTTGTTATGCTATGCTATGCTTTGTTATGCTATGTTTTGTTTTGTTATGCTATGCTATGCTTTGTTGTGTTTTGTTATGCTATGCTATGTTTTGTTATGCTATGCTATGTTTTGTTTTGTTTTGCTATGCTTTGTTATGCTATGCTATGTTTTGTTTTGTTATGCTATGCTTTGTTGTGTTTTGTTATGCTATGTTTTGTTATGCTATGCTATGTTTTGTTTTGCTATGCTATGATTTGCTATGCTATGCTATGTTTTGTTGTGTTTTGTTATGCTATGCTATGTTTTGTTGTCTTTTGTTATGCTATGCTATGTTTTGTTTGTTTTGCTATGCTATGCTATGTTTTGTTATGCTAGGCTATGTTTTGTTATGCTATGTTTTGTTGTGTTTTGTTATGCTATGCTTTGTTATGCTATGTTTTGTTTTGTTATGCTATGCTATGTTTTGTTTTGTTATGCTATGCTATGTTATGTTTTGTTTTGTTATGCTATGCTATGTTTTGTTATGCTATGCTAAGTTTTGTTGTGTTTTGCTATGCTATGTTTTGTTATGCTGTGCTATGTTTTGTTGTGTTTTGCTATGCTATGCTTTGGTTTGTTATACTATGCTATGTTTTGTGATGCTATGCTATGTTTTGTTGTGTTTTGTTATGCTATGCTATGCTTTGTTTTGTTATGCTATTTTTTTTATGCTATGCTATGTTTTGTTGTGTTTTGTTATGCTATGCTATGTTTTGTTATGCTATGCTGTTTTGTTATGCTATGCTATGCTTTGTTATGCTATGCTATGTTTTGTTTTGTTGTGTTTTGTTATGCTATGCTATGTTTTGTTGTGTTTTGTTATGCTATGCTGTTTTGTTGTGTTTTGTTATGCTATGCTATGTTTTGTTGTGTTTTGTTATGCTTTGCTATGTTTTGTTGTGTTTTGTTATGCTATGCTATGTTTTGTTTTGCTATGCTATGCTTTGTTATGCTATGCTATGCTTTGTTTTGTTATGCTATGCTATGTTTTGTTATGCTATGCTTTGTTATGCTATGTTTTGTTTTGTTATGCTATGATATGCTATGTTTTGTTTTGTTATGCTATGCTATGTTATGTTTGCTATGCTATGTTTTGTTATGCTATGCTAAGTTGTGTTGTGTTTTGTTATGCTATGCTATGTTTTGTTATGCAATGCTATGTTTTGTTGTGTTTTGCTATGCTATGCTTTGTTTTGTTATGCTATGTTTTGTGATGCTATGCTATGGTTTGTTGTGTTTTGTTATGCTATGCTATGCTTTGTTTTGTTATGCTATGCTATGTTTTTTTATGCTATCCTATGTTTGTTGTGTTTTGTTATGCTATGCTATTTTTTGATATGCTATGCTGTTTTGTTATGCTATGTTTTGTTATGCTATGCTATGCTTTGTTATGCTATGCTATGTTTTGTTTTGTTATGCTATGCTATGTTTTGTTGTGTTTTGTTATTCTATGCTATGTTTTGTTATGCTATGCTATGTTTTATTTTGCTATGCTATGCTTTGCTATGCTATGTTTTGTTGTGTTTTGTTATGCTATGCTATGTTTTGTTGTCTTTTGTTATGCTCTGCTGTTTTGTTGTGTTTTGCTATGCTATGCTATGTTTTGTTATGCTATGCTATGTTTTGTTATGCTATGTTTTGTTGTGTTTTGTTATGCTATGCTTTGTTATGCTATGTTTTGTTTTGTTATGCTATGCTATGTTTTGTTTTGTTATGCTATGCTATGCTATGTTTTGTTTTGTTATGCTATGCTATGTTTTGTTATGCCATGCTAAGTTTTGTTGTGTTTTGCTATGCTATGTTTTGTTGTGTTTTGCTATGCTATGCTTTGTTTTGTTATGCTATACTATGTTTTGTTGTGTTTTGTTATGCTATGCTATGCTTTGTTTTGTTATGCTATGCTATGTTTTTTTTTAATGCTATGCTATGTTTTGTTGTGTTTTGTTATGCTATGCTATGTTTTGTTATGCTATGCTGTTTTGTTATGCTATGCTTTGCTATGCTATGCTTTGTTATGCTATGCTATGTTTTGTTTTGTTATGCTATGTTTTGTTGTGTTTTGTTATGCTATGCTATGTTTTGTTGTGTTTTGTTATGCTATGCTGTTTTGTTGTGTTTTGTTATGCTATGCTATGTTTTGTTGTGTTTTGTTATGCTATGCTATGCTGTGTTTTGTTGTGTTTTGTTATGCTATGCTATGTTTTGTTTTGCTATGCTATGCTTTGTTATGCTATGCTTTGTTATGCTATGCTATGCTTTGTTTTATAATGCTATGCTATGTTTTGTTATGCTATGCTTTGTTTTGTTGTGTTTTGTTATGCTATGCTGTTTTGTTATGCTATGCTATGCTTTGTTATGCTATGCTATGTTTTGTTGTGTTTTGTTATGCTATGCTATGTTTTGTTGTGTTTTGTTATGCTATGCTTTGTTGTGTTTTGTTATGCTATGCTGTGTTTTGTTGTGTTTTGTTATGCTATGTTTTGTTTTGCTATGCTATGCTTTGTTATGCTATGCTATGCTTTGTTTTGTTATGCTATGCTATGTTTTGTTATGCTATGCTATGTTTTGTTGTGTTTTGTTATGCTATGCTATGTTTTGTTGTGTTTTGTTATGCTGTGTTTTGTTGTGTTTTGTTATGCTATGTTTTGTTGTGTTTTGCTATGCTATGTTTTGTTATGCTATGCTATGTTTTTTTATGCAGTTTTGTTGTGTTTTGTTATGCTATGCTATGCTTTGTTTTGTTATGCTATGCTATGCTTTGTTATGCTATGCTATGTTTTCTTTTGTTATGCTATGTTTTGTTGTGTTTTGTTATGCTATGCTATGTTATGCTATGCTATGTTTTGTTTTGTTATGCTATGCTATGCTTTGTTATGCTATGCTATGTTTTGTTTTGTTATGCTATGCTATGTTTTGTTGTGTTTTGTTATGCTATGCTATGTTTTGTTTTGCTATGCTATGCTTTGTTATGCTATGCTGTTTTGTTGTGTTTTGTTATGCTATGTTTTGTTGTGTTTTGTTATGCTATGCTATGTTTTGTTGTGTTTTGCTATGCTATGCTATGTTTTGTTATGCTATGCTATGTTCTGTTATGCTATGTTTTGTTGTGTTTTGTTATGCTATGCTTTGTTATGCTATGTTTTCTTTTGTTATGCTATGCTATGTTTTGTTATGCTAAGTTTTGTTGTGTTTTGTTATGCTATGCTATGTTTTGTTATGCTATGCTATGTTTTGTTGTGTTTTGCTATGCTATGCTTTGTTTTGTTATACTATGCTATGTTTTGTGATGCTATGCTATGTTTTGTTGTGTTTTGTTATGCTATGCTATGCTTTGTTTTGTTATGCTATGCTATGTTTTTTTATGCTATGCTATGTTTTGTTGTGTTTTGTTATGCTATGCTATGTTTTGTTATGCTATGCTGTTTTGTTATGCTATGCTATGCTTTGTTATGCTATGTTTTGTTTTGTTATGCTATGTTTTGTTGTGTTTTGTTATGCTATGCTATGTTTTGTTGTGTTTTGTTATGCTATGCTGTGCTATGTTTTGTGATGCTATGCTATGTTTTGTTGTGTTTTGTTATGCTATGCTATGCTTTGTTTTGTTATGCTATGCTATGTTTTGTTTTTTTATGCTATGCTATGTTTTGTTTTTTTATGCCATGCTATGTTTTGTTGTGTTTTGTTATGCTATGCTATGTTTTGTTATGCTATGCTGTTTTGTTATGCTATGCTATGCTTTGTTGTGCTATGCTATGTTTTGTTTTGTTATGCTATGTTTTGTTGTGTTTTGTTATGCTATGCTATGTTTTGTTGTATTTTGTTATGCTATGCTGTTTTGTTGTGTTTTGTTATGCTATGCTATGTTTTGTTATGCTATGCTATGTTTTGTTATGCTATGCTATGTTTTGTTATGCTATGTTTTGTTCTGTTTTGTTATGCTATGCTTTGTTATGCTATGTTTTGTTTTGTTATGCTATGATATGCTATGTTTTGTTTTGTTATGCTATGTTATGTTTTTTTTGCTATGCTATGTTTTGTTATGCTATGCTAAGTTGTGTTGTGTTTTGTTATGCTATGCTATGTTTTGTTATGCTATGCTATGTTTTGTTGTGTTTTGCTATGCTATGCTTTGTTTTGTTATGCTGTTTTGTGATGCTATGCTATGTTTTGTTGTGTTTTGTTATGCTATGTTCTGTTATGCTATGCTGTTTTGTTATGCTATGCTATGCTTTGTTATGCTATGCTATGTTTTGTTTTGTTATGCTATCTTTTGTTGTGTTTTGTTATGCTATGTTTTGTTGTGTTTTGTTATGCTATGCTGTTTTGTTGTGTTTTGTTATGCTATGTTATGTTGTGTTTTGTTATGCTATGCTATGCTTTGTTTTGTTATGCTATGCTATGTTTTGTTATGCTATGCTTTGTTTTGTTGTGTTTTGTTATGCTATGTTGTTTTGTTATGCTATGCTTTGTTATGCTATACTATGATTTGTTGTGTTTTGTTATGCTATGCTATGTTTTGTTGTGTTTTGTTATGCTATGCTATGTTTTCTTGTGTTTTGTTATGCTATGCTGTTTTCTTGTGTTTTGTTATGCTATGATATGTTTTGTTGTGTTTTGTTATGCTATGCTATGCTGTGTTTTGTTGTGTTTTGCAATGCTATGCTATGTTTTGTTTTGTTATGCTATGCTATGTTTTGTTATGCTATGCTTTGTTTTGTTGTGTTTTGTTATGCTATGCTGTTTTGTTATGCTATGCTATGCTTTGTTATACTATGCTATGTTTTGTTATGCTATGCTATGTTTTGTTGTGTTTTGTTATGCTATGCTGTGTTTTGTTGTGTTTTGTTATGCTATGCTATGTTTTATTTTGCTATGCTATGCTTTGTTATGCTATGCTATGCTTTGTTTTGTTATGCTATGCTATGTTTTGTTATGCTAAACTATGTTTTGTTGTGTTTTGTTATGCTATGCTGTTTTGTTATGCTATGCTATGCTATGTTATGCTATGCTATGTTTTGTTGTGTTTTGTTATGCTATGCTATGTTTTGTTGTGTTATGCTGTGTTTTGTTGTGTTTTGTTATGCTATGTTTTGTTGTGTTTTGCTATGCTATGCTATGTTTTGTTTTGTTATGCTATGCTATGCTATGTTTTTTATGCTGTTTTGTTGTGTTTTGTTATGCTATGCTATGCTTTGTTTTGTTATGCTATGCTATGCTTTGTTATGCTATGTTTTCTTTTGTTATGCTATGCTATGTTTTGGTGTGTTTTGTTATGCTATGCTGTTTTGTTATGCTATGCTATGTTATGTTTTGTTATGCTATGCTATGCTTTGTTATGCTATGCTATGTTTTGTTTTGTTATGCTATGCTATGTTTTGTTGTGTTTTGTTATGCTATGCTATGTTTTGTTATGGTATGCTATGTTTTGTTTTGCTATGCTATGCTTTGTTATGCTATGCTGTTTTGTTGTGTTTTGTTATGCTATGCTATGTTTTGTTGTGTTTTGTTATGCTATGCTATGTTTTGTTGTGTTTTGCTATGCTATGCTATGTTTTGTTATGCTATGCTATGTTCTATTATGCTATGTTTTGTTGTGTTTTGGTATGCTATGCTTTGTTATGCTATGTTTTCTTTTGTTATGCTATGCTATGTTTTGTTATGCTAAGTTTTGTTGTGTTTTGTTATGCTATGCTATGTTTTGTTATGCTATGCTATGTTTTGTTGTGTTTTGCTATGCTATGCTTTGTTTTGTTATACTATGCTATGTTTTGTGATGCTATGCTATGTTTTGTTGTGTTTTGTTATGCTATGCTTTGTTTTGTTATGCTATGCTATGCTTTGTTTTGTTATGCTATGCTATGTTTTGTTTTTTATGCTATGCTATGTTTTGTTGTGTTTTGTTATGCTATGCTATGTTTTGTCATGCTATGCTGTTTTGTTATGCTATGCTATGCTTTGTTATGCTATGCTATGTTTTGTTTTGTTATACTATGTTTTGTTGTGTTTGTTATGCTATGCTATGTTTTGTTGTGTTTTGTTATGCTATGCTGTGTTGTGTTTTGTTATGCTATGCTATGTTTTATTTTGCTATGCTATGCTTTGTTATGCTATGCTATGCTTTGTTTTGTTATGCTATGCTATGTTTTGTTATGCTAAACTATGTTTTGTTGTGTTTTGTTATGCTATGCTGTTTTGTTATGCTATGCTATGCTATGTTATGCTATGCTATGTTTTGTTGTGTTTTGTTATGCTATGCTATGTTTTGTTGTGTTATGCTGTGTTTTGTTGTGTTTTGTTATGCTATGTTTTGTTGTGTTTTGCTATGCTATGCTATGTTTTGTTTTGTTATGCTATGCTATGCTATGTTTTTATGCTGTTTTGTTGTGTTTTGTTATGCTATGCTATGCTTTGTTTTGTTATGCTATGCTATGCTTTGTTATGCTATGTTTTCTTTTGTTATGCTATGCTATGTTTTGGTGTGTTTTGTTATGCTATGCTGTTTTGTTATGCTATGCTATGTTATGTTTTGTTATGCTATGCTATGCTTTGTTATGCTATGCTATGTTTTGTTTTGTTATGCTATGCTATGTTTTGTTGTGTTTTGTTATGCTATGCTATGTTTTGTTATGGTATGCTATGTTTTGTTTTGCTATGCTATGCTTTGGTATGCTATGCTGTTTTGTTGTGTTTTGTTATGCTATGCTATGTTTTGTTGTGTTTTGTTATGCTATGCTATGTTTTGTTGTGTTTTGCTATGCTATGCTATGTTTTGTTATGCTATGCTATGTTCTATTATGCTATGTTTTGTTGTGTTTTGGTATGCTATGCTTTGTTATGCTATGTTTTCTTTTGTTATGCTATGCTATGTTTTGTTATGCTAAGTTTTGTTGTGTTTTGTTATGCTATGCTATGTTTTGTTATGCTATGCTATGTTTTGTTGTGTTTTGCTATGCTATGCTTTGTTTTGTTATACTATGCTATGTTTTGTGATGCTATGCTATGTTTTGTTGTGTTTTGTTATGCTATGCTTTGTTTTGTTATGCTATGCTATGCTTTGTTTTGTTATGCTATGCTATGTTTTGTTTTTTATGCTATGCTATGTTTTGTTGTGTTTTGTTATGCTATGCTATGTTTTGTTATGCTATGCTGTTTTGTTATGCTATGCTATGCTTTGTTATGCTATGCTATGTTTTGTTTTGTTATACTATGTTTTGTTGTGTTTGTTATGCTATGCTATGTTTTGTTGTGTTTTGTTATGCTATGCTGTTTTGTTGTGTTTTGTTATGCTATGCTATGTTTTGTTATGCTATGCTATGTTTTGTTGTGTTTTGCTATGCTATGCTATGTTTTGTTATGCTATGCTATGTTTTGTTATGCTATGTTTTGTTCTGGTTTGTTATGCTATGCTTTGTTACGCTATGTTTTGTTTTGTTACGCTATGATATGCTATGTTTTGTTTTGTTATGCTATTCTATGTTATGTTTTGTTTGCTATGCTATGTTTTGTTATGCTATGCTAAGTTGTGTTGTGTTTTGTTATGCTATGCTATGTTTTGTTATGCTATGCTATGTTTTGTTGTGTTTTGCTATGCTATGCTTTGTTTTGTTATGCTATGTTTTGTGATGCTATGCTATGTTTTGTTGTGTTTTGTTATGCTATGCTATGCTTTGTTTTGTTATGCTATGGTTTTTTTTATGCTATGCTGTTTTGTTGTGTTTTGTTATGCTATGCTATGTTTTGTTATGCTATGCTGTTCTGTTATGCTATGTTTTGTTTTGTTATGCTATCTTTTGTTGTGTTTTGTTATGCTATGTTTTGTTGTGTTTTGTTATGCTATGCTGTTTTGTTGTGTTTTGTTATGCTATGCTATGTCATGTTGTGTTTTGTTATGCTATGCTATGCTGTGTTTTGTTGTGTTTTGTTTTGCTCTGCTATGCTTTGTTATGCTATGCTATGCTTTGTTTTGTTATGCTATGCTATGTTTTGTTATGCTATGCTTTGTTTTGTTGTGTTTTGTTATGCTATGCTGTTTTGTTATGCTATGCTTTGTTATGCTATGCTATGTTTTGTTGTGTTTTGTTATGCTATGCTATGTTTTGTTGTGTTTTGTTATGCTATGCTATGTTTTGTTGTGTTTTGTTATGCTATGCTGTTTTGTTGTGTTTTGTTATGCTATGTTTTGTGTGTTTTGTTATGCTATGCTATGTTTTGTTGTGTTTTGTTATGCTATGCTGTTTTGTTGTGTTTTGTTATGCTATGCTATGTTTTGTTGTGTTTTGTTATGCTATGCTATGCTGTGTTTTGTTGTGTTTTGCAATGCTATGCTTTGTTTTGTTATGTTATGCTATGCTATGTTTTGCTATGCTATGTTTTGTTGTGTTTTGTTATGCTATTCTATGCTTTGTTATGCTATGTTTTGTTTTGTTATGCTATGCTATGTTTTGTTATGCTATGCTATGTTTTGCTTTGTTATGCTTTGTTGTGTTTTGTTATGCTATGTTATGTTTTGTTATGCTATGCTATGTTGTGTTTTGTTATGCTATGCTTTGTTATGCTATGCTATGTTTTGTTATGCTATGCTATGTTTTGTTATGCTATGCTAAGTTTTGTTGTGTTTTGCTATGCTATGCTTTGTTTTGTTATGCTATGCTATGTTTTGTTGTGTTGTGTTTTGTTATGCTATGCTATGTTATGTTTTGTTTTGTTATGCTATGCTATGTTTTGTTGTGTTTTGTTATGCTATGTTTTGTTATGCTATGTTTTGTTATGGTATGTTTTGTTTTGCTATGCTATGCTTTGTTATGCTATGCTATGTTTTGTTGTGTTTTGTTATGCTATGCTATGTTTTGTTGTGTTTTGTTATGCTATGTTTTGTTGTGTTTTGATTTGCTATGTTTTGTTTTGTTATGCTATGTTTTGTTATGCTATGCTATGTTTTGTTGTGTTTTGTTATGTTATGCTTTGTTATGCTATGTTTTTTTTGTTATGCTATGCTATGCTTTGTTGTGCTATGCTATGTTTTGTTTTGTTATGCTATGCTATGTTTTGTTATGCTATGCTAAGTTTTGTTGTGTTTTGTTATGCTATGCTATGTTTTGTTTTGTTATGCTATGCTATGTTTTGTTGTGTTTTGTTATGCTATGCTATGTTTTGTTATGGTATGTTTTGTTTTGCTATGCTATGCTTTGTTATGCTATGCTATGTTTTGTTTTGTTTTGTTATGCTATGCTATGTTTTGTTGTGTTTGTTTATGCTATGTTTTGTTGTGTTTTGCTATGCTATGTTTTGTTTTGTTATGCTATGTTTTGTTTTGTTATGCTATGCTATGTTTTGTTGTGTTTTGTTATGCTATGTTTTGTTGTGTTTTGCTATGCTATGTTTTGTTTTGTTATGCTATGTTTTGTTTTGTTATGCTATGCTATGTTTTGTTGTGTTTTGTTATGTTATGCTTTGTTATGCTATGTTTTCTTTGTTATGCTATGCTATGCTTTGTTGTGCTATGCTATGTTTTGTTTTGTTATGCTGTGCTGTTTTGTTATGCTATGCTAATTTGTGTTGTGTTTTGTTATGCTATGCTATGTTTTGTTATGCTATCCTATGTTTTGTTGTGTTTTGCTATGCTATGCTTTGTTATGCTATGCTATGTTTTATGATGCTATATTTTGTTGTGTTTTGTTATGCTATGCTTTGTTTTGTTATGCTATGCTATGTTTTGTTTTGTTATGCTATGCTATGTTTTGTTGTGTTTTGTTATGCTATGCTATGTTTTGTTATGCTATGCTATGTTTTGTCTTGCTATGCTATGCTTTGTTTTGTTATGCTATGCTATGTTATGCTATGCTATGTTTTGTTATGCTATGCTATGCTTTGTTATGCTATGTTTTGTTTTGTTGTGCTATGCTATGTTTTGTTATGCTATGCTATGTTTTGTTGTGTTTTGTTATGCTATGTTTTGTTATGCTATGCTATGCGTTGTTATGCTATGCTATGTTTTGTTGTGTTTTGTTATGCTATGCTATGTTTTGTTGTGTTTTGTTATGCTATGTTTTGTTGTGCTTTGCTATGTTATGCTATGTTTTGTTTTGTTGTGTTAAGCTATGCTATGTTTTGTTTTGTTATGCTATGCTATGATTTGTTATGTTATGTTGTGTTAGGCTAGGCTATGTTATGTTGTGTTAGGCTAGGCTATGTTATGTTGTGTTAGGCTAGGCTGTGTTATGTTGTGTTAGGCTAGGCTGTGTTATGTTGTGTTAGGCTAGGTTGTGTTGTGTTGTGCTGTGTTGTGTTGTGCTGTGTTTTGTTTTGTTATGTTATGTTTTTGTTGTGTTTTGTTATGCTATGCTATGTTTTGTTTTGTTATGCTATGCTATGTTTTGTTGTGCTTTGCTATGCTATGCTATGTTTTGTTTTGTTATGCTACGCTATGATTTGTTATGTTATGTTGTGTTAGGCTAGGCTATGTTATGTTGTGTTAGGCTAGGCTATGTTATGTTGTGTTAGGCTAGGCTGTGTTATGTTGTGTTAGGCTAGTGTAGTGAGCTGGCCCCACGTGTACAGCATACAAAGAAGACGTAGCCGGTTTCCAGTTGATGTAGTTTATTAAGCAGATGCTGTAAGCTGTAACAGGCCCCACCAGGAGCAGCCTCCTAGCTGCTCAGCCCATCTTCCCAACTGTCTCACACACCACAGGCACCCAAGCATTCCACTCACACTGACATTCTACACGGAACACTCACACTGGCTGAGCAGCTAGGTAGCGGGAACATAATGACATGACCTGAGGATACTACATATCCTATCCCTTTTATATTGAACAGTAAAAAGAACTAAGCTAAATTGAAAAACAACTATACACAGAAATGTACAAGAGATGTAAATAGTCCGTAAACCCAGGGATGCAAAGAATGACATCACGAGAGGGAAAACAGACAAGCAAAAAGGAGGAAAGAAGGATGAAAAGAATAAAAACACACTCTAACACCATCCTCCTCCTTTAACAGTGAACAAAGAAAAATGTAAGAAGACCAAGAAGAACTCACATACACCAAGTGAGAATAACGCACAAGACAGAAGAAAAGGGTAAACTTTACCCAGACCAGGATACAATGGGTGGAACGACACCCAAGGAAGTACACCTCACGTGAGGAGACTGTGGCGAAAACACCATACGCCACCCCTCATGTGAGGGACACTGTGGGACTAAAACCCCAGTGAAAAAAAAATGATTGGGACTGACACCCAAATGTACAAGTTACATCACATGGGACTAACCCCCAAGGACATGTGCAGCATAAGGATACAGATGCAGCACAGTGTGGAATCACAAGAGGACAACCCACACACATGAAAACGTAGAAGGAAGTGAAGGGACTGACACCCAACACCCAAATAACAAAGGTGGGACTAACACCCCCTTTAAACTAAGTAAATAGGACTAACACCCATTACTACTAACATAGGTGGGACATTAACCCCCTAAAACTGCGTAAATGGGAAAACACCCCATAACCCCATCACAAGCGGTTTAACCACAAAGGTGAGGAGACTAATGACCAGAAAGTAGGACTGAAACCCCTCCCAAATATAAATAACTGTGAACATGGGGTCATGGGACTGAAACCCACTCCCATCCCTAGACAGGGATAATCTATCTGGAACCTGGGAACATGGGACTAAAAACCCACTCCCATCCCTAGACAGGGATAATCTATCTGGAACCTGGGAACATGGGACTAAAAACCCACTCCCATCCCTAGACAGGGATAATCTATCTGAAGAAACACATCAGAGATCTAGTGCCAACATAACACGTACATGTGTAATTTCAATCAACAATGTAGGCATATACCAATCAGAAGTCACTCAAGGTTCAAGTCTCTTTTCCCTGTAAAAGAAGACAAATTAGCGTAATAACTTTTAAAAACATGCTCCTCTAAATTTGTATGTAAAAATGTCAAAGGTGTGCCTGTCACCGCGAAGATAGACAAGCGAGGCATGAAACAGTTGATGTAGATGTGTAAGAAGGCACTCTGCCACAGAAACAATGCCACAATACTTGTTAAACAGGAACCAAACAAATACCCATCTTGGCCACTGGATGGCAGCGTGACACTGTGTTGAAAAATCATACCAACAGTTTTGATCACTTTACGCCACACTTAAGCAAAAAAACGAGACACTGTTCTCTTTTAAAGACACCGGAGCTCCGATAATCTTCTCAATCTTCTTCTGCTATCTTCCATTAGTGAAAAATCTTCACATTCACATTGTTTATGTCCACGAGTGTAACGAACACAACACAGCGATTCTGTCAACGGATGAAATCTAAAGAAACTGCCACTCACCACCAGTAGATTGAGGTCTTCAACAAACTTTTTTGATAACGACATGGATGGCAGCAGCTTGATAATACCTATAGTACTGGGAACAGATCCTGGTTAGTTGTAGCCAAAGACAAGATGGCAGCACGTTATGCACGTCGTCCCGGATGGCTCAAAGCAAGCTCGTGCATGAATTCGTCCAAGAGCAGCCACCACTATGTAGATAATGCGTCGTCAGAGAAGATCCCTCGAAGAAACTCCATGAAACAATGCCACACAGGTAAGAGTGCATGCGCTCTGTGTGCGCGCTCTATTGGTGACTCATAGCTCCATTTTAAACTTCGAAATAGCAGTTAAACTGGCAATTTTAGAAAGATGGCTTAAGAGATCCTAACAATAAGTTTCAAAATGTGTCTCACATTTTAAATACTTGCTCGGCAGCACAGCTTGTCTCAGGGAACCAACCCTAAAAGAAACTCACATTTGAAAGTCACTTTTTTTTTCCTCCTGTAAACGTAACGCTGATACTGCACTGAACACACCAACTGGTATGCAGGAACTGTCAAGGACAAAGAGGTGTCCAAAAAAAAATCAAATATACTTAATGTCACACCTCACATTGTCTCCAAACGTTTAAAATAAATATTCCTGCTGTGTGACAATACACTTCCTCATTCTTGTTACAGTTCTGTCAGCCAGTGCTACTGTAAGACCATTTCCATATGTTTGCAGTCCTCCAAGAATGACATTGTTCAAAATCCCATTTCCTACAAAACATCAAACACTGCGCAACATGCACTGAATTTGTATGCTCACTTTGCGCAGCGTCCATGAAACAAATGAAACAGCTACTGTAGTAAACAGTCAAAATTTAAGCTTCTCAAATCGTGCGCTGACACAGAGGCACATAGAGTAGAGTTCATTATCCAGACCCTACGCATAGGCAAGACTTTAGTTTGTAAGTCATACATGTGCAGCTTGTATTTAAACTGCATGCCGTTATTCATAGCCACTTCATTGCGCACTCAAGACACATGCATTAACAGCCACAGATTACCTTGCTTTTTGAGGCACTGTAGCCATTAGTTATGACACTCTAGACGTTTGTTGCGGCATGTAACCTTCTGCAAGATGTAGACAGCCTTTCTCTAAAGATGTTGTTGAAGCGTTGATCAAGGCACAGCACGCCTGGGCTGTCCGGTGTGGTGGACACTGGTGGGGCTACTGCGCGTGCCTGTCATGGTTCCTTTTTCTTGCGTTACCTTTTGCTTGTAACATGTTTCAAAGTCCTTGTTTCTTGGCTTCATCAGCTTTAACTTAACTCCTGTTGCTTTTTGAGTTGAGTTGCTTCAAAATCCCATCCTCGTCGCCATAAATAATGTAGTGAGCTGGCCCCACGTGTACAGCATACAAAGAAGACGTAGCCGGTTTCCAGTTGATGTAGTTTATTAAGCAGATGCTGTAAGCTGTAACAGGCCCCACCAGGAGCAGCCTCCTAGCTGCTCAGCCCATCTTCCCAACTGTCTCACACACCACAGGCACCCAAGCATTCCACTCACACTGACATTCTACACGGAACACTCACACTGGCTGAGCAGCTAGGTAGAGGGAACATAATGACATGACCTGAGGATACTGCAGCTAGGCTGTGTTATGTTGTATTAGGCTAGGTTGTGTTGTGTTGTGTTGTGCTGTGTTTTGTTTTGTTATGTTATGTTTTTGTTTTGTTTTGTTACATAATTATGTTTAAAAGAATACTTCAGGCAAATTAATTAAAAACTTCAAGCAGAACGTGCCTTGCAGTAACATTTCTCGATGCAAAGCAATATGTTTAGTGAGATTAAAACATTTTCATAGGTTACTTTTTTTCGCTCTGGTTTTTAGGCCCCTCTAAATACTACGCGCCTTTGGTTACAGTGTTATAAAAAAACGTGTTATGTGCATTTTCAATTACTTGGGAAAACAAGCCGGTGTTTTCCGTCTTTGCCTGCAGAGCAGCTGGGTCTCACAAAGTGGGTCTCTCAGCACAGACCTGCAGCTCCACTCCACAGCGTTCTCTGCCCCGCCTTCTCAGAGCATCCTCCTTTGAGACACGTAGCCACTTCCTTGTGTGGGGCCCTCTGGCAGCTGGACACCGACAGACCAATGAGAGAGCTGACTGGCGCATGCTCCAGGCGTGAAGCCAGCGTGGTTGCAGGACGCCTGGTGCATGCTCCTTCATGGCTCTCGTGAAGACATTTCTTATCAGCTTGTTAAATAAACAAGCTGATAAGAAATGTCTTCACGACAGACGCAAAGCATGCAAGCCAGTCCAGCTCGGAGACAAAGGGCGTGAACAGAAAACCCTTATTTCCAATGGCAGGCCACCGTTTACCATAAACGGTGACACCGGCCAATGGAAATGAGGGGTGGGGCTTAAAGCCCTTTTCTGAAAGTCCTCTCCTACAAAATCCCTCGCGGAGGCGGAGCAGCGCTTAGCGCTGCAACGCACGCGAGACCTAAAAAAAGGCACGTCTGCTGTTTCTTTTTGTGATTTTTCCTTTCAAATAAGTAAAGTAAAAGTTCACAAAAGTGAACATTGGCAAGGTAGAATTTTGAGTAATTAAAGAGCTATTTCTTTATAAGGAATAAGCACAATGCTTTCTGCAAACAAAACCAAAACAGTTGTTTGTTTAAAATAAATATGTAAATCTTTCAGGGAGCAACCAGTAATGACAACAGTAATCTCAGGCCACTTGGAAGGTGGGCTGATGGACAAGCGTTTGACCCCGAGGTCAACAAGTAGTTTTAACCGCACCTTGATCTGCAGCACATGACGCTGAACCCTTTCTTCAAAGCGCCACGGAAGAGGGCCCGTTTCCAGCTGTCTGCGCCTTTGTGGACAACCAGGAAGTGAGGATAGCGCTAAAAACACAAATAACAGGGCTGACGAGTCGTCTTTTATTCGACACCTCCAGAATATTTTCAAAATCTTATCTTAACCCCTTCGCTGCTAGGCCTTTTCCCCCCCTGTGCTAAGCCTTTTTTTGGCTATTTGGGGTAGTTCGCGCTTAGGCCCCTGTAACTTTTTGACCACATAAGGTATCCACGCCAAATTTGCGTCCTTTTTTTCCAACATCATGGGGATTCTAAAGGCATCCAGGGTTTGTGGATTCCCCTGGAGGGGACTCAGAAATTAGCCAAAATACAGCTAAATTTTTTTTTTTTTTGAAAAATGGGAAAAAAGGGCTACAGATGAAAGCATCTGTTTTTTTCCCTGCAAATGGTATCAAAAAAGGGGTTGTGGTGCTGAAATCACCATCTTTCCAGCTTTCAGGGACAAGCAGACTTTTGTCAGAAAACCAAAATATTTAACACAGTTTTGGCATTTTTCTGGGACATAGCCTATTTTTGCCATTTTTTGTGCTTTCAACCTCCTTCCAGTTAATGGTAGAAATGGGTATGAAAGCAATAATGGATCTTGGAAAGCTATACATTTTAGAAAATTAGACAAAAGTTTGAATTCAGCAAGGGGTCATTTGTGTAGATCCTTCAAGTTTTCTTTATAGAAACTAACAGTTAAATATAGGAATAATTGAAAATTAGTTTAAAAAAACAGCCATTTGTGTCAACGTTTTCACCTGTAACCTCTTCTAATTATGACAGCTGTTTGAAAGCAATATACCTTTACATCCACTGGACCTTTCTGGTGGTGGGGATATATAGGACTTGTAGGTTCACCAAGAACCCGACGAACCCAGAGCCAATAACTGAGCAACGTCTTGCAATGGTTTTTTATTATGTACCAGGTATATAGCAATTATTTTAGGAAAATTATACATGGAAAAATAGGTATGAAAGACACCTATGTATTTCTGAAATGGGAACAAAATATAGGGGCATATTAGCAAGACCGGCGATAAAATTATCGCCGTTTTAGCGGCAGGAAACTGCCGCTAAAACGGCGATAATGGGCTTGCTAATATGCGTTATAGAATTCCAATAGAAGCCCAGGTTAGATGTGCAGGACATCTAACCTGGGCTTCTATTGAAATTCTATAACGCATATTAGCAAGCCCATTATCGCCGTTTTAGCGGCAGTTTCCTGCCGTTAAAACGGCGATAATTTTATCGCCGGTCTTGCTAATATGCCCCAAAATATAGAGTTTAGAAACAGGAGATATTTGCACATTTCCGAAATTGGGAGCACCCATACTAGCATGAGAATTATAGGTCATTTTTCAAAATGACTTCTTTTTTACACATTGTCTTTCATTTGGAAGGCAGAAATGCATCGAAAGTCAATAGGTAATAACAGTTGCTCTACAGTTCTGTGTTACCCTAAGTCTCCCGATAAAAATTGTACCTCACTAGTGTGGGTAGGCCTATTGCCCACAACAGGAAACGGCTCAAAACGCAACGTGGACACACCACAATTTCACAATGAAAAATGACCCTTTTTTTGCAAAGTGCCTAGCTGTAGTTTTTGAACCCTAGCTCTGCCGGCACCTAGGGAAACCTAGCAAACCTATACATTTTTGAAAACTAGACACCCAGGGGAATCCAGGATGGGGTGACTTGACTGGCTCTCCCCAGGTTCTGTTACCCAGAATCCTTTGCAAACCTCAAAATCTGTCAAAAAAGCCACATTTTCCTCACATTTCTGGGGTGGAAAGTTCTGGAATCTGCGTGGATCCACAAAATTCCACCCACCCCGCTTTCCCCAAAGTCTTCCGAGAAAAATGGTACCTCACTTGTGTGGGCAGGCCTAGTGCCCGCTACAGGAAACGGCCCAAAACGCAACCTGGACACACCACATTTTCACTGTGAAAAATGACCCTTTTTTTGCAAAGTACCTAGCTGTAGATTTTGAACCCTAGCTCTGCCGGCACCTAGGGAAACCTAGCAAACCTATACATTTTTGAAAACTAGACACCCAGGGGAATCCAGGATGGGGTGACTTGACTGGCTCTCACCAGGTTCTGTTACCCAGAATCCCTTGCAAACCTCAGAATTTGTAAAAAAAACCACAATTTCCTCACATTTCTGTGGTGGAAATTTCTGGAATCTGCGTGGCTCCACAAAATTCCACCCACCCCGCGTTTCCCAAAGTCTTCTGAGAAAAATGGTATCTCACTTGTGTGGGTAGGCCTAGTGCCCGCGAAAGGAAACAGCCCAAAACGCAACGTGGACACACCACATTTTCACAGTGAAAACTGACCCTTTTTTTGCAAAGTGCCTAGCTGTAGATGTTGAACCCTAGCTCTGCCGGCACCAAGGGAAACCTAGCAAACCTATACATTTTTGAAAACTAGACACCCGGGGGATTCCAGGGAGGTATGGCTTGCGTGGATCCCCCAACGTTTTCTTACCCATTTTTGTGTTGGAAAGTTGTGGCATCACCGGGCTGACACAAATTTCCTACCACCCAGCGTTCCCCCAGGTCTCCCGATAAAAATGGTGCCTCACTCGTGTGGGAGGCCTAAGTACCCGCGACAGGCAAGGGCCCAAAACATATTGAGGCGACATCAAAATTGCCGATCACAAAACGACCTGGTTTTGCAAGGGGGGTGTTAGACTTGGCATCTTTTGGCGTGTTTCCCCTGAGTTTTTGCTTTCTACCCTCCCGGTTTTGAGTCTGTTTTTGCTGGCGTAGTGTTTCTGCGCACTTTTCGCACTGCTGATCAGTGGTACAGTGCAAGTGCTCCTGTGGTAAAGTATGTTATGGATTGGTGTTTCCATGATTGGCTGTTTGGTTTTCTTGTCAGCCCCTAGTAAAGTGCACTGAATGTGCCAGGGCCTGGGAACCAAATGCTACGCGTGGGCCTACAGCACGGATTGTGCCACCCACGTGAGTAGCCCGGAAAAGGTACCTCAGACCTGCCATTGCAGAGTCTGCGCACAGTTTGTAACTGTCATGTCGACTTGGCCCGTGCACACACTGGCCAGTCCCTAACCTTCCCTTTTCTTACATGTCAGACACCCCTAAGGTAGGCCCAAAGTACCCTTGTGGGCAGGGTGCAGTGTATGTGAAAGGTAGGACATGCCCTGGTGTGTGTGGCATGTCCTGATAGTGAATTACAGCCCATTTCGTTTTTCACTATCGCAAGGCTACCTGTTCCTCATAGGATAGAATGGGAAGTTTGTTTATAACATCTTATAAACATAACTGGCCCTGGGAACTAGGTGGGAAAATAAAATTTAGTATGCCTGAACTCAGAATCTAACGATGCATCTTTTAGTAAAGGTGATTTTTACATTCTGTGTTTGAAAATACCACTTTTTTCTTGCTCAGACATCCCGTGTGCCTCTGCTGGAATGTGGATTGCCTGTCTGGGTTTTGGACGACAGATGCCTAGGAAGCAAGGGTGGCTCCCGATAGTCTAGGTAGGTCAGGAAAGGGCTGAATAAACCTGGGCTGCGATGGGGGAAGAGGGAGGAGATTTCCTTGCACCTCAAAGGGCCTGGTCTGCCTCTGACAATGCCGTCTCCACCCCCTGCCGGGAAATCACACCAGAGAAGGCAGAACTGGTTCTGCCTAGAGGATCAAAGGATTTTTGGATACAAATACTGGGGCCCGACTCCTGAACTTTAGAACTCTTTTGGATCAAGAAGACTGCCAAGAAGAAGAGCTGGAGAAGCTGTGAGGAGGGACTACCACTTTGCTGTGTGCTTTGCTGTGTTGGCCTACAGTGGCTGCTTCTGTCTTGGGCAGTGAAAGGACTGGACTGAACTTTCTGCAATCTACTTTTGTGAGTTTCTCCAAGGGCTTGAGGTAGAGCTTGCCCCCTGTTCAAGAAGTCTCAGGAACAGCAAAGACTTCAAGCTCTTCTGCCTCAGCACTGGGGACTGTGTGTTTTGTGCTGCGACAGAAGAAAAGCAACTCGACGACGTCTACGACGCCGCTGCCGACTCCGTGTCCTGAAGGCACCGCAGAGGGCACCGCCGCAACGCTGCACCGCGTCCCTGGTCTCACCGACGACACCTGCTGACGCCGCCACTGAGCCGCTGCTCGCACCGTGACCTGTGGGCACCGCACTCCGCACCGCCTCACTTCACGCCGAAGCCTGGGCACCGCCGCAACGCTGCACCGTGACCCTGGTCTCACCGACGACGCCTGCTGACGCCGCCACCGAGCCGTTGCTCGCACAGCGACCTGTGGGCACAGCACTCCGCACCGCCTCACTTCACGACGACGCCTTGGCCTCCCCGACGCCGCCGCTCCACGCCGAAATCGACGCCGCTGCTTGCACCGTGGTTCGAGGGCACCGCTCGTGAAGTTACACGATGCACCGCCCTCATACCGCACCGCAGCCTTGGCCTACCGACGCCGGCACCATCGACTCCCGTTCGTCAGCCGACGACAGCGCTTCTGCAACGACGACGCCGCTGCTTGCACCGTGACCTGCCAGCACCGTGACGAGCACCGCCTTCACCTCGCACCGCGACCCTGGTCTCACCGACGACGCCATCTGACGCTGCCACCGAGCCGCTGCTCACACCGCGACCTGAGGGCACCGCACACCGCACCGCTGCACTTCGCACCGCAGCACCCGACGCCTGCCAACGCCAGCGCTCCTGATCCCAACAGAAAGGAGCTCGACCTGCAACGCGAGTGACTACAAGGGCCTCGGCGCCCTGCATCTCTAACAGGTAGTGTTTGCGGGTCTTCCCGATACCGTAGCTGGTCCGCGACCAGCCTGAACTGTTTGGATTTGTTTGCTCACGACACCGTGATAACCCCAGACGGAGCTATCGACATCAAGGAACTGTTTCTAAAGTGTATTTTGATAACTGTAGATTTTTAAGTACTGTATTGTGGATTCTTCTCATTTTTGGTCTTGTATATAAAAATATTGGCTATTTTTCTAAACTGGTGTGGTGTCCTTTTGTAGTGCTTACATTGTATTACTGTCGGTTATGTGCAAATGCTTTACACACTGCCTCTAAGATAAGCCTGACTGCTCGTGCCAAGCTACCAAGGGGGTGAGCAGGGGTTATTTTAGGAGTGTAACTCCCTTATCCTGACTAGGAAGAAGGGTCCCTACTTGCACAAAGGTGTAAGCCCTTGCCAACTAGAGACCCCCATTTCTAACATTGATGGCAGCGGTGGGATAGGACTTGCGTTTGCACTTGACTTACAGTGATTGGTGTGCACTACTACCATATCGCAGACCATTACGTGCCACATACTAGTCCTTTTTCTTTTTGGCCTATTTTTTGATCTTGCCAGTTTGAACTTGGTACTTTGTCATGCCGGAATCAAGAGCATCCTCCGTTGCATCCCTGGAAATTGCCTTTGAGGAGGATAGGTTGGAACTCTACAATGTTAGGGAATTGAAATCCATTTGCAAGAGCTTAAAAGTCCAAGTCAGAGGCCTCACTAGGAAGGACGAGCTACAAAAGGCGCTGAGGGCCTGGGTAGCAGCCAGAGATGCAAGTGGGCAATCTGGCGATCTTAGTGGAGAGGAGGAGGGGCCTATTCCTAGGGTGGATGTGCTTTTGGGAGGGGGGGAACCCTCCAGGCCAGGCAGCAGTAGCCTGTCCCCAGAGGAGCTGGAGGACAGGCGGGAAGCAAGGAAGTTCGAGTTGGAAAAACTCAGGATGGAAAGCGAGAGGGAAAACAAAAGAATAGCCATGGAGGAAAGGAAGATGATGTTAGACCATGAGCGAGGTCTTAAGGAGCTGGAGCTAAGGAGTAGGCCCGGCTCAGATGGTGGCAGCAACTCGTCAAGACAGGCAGACAGAATCGTGCACATCCCTAAGAATGTGGGCAAGGAATTCAAGAAGGGGGATGACATACAAAGGTGGTTTCAGGGGTACGAGGCAGCAATCCACATGAATGGGGTCCCTGAGGAGAATTGGGGAGCAGGATTGTGGCCTCTCTTCCCTGAAGAAGCGAGGGACACTTTAATAGCTTTGGGTAAGGGGTATCACCTCACCTATCCAGACATGAAGGACGCCCTCCTCACTAAGTATGGTCTTACTCCTGAAAAGTACAGGGATCAGTTCAGGTCCAGTAAGAAGTCTGATGCCAACACTTGGTTGGAATGTGTGGATGTGTTTTGCCGGGCACTGGATGGCTGGGTGAAGGGCAGTAATGTGACAGATTTTCAGGGGCTCTACAATTTGATTGCATGGGAGCACTTGTCCAGTCTATGTTTTGCAGATCTGCGCCAGCACCTAGTTGATAGTAAGCTGACTGACCCTAGGAAGCTTGCTATGGAGGCGGACCGCTGGGTGAGTACCAGGGTCCACAAGAAAGCGTTTGGGGGAGACTCAGCCAAAGGTGGGCAGGGTCCCCAGCAGAAAAGTGGGGAGGACAAGGGTTAAGCACAGGAGTTCTCTAAAGGGCCCCAAAATAACACCCAAGGTAAAGGTTCCCATCCCCCTGGAGATAAGAAGCAAGGGGTCTCGTCAGGAAAGCCTGCTGAGACCGGCCCCCGCAAATGTTTTCCATGTGACCAGGTGGGGCACATGAAGGGGGACCCCAGGTGCTCCAAGGGGGCACAGCCACCCACTGGTGGGCAGTCCAAGGTGTTGGCTAGTGTAGCGCTTGGGGAGGAGGAGGAGTACCCACAGGAGGGTGGGGACCCCGCAGAAATGACCCTCGTCTCACTAGGGGACAGTGAGATGGTCCCAGGGACCCAGGTGCCCCCTAACACCAAGAAATACAGCACCTGGGTGACCATCAATGGGAGAAGGGTAGAGACTCTCAGGGATACTGGAGCCAGTGTGACCTCAGTCCGGTGTCACCTGGTCTCTGAGGAGCAGGTAGTCTCCGGGGCATTCCACCAAGTAATTGCAGTCGACAATTCAGAGCGCCAGTGTCTGGTGGCGCAGGTTCCCTTCGAGTGGGGGGGGTCGCAGGTCCCTTGAGGGTGGTTGTGAGCCCTTCCATGCCTGTAGATTGTCTGCTCGGTAACGACCTGGAGCAGTCCTTGTGGAAGGATGTTGAGCTCAGGTCCCACTTGGAGATGCTTGGCTTGCCAGAGTGGGCATGCGTGTCCACTCGGTCCATGGCGGCCAGAGAGGGTGATCAGAGGGACCCGGAGCCTGAAACAGTGGCCCAGGTCCCTGCCAAGAGAAAGGGCAAGGGGCGCGGGAAACCGGCCCCCGAAGTTCCCACGGCCCGGGAGGAGGCGGACCTTGAGGGGGACGCCCCGGTGCCTACAGGGGAACAGGTAGCCGAACTGGGGGACATCTCTGAGCTGACCCATTGGCAGCAAGAAGGGGGTCCCACCAGGGAGGAGTTCTGCCGGGAGCAGAAAGAGTGCCCTTCTCTGGAGGGTCTGCGGCGGCAGGCCTCAGCCCAGGCGACTGGTGATCAGTCCGGATTACATTGGATCTACTGGGAGAATGATCTCCTGTATAGCGAGCCTAAGGTCGCTGAGCCTGGGTCAGCCCATGTGCTGGTGGTACCCCAGCGCTTCAGGACCTTCCTACTGGGTCTGGCTCACGACGTGCCTTTGGCAGGACATTTGGGGCAGGACAAGACCTTTGACCGGCTTGTCACCCACTTCTTCTGGCCCCAAATGCGAAGGCAGTCAGATGTACATTGCCGGTCTTGACAAACTTGCCAGGCAAGTGGTAAGAGTGGGAGGAAGGTCAAAGCTCCTCTCCAACCGTTCCCTGTTGTTGGGACACCATTTGAAAAGGTAGGGATGGACATTGTGGGGCCACTGGATCCCAAGACAGCCATGGGCAACAGGTACATCCTGGTCTTGGTGGACCATGCCACACGGTACCCGGAGGCAATCCCTCTCAGGACAACAACGGCGCCAGTGGTGGGCCGGGCGTTAATGGGGATCTTTTCCCGCGTGGGGTTCCCCCGAGAGGTGGTTTCCGACAGGGGGACCAATTTCATATCGAAGTATATGACATCCCTGTGGAAGGAGTGTGGTGTTACTTACAAGTTCACCACCCCTTACCACCCACAAGGTAACGGTCTGGTAGAAAGGTTCAACCAGACCTTGAAGGGCATGATTAAGGGTCTAACAGAACCCATGAGGCGTAAGTGGGACGTCCTCTTGCCGTGCCTTCTCTTTGCCTACAGGGAGGTACCCCAGAAGTCTCTCGGGTTCAGTCCCTTTGAGCTTCTGTATGGTCACCCTGTGAGAGGACCTCTGAGTTTGGTGAAGGAAGGCTGGGAGGCAGCTCCCAGGAAAACTCCCCAGGATGTGTTTAGTTACATGCTGGCCTTCCGGAACCAAACTGCCCACTTCAGGAAACTCGCTCAGGCGAACCTCGAAGCCAGTCAGGAAGAAATGAGGAAGTGGTATGACCAGAATGCCACTCTGGTCGAGTTTCAACCTGGACAAAAAGTGTGGGTCATGGCCCCAGTGGAAACTTGTGCTTTACAAGACAAGTGGACTGGGCCGTTTGAGGTGGTGGAGCGCAAAAGTGAGGTCACCTACCTGGTGGATTTGCAGGCTCCCAGGAACCCTTTGCGGGTCCTCCACGTGAACCACCTCAAACCCCACTTCGAGAGGTCCAAAGTGAGCATGCTCTTGGCGACAGATGACGGGGCGGAAGAGGAGAGTGATCCTCTCCCGACCTCCTGTCGGCCAAGGAAGGTGATGGGTCAGTGGAAGGTGTGATCCTCTCCCCGACACTGACCGCCAAGCAGCAGAGCGACTGTCACCGGTTGCTGGGACAGTTTGCCCCGCTGTTCTCCCTGACCCCAGATGTTACTCACTGGTGTACCCATGACGTGGACACCGGTGACAGCCCCCCTGTGAAGCACAAAATTTACAGGTTGGCTGACCAGGTCAAGGCCAGCATCAAGGAGGAAGTCTCTAAGATGTTGGCGTTAGGGGTGGTTGAGCCGTCCAGTAGTCCGTGGGCCAGCCCTGTGATCTTGGTCCCAAAGGCTGCTGCACCCGGGGCCACTCCAAAACTGCGGTTTTGTGTGGACTACCATGGGCTCAATGCCGTCACCAGGACTGATGCACACCCCATCCCCAGAGCTGATGAGCTCATTGATCGGTTGGGAGCTGCCAAGTTCCTCAGCATGTTTGATTTAACGTCTGGGTACTGGCAGATTGCCTTAACCGATGGGGCCAAGGAGAGGTCAGCATTTTCAACCCCAGAAGGACATTACCAGTTCCGGGTGATGCCCTTTGGGTTGAAGAATGCCCCTGCCACCTTTCAGAGGTTGGTCAACCAGGTGTTGGCTGGGCTGGAGGATTTCAGTGCCGCCTACCTGGATGACATTGCAGTGTTCAGTTCCAGCTGGGAAGAACACTTGCAGCACCTCGGTGAAGTGTTGAAGGCGCTGCAAAGGGCAGGCCTCACGATCAAGGCCAGTAAATGCCAGATCGGGCAGGGTTCTGTGGTGTACTTGGGACACCAGGTAGGGAAAGGCCAGGTGGCACCCCTACAACCCAAGATTGACACCATTCTGACTTGGGAGCCCCCCAAGACCCAGACAGAGGTGAGGGCCTTTTTAGGACTCACTGGGTACTACCGGAGATTCGTTAAGGGTTATGGCACCATTGTTGCCCCCTTAACCGAGCTGACTTCCAGGAAGCAGCCCAAGAAGGTGATCTGGACTGAGTAATGCCAGAAGGCTTTTGATGCCCTGAAGGCCGCCATGTGCACGGCACCCGTGCTCAAGGCACCCGACTTCTCCAAGGAATTCGTCGTGCAGACTGATGCTTCAGAGCATGGTGTGGGAGCGGTGCTCTCACATCTGAACGAAGAGAGCCTAGACCAGCCTGTAGTCTTCCTTAGCAGGAGACTACTCCCCAGGGAACAGAGGTGGAGTGCCATAGAAAAAGAAGCTTTCGCTGTGGTCTGGGCACTGAAGAAGCTGAGGCCCTACCTGTTTGGGACTCACTTCCGGGTTCAGACAGACCACAGGCCCCTCAGGTGGTTAATGCAAATGAGGGGTGAGAATCCAAAACTGCTGAGGTGGTCCATCTCCCTACAGGGAATGGATTTTACGGTGGAACACCGTCCTGGCACAGAATACGCCAATGCAGATGGTCTGTCCAGGTTCTTCCGCCTTAGTGAAGAGAACTCCCAGGAGGTTGGGTAGTTCTCCCTACTTTCAGCTGGAGGGGACATGTGTTAGACTTGGCATCTTTTGGCGTGTTTCCCCTGAGTTTTTGCTTTCTACCCTCCCGGTTTTGACTCTGTTTTTGCTGGCGTAGTGTTTCTGCGCACTTTTCGCATTGATGATCAGTGGTACAGTGCAAGTGCTCCTGTGGTAAAGTATGTTATGGATTGGTGTTTCCATGATTGGCTGTTTGGTTTTCTTGTCAGCCCCTAGTAAAGTGCACTGAGTGTGCCAGGGCCTGGGAACCAAATGCTACGCGTGGGCCTGCAGCACGGATTGTGCCACCCACGTGAGTAGCCCGGAAAAGGTACCTCAGACCTGCCATTGCAGAGTCTGCGCGCAGTTTGTAACTGTCATGTCAACTTGGCCCGTGCACACACTGGCCAGTCCCTAACCTTCCCTTTTCTTACATGTCAGACACCCCTAAGGTAGGCCCAAAGTACCCCTGTGGGCAGGGTGCAGTGTACGTGAAAGGTAGGACATGCCCTGGTGTGTGTGGCATGTCCTGATAGTGAATTACAGCCCATTTCGTTTTTCACTATCGCAAGGCTACCTGTTCCCCATAGGACAGAATGGGAAGTTGTTTATAACATCTTATAAACATAACTGGCCCTGGGAACTAGGTGGGAAAATAAAATTTAGTATGCCTGAACTCAGAATCTAACGATGCATCTTTTAGTAAAGGTGATTTTTACATTCTGTGTTTGAAAATACCACTTTTAAGAAGTAGGTATTTTCTTGCTCAGTCATCCCGTGTGCCTCTGCTGGAATGTGGATTGCCTGTCTGGGTTTTGGATGACAGATGGCTAGGAAGCAAGGGTGGCTCCCGATAGTCTAGGTAGGTCAGGAAAGGGCTGAATAGACCTGGGCTGCGATGGGGGAAGAGGGAGGAGATTTTCTTGCACCTCAAAGGGCCTGGTCTGCCTCTGACAATGCCGTCTCCACCCCCTGCCGGGAAATCACACCAGATAAGGCAGAACTGGTTCTGGCTGGGCACAGACACCCTCTGCCTAGAGGATCAAAGGATTTTTGGATACAAATACTGGGGCCCAGACCCCTGAACTTTAGAACTCTTTTGGATCAAGAAGACTGCCAAGAAGAAGAGCTGGAGAAGCTGTGAGGAGGGACTACCACTTTTCTATGTGCTTTGCTGTGTTGGCCTACAGTGGCTGCTTCTGTCTTGGGCAGTGAAAGGACTGGACTGAACTTTCTGCAATCTACTTTTGTGAGTTTCTCCAAGGGCTTGAGGTAGAGCTTGCCCCCTGTTCAAGAAGTCTCCGGAACAGCAAAGACTTCAAGCTCTTCTGCCCTCAGCACTGGGGACTGTGTGTTTTGTGCTGCGACAGAAGAAAAGCAACTCGATGACGTCTACGACGCCGCTGCCGACTCCGTGTCCTGAAGGCACCGCAGAGGGCACCGCCGCAACGCTGTACCGCGACCCTGGTCTCACTGATGACACCTTCTGATGCCGCCACCGAGCCGCTGCTTGCACCGCGACCTGTGGGCACCGCACTCCGCACCGCCTCGCTTCACGCCGACACCTTGGCCTCCCCGACGCCGCCGCTCCATGCTGAAATCAACGCCGCTGCTTGTACCGTGGTTTGAGGGCACCGCTCGTAAAGTTACACGACGCACCACCCTCATCCCGCACCGCAGCCTTGGCCTACCGACGCCGGCACCATCGACTCCCGTTCGTCAGCCGACGACAGCGCTTCAGCAACAACGCCGCCGCTGCTTGCACCGTGACCTGCCAGCACCGTGACGAGCACCGCCTTCACCTCACACCGCGACCCTGGTCTCACCGACGACACCATCTGACGCCGCCACCGAGCCGCTGCTTGCACCGCGACCTGTGGGCACCGCACTCCGCACCGCCTCGCTTCACGCCGAAGCCTGGGCACCGCAGAGAGCAATGCCGCAACGCCGCACCGCGACCCTGGTCTCACCGACGACGCCTACTGAAGCCGCCACCAAGCCGTTGCTCGCACCGTGACCTGTGGGCACCGCACTCCGCACCGCCCCGCTTCATGACGACACCTTGGCCTCCCCGATGCCGCCGCTCCATGCTGAAATCAACGCCGCTGCTTGCACCGTGGTTTGAGGGCACCGCTCGTAAAGTTACACGACGCACCACCCTCATCCCGCACCGCAGCCTTGGCCTACCGGCGCCGGCACCATCGACTCCCGTTCGTCAGCCGACGACAGCGCTTCAGCAACAACGCCGCCGCTGCTTGCACCGTGACCTGCCAGCACCGTGACGAGCACCGCCTTCACCTCGCACCGCGACCCTGGTCTCACCGACGACACCATCTGACGCCGCCACCGAGCCGCTGCTCGCACCGTGACCTGAGGGCACCGCATGCCGCACCGCTGCACTTCGCACCGCAGCACCCGACGCCTGCGAACGCCAGCGCTCCTGATCCCAACAGAAAGGAGCTCGACCTGCAACGTGAGTGACTTCAAGGGCCTCGGCGCCCTGCAACTCTAACAGGTACTGTTTGCGGGTCTTCCCGACACCGTAGCTGGTCCGGGACGCCACGACCAGCCTGAACTGTTTGGATTTGTTTGCTCACGACGCCGTGATAGCCCCGGACGGAGCTATCGACATCAAGGAACTGTTTCTAAAGCGTATTTTGATAACTGTAGATTTTTAAGTACTGTATTGTGGATTCTTCTCGTTTTTGGTCTTGTATATAAAAATATTGGCTATTTTTCTAAACTGGTGTGATGTCCTTTTGTAGTGCTTACACTGTATTACTGTCGGTTATGTGCAAATGCTTTACACACTGTCTCCAAGATAAGCCTGACTGCTTGTGCCAAGCTACCAAGGGGGTGAGCAGGGGTTATTTTAGGAGTGTAACTCCCTTTCCTGACTAGGAAGAAGGGTCCCTACTTGGACAAAGGTGTAAGCCCTTGCCAACAAGAGACCCCCATTTCTAACAGGGGGTCACCTGGGTTTTTGGCCCCCTGCTCGGCGGCCAGCTAGGGAAACCTACCAAAACCACACATTTCTGAAAACTAGACACCTGGGGGATTCCAGGGAGGTATGGCTTGCGTGGATCCCCCAAAGTTTTCTTACCCAGAATCCCCTGCAAACCTCAAATTTAGCTGAAAAAATCACTTTTTTCACACATTTTTGTGTGGGAAAGTTGTGGCATCACCGGGCTAACACAAATTTCCTACCACCCAGCGTTCCCCCAGGTCTCCCGATAAAAATGGTGCCTCACTCGTGTGGGAGGCCCAAGTACCCGCAAAAGGCAAGGGCCCAAAACGTATTGAGGCGACATCAAAATTGCCTATCACAAAACGACCTGGTTTTGCAAGAGGGATCACCTGCGTTTTTGGCCCCGTGCCCGGCAGCCAGCTAGGGAAACCTATCAAACCCACACATTTCTGAAAACTAGACACCCGGGGGATTCCAGGGAGGTATGGTTTGCATGGATCCCCCAACGTTTTCTTACCCAGAATCCCCTACAAACCTCAAATTTAGCTGAAAAAATCACTTTTTCCACACATTTTTGTGTGGGAAAGTTGTGGCATCACTGGGCTGACACAAATTTCCTACCACCCAGCGTTCCCCCACGTCTCCCAATAAAAATTGTGCCTCACTCGTGTGGGAGGCCCAAGTACCCGTGACAGGCAAGGGCCCAAAACTTATTGAGGCGACATCAAAATTACCTATCACAAAACAACCTGGTTTTGCAAGAGGGATCACGTGGGTTTTTGGCCCCGTGCTCGGCGGCCAGCTAGGGAAACCTACCAAACCCATACATTTCTGAAAACTAGACACCCGGGGGATTCCAGGGAGGTATGGTTTGCGTGGATCCCCCAACGTTTTCTTACCCAGAATCCCCTGCAAACCTCAAATTTAGGTGAAAAAATCACTTTTTCCACACATTTTTGTGTGGGAAAGTTGTGGCATCACCGGGCTGACACAAATTTCCTACCACCCAGCGTTTCCCCAGGTCTCCCGATAAAAATGGTGCCTGACTCCTGTGGGAGGTCCAAGTACCCGCGACAGGCAAGGGCCCAAAACGTATTGAGGCGACAGCAAAATTGCCTATCACAAAATGACCTGGTTTTGCAAGGGGGTCACCTGGGTTTTTGGCCCCGTGCTCGGCGGCCAGCTAGGGAAACCTACCAAACCCATACATTTCTGAAAACTAGACACCCGGGGGATTCCATGGAGGTATGGCTTGCGTGGATCCCTCAACTTTTTCTTACCCAAAATGCCCTGCAAACCTCAAATTTAGCTGAAAAAAATCACTTTTTCCACACATTTTTGTGTGGGAAAGTTGTGGGATCACTGGCCTGACACAAATTTCCTACCACCCAGCGTTCCCCCAGGTCTCCCGATAAAAATGGTGCCTCACTGGTGTGGGATGCCCAAGTACCCACGACAGGCAAGGGCCCAAAACGTATTGAGGCGACATCAAAATTGCCTATCACAAAACGACCTAGTTTTGCAAGGGGGGTCACCTGGGTTTTTGGCCCCGTGCTCGGCGCCCAGCTAGGGAAACCTACCAAACCCACACATTTCTGAAAACTAGACATCCGAGGGACTCCAAAGAGGCATAGCTTGCGTGGATCCCCCAACGTTTTCTTACCCAGAATCCCCTCAAACCTCAAATTTAGCTGAAAAAATCACTTTTTCCACACATTTTTGTGTGGGAAAGTTGTGGCATCACCGGGCTAATACAAATTTCCTACCACCCAGCGTTCCCCCAGGTCTCCCGATAAAATGGTGCCTCACTCGTGTGGGAGGCCCAAGAACCCGCGACAGGCAAGGGCCCAAAACGTATTGAGGCGACATAAAAATTGCCTATCACAAAACGACCTGGTTTTGCAAGTGGGATCACCTGGGTTTTTGGCCCTGTGCTCGGCGGGCAGCTAGGGAAACCTACCAAACCCACACATTTCTGAAAACTAGACACCCG
Organism: Calotriton arnoldi; assembly: GCA_963921515.1. Lineage (NCBI taxonomy): Eukaryota > Metazoa > Chordata > Amphibia > Caudata > Salamandridae > Calotriton > Calotriton arnoldi. The sequence goes on along the minus strand of CAWUFW010012220.1, from coordinate 331,287 downwards.
GGGGATTCCAGGGAGGTATGGCTTGCGTGGATCCCCCAACGTTTTCTTACCCAGAATCCCCTGCAAACCTCAAATTTAGGTGAAAAAATCACTTTTTCCACACATTTTTGTGTGGGAAAGTTGTGGCATCACCGGGCTGACACAAATTTCCTACCACCCAGCGTTTCCCCAGGTCTCCCGATAAAAATGGTGCCTGACTCCTGTGGGAGGTCCAAGTACCCGCGACAGGCAAGGTCCCAAAACGTATTGAGGCGACAGCAAAATTGCCTATCACAAAATGACCTGGTTTTGCAAGGGGGTCACCTGGGTTTTTGGCCCCGTGCTTGGCGGCCAGCTAGGGAAACCTACCAAACCCATACATTTCTGAAAACTAGACACCCGGGGGATTCCATGGAGGTATGGCTTGCGTGGATCCCTCAACTTTTTCTTACCCAGAATGCCCTGCAAACCTCAAATTTAGCTGAAAAAAATCACTTTTTCCACACATTTTTGTGTGGGAAAGTTGTGGGATCACTGGGCTGACACAAATTTCCTACCACCCAGCGTTCCCCCAGGTCTCCCGATAAAAATGGTGCCTCACTGGTGTGGGATGCCCAAGTACCCACGACAGGCAAGGGCCCAAAACGTATTGAGGCGACATCAAAATTGCCTATCACAAAACGACCTAGTTTTGCAAGGGGGGTCACCTGGGTTTTTGGCCCCGTGCTCGGCGCCCAGCTAGGGAAACCTACCAAACCCACACATTTCTGAAAACTAGACATCCGGGGGACTCCAAAGAGGCATAGCTTGCGTGGATCCCCCAACGTTTTCTTACCCAGAATCCCCTCAAACCTCAAATTTAGCTGAAAAAATCACTTTTTCCACACATTTTTGTGTGGGAAAGTTGTGGCATCACCGGGCTAACACAAATTTCCTACCACCCAGCGTTCCCCCAGGTCTCCCGATAAAATGGTGCCTCACTCGTGTGGGAGGCCCAAGAACCCGCGACAGGCAAGGGCCCAAAACGTATTGAGGCGACATAAAAATTGCCTATCACAAAACGACCTGGTTTTGCAAGTGGGATCACCTGGGTTTTTGGCCCTGTGCTCGGCGGGCAGCTAGGAAAACCTACCAAACCCACACATTTCTGAAAACTAGACACCCGGGGGATTCCAGGGAGGTATGGCTTGCGTGGATCCCCCAATGTTTTCTTATCCAGAATCCCCTGCAAACTTCAAATTTAGCTGAAAGAATCACTTTTTCCACACATTTTTGTGTGGGAAAGTTGTGGCATCACTGGGCTGACACAAATTTCCTACCACCCAGCGTTCCCCCAGGTCTCCCGATAAAAATGGTGCCTCACTCGTGTGGAAGGCCCAAGTACCCGTGATAGGCAAGGGCCCAAAACGTATTGAGGCGACATCAAAATTGCCCATAACAAAACGACCTGGTTTTGCAAGAGGGATCACCTGGGTTTTTGGCCCCGTGCTCGGCGGCCAGCTAGGGAAACCTACCAAACCCACACATTTCTGAAGACTAGACACCCGGGGGATTCCAGGGAGGAATGGTTTGCGTGGATCCCCCAACATTTTCTTACCAGAATCCACTGCAAACCTCAAATTTAGCTGAAAAAATCACTTTTTCCACACATTTTTGTGTGGGAAAGTTGTGGCATCACCGGGCTGACACAAATTTCCTACCACCCAGCGTTCCCCCTGGTCTCCCGATAAAAATGGTGCCTCACTCGTGTGGGAGGCCCAAGTACCCGCGACAGGCAAGGGCCCAAAACGTATTGAGGCGACATCAAAATTGCCTATCACAAAACGACCTGGTTTTGCAAGGGGGGTCACCTGGGTTTTTGGCCCCGTGCTCGGTGGCCAGCTAGGGAAAGCTACCCAACCCACACATTTCTGAAAACTAGACACCCGGGGATTCCAGGGAGGTATGGCTTGCGTGGATCCCTCAACTTTTTCTTACCCAGAATCCCCTGCAAACCTCAAATTTAGCTGAAAAAAATCACTTTTTCCACACATTTTTGTGTGGGAAAGTTGTGGCATCACCGGGATAAACCAAATTTCCTACCACCCAGCGTTCCCCAGGTCTCCTGATAAAAATGGTGCCTCACTCGTGTGGGAGGCCTGTTAGAACTGGGGGTCTCTAGTTGGCAATGGTATACACCTTTGACCAAATAGGGACCCTTGCTTCTAGTCAGGGTAAGGGGGATACACTACTAAAATAACCCCTGCTCACCCTCTTGGTAGCTTGGCATGAGCAGACAGGCTTATCTCAGAGGCAGTGTGTTAAGCATTTGTGAACACATACAGTAATACCGTGAAATCACTACAGATGGACACCACACAGGCAGGTTTTAGAAAAATAAGTATACTTTATATAGATTTATCACAAGACCACAAACGACAAAAATCCACAATACTGTATTCAGTAATACTTCAAGATGGTAGAAATGGCTTAAAAATAGGTTCTTCACTTAACCCGTTGCGTGCGCCCGTCGGCCAACGGCCGTCGCGAGCACTACCTCTGTAGTGCTGCGAACGTCCGTTGGCCGACGCGGCCCCGCCCACTCCGCTAAACCGCCGCACCGCGGCGGAATTGCCGCCGCGGTTAAGCGGTTAAAAGCAGTCTTAAGCAACAAATAACCCCAACTGGAGTTATCACGACGTCGAGGTCAAAGAAATCCCAAAGTACGGCGCCGACTGCGAGGTGCGCAACGTCGGGCCCGGAGTCGAAACAGACCCACAAAGAACAGTATCTTGGAAAAGCGAAAACAAAGACAGCTCACGGCGTCGGGGAGGTGCGGCGCCGTTGGCGCGTTGCGGCGACGGTTCCTTGCTTCGGAGGAGATGATGCGTCGGGACCTGGATGCTTGCGCAGGCAGGGGAGGCGTCGGTTCCGGCCCGGAGAGGAGGTGACATCACGATGGCGCCGAAGCCACGGTTCCGTACGATGTCACGATGTCGATGGATTCTTGACCACCCACGTCGACGTTCGGCTCCGCGATGATGTCAGCCTCGGAGTCGATGCAGCACAGCAGCAGGCGTCGGGCCAGCGTCGTAAGTCGGAGCAGCGCTCACGGCTATGGCAGGCTTACGATGTCGCTCGCTGGCGTCGATGTGGCACGGCGGTCGGTGTCGGGTCTTCGTTGCAAGTCGGAGCAGCGCTCACGGCTTGGATTCAGGAGACGGCGTCGCTCGTCGGCGTCGGTGTTGCAAATTCCTTCTGTAGCACCAGAACAGCAAGTTCCAGATGCAGGCAAACAGAAGGGGGTGAAGTCTGGTATCCCTGAGACTTCAGTCAGGAGGCAAGCTCAAATCAAGCCCTTGGAGTAATATTCTGCAAGATGATGAAAGTACACACACAGTTCCTTTCTCCTCTCCTTGGCACTGAAGACACCACTGTAGGCCAACCCAGCAACACAGCACGCTGGCAGGGGGTCAGTCCAACTCCTACAGCTTCCTTTGGTTCTTCTCCTTGGCAGAGGTTCGTCTTGTTGTTCCAGAAGTGATCTAAAGTTCTGGGGTCAGGGACCCAATATTTATACCCCTAAATCCTTTGTCCTCTGAAGGCAGAGGGGCCTGTGCCTAGTCCAAACCAGTTCTTGTCAGTCCTGGAGCACTTTGTTGACAAGACTCCTTCTTTCCTTTCACAGTGTAGGCCAGGGACATTAGACGCACCACAGGAGGTGGAGCCAGCATTGTGGAGGGAAGGCACAGCCCTATTCAGGTCCCAGGTGCAACTCCTCCCACCCATCTACATGTAGATCTCTCTATTCAGCCCTGTGCTGACTCACCCTGCCTCCTGGAATCCCCCAGCCCCTGTCACTCACAAAGCCAGACACACAATACACAACCTAGCAGAGGCAGGCTTGGATAGTTAGGCAAGAAAATACCCACTTTCTAAAAGTGGTATTTTCAAACACAGAATGTTAAAACCAACTTCACTAAAAGATGTATTTTATCATCCTGAGTTCAGGCATACTAAATTTGTTTTTCTACCATGTTCCCTGGGTCAGTTAGGATTATAACATGTAATAATCAAAACTGCCCATTCTGGCCTATGGGGAACAGGTAGCCTTGCAATAGTGAAAAACGAAAATGGCTGTAATTCACTATTAGGACATGCCACACACACCAGGGCATGTCCTACCTTATACTTACAATGCACCCTGCCCTTGGGCCTACCTTAGGGGTGTCTGATATGAAGATAAGGGAAGGTTTAGGGACTGGCAAGTGGATGCACTTGCCAAGTCGACATGGAAGTCACAGACTGCACACAGGCTCTGCAATGGCAGGCCTGAGACACACTTTACAAGCTGCTTCTGTGGGTGGCACAACCAGTGCTGCAAGCCCACCAGCAGCATTTGATTTACAAGCCCTGGGCACACCTGGTGCACTATACTAGGGTCTGACAAGTAAATCAAATGATCCAATCATGGAGTCACTAATCAATACATCAATTTATAAAGAGAGCATATGCACTTTAGCACTGATCAGCAGTTGTAAAGTGCCCAGAGTCATAAAACCAACAAAAACAGGTCAGAGAAAATACAGGAGGAAGGCAAAAAGTTCAGGGATGACCCTGCAAAAAGGGCCAAGTCCAACAAGGCCCAAGTACCCGCGACAGGCAAGGGCCCAAAACGTACTGAGGCGACATCAAAATTGCCTATCACAAAACGACCTGGTTTTGCAAGGCGGGTCACCTGGGTTTTTGGCCCCGTGCCCGGCGGCCAGCTAGGGAAACCTACCAAACCCACACATTTCTAAAAACTAGACACCCGGGGGATTCCAGGGAGGTATGGCTTGCATGGATCCCCCAACGTTTTCTTACCTAGACTCCCCTGCAAACCTCAAATTTAGCTGAAAAAATCACTTTTTCCACACATTTTTGTGTGGGAAAGTTGTGGCATCACCGGGCTGACATAAATTTCTTACCACCCAGGTCTCCCGATAAAAATGGTGCCTGACTCGTGTGGGAGGCCCAAGTACCCGCGACAGGCAAGGGCCCAAAACGTATTGAGGCGACATCAAATTTGCCTATCAGAATACGACCTGGTTTTGCAAGGGGGTCACCTGGGTTTTTGGCCCCGTGCTCGGCGGCCAGCTAGGGAAACCAACCAAACCCACACATTTCTGAAAACTAGACACCCGGGGGATTCCAGGGAGGTATGGCTTGCGTGGATCCCCCAACGTGTTCTTACCCAGAATCCCCTGCAAACCTGAAATTTAGCTGAAAAAATCCCTTTTCCCACACATTTTTGTGTGGGAAAGTTGTGGCATCACCGGGTTGACACAAATTTCCTACCACCCAGTGTTTCCCCAGGTCTCCTGATAAAAATGATGCCTCACTCGTGTGGGAGGCCCAAGTACCCGCCACAGGCACGGGCCCAAAACGTATTGAGGCGACATCAAAATTGCCTATCACAAAATATTTTGGGCCCTTGCCTGTCGCGGGTACTTGGGCCTCCCACACGAGACATTTCTCTGGTGGGGGGGGCATTGGCATGCCTTTTTTAGGCAGCCCCCACCCCAACGTCAATAAAAAAAAAACCCTGTTTTTTAGTGTGCTTTCTTCCCCCCCGGTGGGGCAGATTGTGGGTTACTGAAAGACTGACATTTCTGTGGAGGGGGGGGGGGGTGGGGGCATTGCCATGCCCTTTTTGGGCAGCCCCCACCCCAACGTCAATAAAAAAAAAATCCCTGGTTTTTAGTGGGCTTTCTACCCCCCCGGGGGGGCAGTTTGGGGGCTACTGCCCCCATCTTCCCCCCAGGGGGGGGCAGAAAGACTGTTGTGCCCAAAAGAAAATGGGGGGAGCAAAGGCCCTTGCCCAAGGGGCCGCTCCCCCTCCCTGGTGCTAGTGGCTGAATCCCTGCTTGGGGATCACCCTCCTGGGGTGATCCCCAAGCAGGGATCCACTAGGGAAGAGTACCATTGGAAAGGGGAGATTCTCCCCTTTCCAACGATACCTCTCCCATCTTTTTCGGTGCTCGGGGGCTGAGATAACCCCACAAGCACCGAAACTGAAAAACTGAAACTAAGTTTCAGTTTCGATTTCGTTGTAATGACGATAGCGTGCCATTCGCACGATCGTCATTACAAGGAAATACAAAAATATGCCTGGGGAGGTTGGGGAAGCTCTTCCCCACCTCCCCAGGCAAAAAAAAAAAATGGGAAATCCCTCTGCTGTCTGCAGCAGGGGGATTTCCTGAGCATGTGCTCATGACGGAATGGTTCTGTCATGAGCACACTAGAACTTGTGCTCATGACGGAACCATTCCGTCATGAGCATGGAAGGGGTTAACCAGATAAACCATCTGGCTAATGCTGGGAAACAATTGTAATTAAAATGTGTCCAGTAAATGTGGAAAAATAAATAAGAGGATTCGAAAATGCTCCTTTACCAACAAAACAAACTACAAACAAAATCACACGAATCACACAATTATTCCGTCTCTCATAACTATCTCTCTTTGTCTATCTGCCAGCCTGTCTAATTTTGCAGATTCTATATGTACGTTTCATACCCGCAGATGTCTTTAAAAGCAGTTACTCAGAAGTAAAATTATTTTTAAATGGCAAACGTGAATTTAAGTCTAGGACCACCTCAAAACCCGTAAAATACGAAAACTATACATGCCGCATGAATGAGAAGAGGAAAAACTTCCCTTTAATTTACAATTTATACTTTTAAATACAAAACAAAGAGAGGGGGGAGAGGAGGATATGGCTAGGTTCGTCCTCCTGGGTACTTGTAAAGCAAAAGAAGATCTGTAAATAATGGATCAGGGAACCTAGCTAATAGGGAAGAAGAGGGGTCTACTAAATGAGTAAGACACACCTCAAAAAAGAGAAAAGAAAATTATTTTCTTGAGTCCCCTCACTCACCAAGGGTTTCCCCTAGGTGACATGCTTCATCATTGGGGCCATCCCAAGCATCTACTGCTTGGGGCGTGCTGCGACTTGCGATAGTTACCTAGGAGCACTCATTTTTAAGATATGACTATGTGTAGTGCAGTGAAGGGGGAGTGGTGTGAGTGGTTGTTAAAAATTGCCTAACTAGTGAACGTAAACGATTTTATTCTTGCTCCTAGTTGGCAAAAGATAAAAAGGGGTTAATAAAAGGGAAAAGAATTAAATGTCCCTGATATTTTAAGTCAACATGTTTCGAGGTGTCCCCTAACCTCTTCTTCAGGACAACATGGGGGCCAGCCCCATGTGTACCACTCCGTGCAAACCTGTAATAAAGTGAAAGATAAGAAAAACAGTGGGCGCGCACTTATTGTGTCAGCGCTAGATATAATTATAAATTACATACGGTTATACTGAACACGTAGTATCTAATGAAGAAGTAAAAAACAGACAAGTTAGTATACACTGCCTGCCCATCTGTCTCGTGGGCAGGTAAAAACAAAGTCTTTCAGGGATCAAATCAATCCAATAGTGATGGTGCTCTTGACTGTAACTTAAAACATGTACTTAGTTCTGTTCAGTCTACTAGTCTTGTGTCTCTGTAATTAAAAACACATGTTGAAGGAATAAAAACACTCGTGAAAAGACATCAAACAAAACAAACATTACATGAAACATATAATTGCGTGTTGCCTCATGGACCTACCTAATAACTGGCAAAAGTAAGCCCCATGGTCAGCCCGGGTGGAGGAGCCTGAATAGACCCTAGAGAAAGAGAAGTAAAAGTCTTAAATCAACGTGATCTGTTAAAGACTCGAAAGAGAGAAAAGGAAAAAGGAAAACCTCATTAGTCACTTAGGAATGGGCTCCCAATAAAGAGAATCTTACTTGACTCGGCTTGCCTCCGTCAATATGACCTACTCGTTCCCGTAAGCGGACCGCATCTTAGCGTGTCTGGCTTCCGAGAGGTCTAAAGTAGGAAACCAGGAAACTGCCTAGTCACAAACGCGTTTAGGAAGACTATACCGCGTATCGTTGAAAGTGATGGGGGCCATTTTGGGTGTACTTATTTTGCGTGTATCGTGCCTAAAAAGGGGCAAGGAATCCTCGGTTCATTCAGAAATTTGTTCATGAAGGCTAATTGGTACGAAGCTAAGGTAAACACTCTGTAGTTGTAATAAAGGTAAAAAATAGGAAACTAAGAAACTGAGAAAACGGGTCTCGAACCCTGCGGTATTAAGCGATTCCCTTATGAAAAAACAGAGCTTCTCTATTGCGAGAGTGTCACAATAAGACGGCGGCCATCTTGAACTGGTGAAATCAGGTCCTGATAGGGACTGAATCCTCTGTGTGCTATATCTAGTAAAGGGGAGGTGAGATGGTTTATATTGACAAAACATTGAAATAGAGTTAGAAAAAGGTAAACGTTAAGAGGATTAATAGGGCAGAAGGGTGGAGGTACAATAATTCATGTATAGTTGGAATACATTTATCTAGAAAAATGACCCCACAGAATATTTTCGTTTAACCCTTTAATATCAGAGCGTAGTTTAAACACCCACCTCTGTTCTTTTTCCAACAACCTTTGCTCAAGGTTGTCACATGGTTTGATATGTTCCAACACCACCCACTTCATGTCGTTGGGTGTGTGTTGCATATCATTAAAGTGTGCTGTCATCCTGGTGCTCGCTCTGTGGCACCGGATGTTGCTACGGTGTTCACAGATCCTTGTGCCCACCTTCCTGGTCGTCATGCCCACATAGTGGAGATTACAGGGACATGTCATCAAATATACTACACCTACTGTGCTGCATGTTGTAAAATTTCTGAGTTCCCATGATGTGCCTGTATTAAAACAGACCCTTTTTTGTGGTGGAAGTCAGGTGGCACACGCTGCAATTCCCACACGGGTGGTGACCCGTTGGTAAAGTGCTTATGGTCTGTTGGTTGTTCCTCAGATTAGGTTTCGGGCGTGTGTGTACTAGAAGGTCACGTAGATTCTTCCCTCTCCTATGTGAAAACATTGGAATGGGGATATTTAAATTACCACTGTTTAGGATATTCCAATGTTTTTTCACCATTTTTGTGATCTTGTCTGACGCTGTGCTAAAGGTAGTGATGCAGATGGGTCTCTTATCTTTTCCTGTTTCTTGTTTTACGTAAGTCTCCAGGAGAGCATCTCTATTATTATTTTTTGCTCTTTTCTTGGCTTTATTGATGATACGGGAAGGGTATTTACGGTTTCTCAGTTTTTCCGCCAGGTCTTTAGCCTGTTCCTCATAGTCATTTATTTCTGTGCAGTTTCTCCTCAACCTGAGGAATTGTCCAAAAGGAAGATTTTCTTTGAGATGTCTAGGATGAAAACTGTCGTAAAGCAAAAGACAGTTCTTGGCAGTAGGTTTAAAGTGAGTTGTGGTCTTCAGATGACCCTCTGCTGCATAGATATTCAGGTCTAGAAAAATGAGGTCAGACCTACTCATTGTATGGGTAAATTTTAGGAAAGGGTCCTGCGAATTTAGCCATTCCAAAAACAGGTTAGCTTCTATTTCATTCCCATTCCATATCACCAGAATATCGTCTATGTACCTTTTCCATTCGATGATCTTGGATCGGTGAGTGTTGTTGTCAGAGAGGATCTTATGTTCCTCCATATGGTAGACATATAATCCAGCTACACTCGGGGCGAAGGTGCTGCCCATACTGGTCCCATGTTGTTGTTGGAAAATAGTGTCTTCGAAACTGAAGTAATTTTCAGTAAGGGCCCATTTGCAACATTCCAAAACCAAATGTCGAGGTGTGTGATAGGGCCATATTGCTCCATACAGAATATCCTCCAGGATATCCAAGGTCGCCTTATGTGGTAGGCTAGTGTAGAGACTTTCTACATCTAAACCAATAAGAATGTTATTAGTTGGATTGAAAGGGAGGTCTTTTAGAAGGGAAAGGACTGGTTTTGTGTCCTTAAGGTAGGTGCTGGTATTTTGTATGAGCGGTCGTAAGAAAGCATCCGCAAATTTTGACAAAGGTTCTAGAATAGATCCGATACCTGAGACGATTGGACGTCCCGGAGGATTCTCTAACCTCTTATGGATCTTTGGTAGTGTGTAGAAGTATGGTACTGTAGGGTGTTTATTAATCAGAAAATCACCCTCTTTTCTGGTTACCCAGTCATGGGCAAGGGCTTCTTCTACCATGCTAGTTATGCCAATCCTTATTCGTTCAGTTGGATCCTCTGCGATGCGTTTGTAATTTCTCTCTTCAGATAGTAGTCTGAGGCATTCTGAGCGATACGCCTCTGTACTTTGTATGACAATGCCTCCTCCTTTATCCGCTGGTTTTATGACAATTGCTACGTTGTTGGCCATAGATTTTATGGCATCTTGTTCCATTTTCGTTGTATTATGGAATATCTTGAGGGTTCTTGGATCCAGATCTCCTGCTTCTTTAAGAACCGCTTTCTCAAAGGCCATTAGTTCTACTGGAAGACGGTCGAGGGTGGTGTAAATGTGGACTTCACGTGTAGATTCGTATCTCCTCTTTGGTAATCTGTTGGCGGTCTATTTTCAAAGAAAACCCGTAATTTCAGTTTCCTTATAAACTCGCTTAATTCACAGCTGAGTAGGAACTTGTCCAGGGATGGGGTGGGTACAAAACCAAAACCCTTCTCAAGGACAGTGAGTTGGATTTTAGATAGGGTGGTTCCTGATAAATTAACCACTAAACTAGATTGTTGCTGGTGCTCGGTAGGTTCGGAGGACCCATGCTCCTCGTATGGCTCCGTGTAGGCTCCAAAGGTTGTGCCCAATGTACTTGTTGACCTCTTCTTGTTTTTCTGCGCTGTGGTCCCTGGCCTCGTCCTAAAAAAGGACCCTGTATTCCTGGGTAGACGGTTTGGGTACTTGGTTCCCAATATGGGTTTTGTTGTTGTTGGTATTGTTGTGGACCATTATAGAAAGGCGTTATTGGAAAAAGTGGTGGTTGGAACTGGGGCCACCCATAGTTTCCTTGGTTGCCCCTGTTTCTCATCCTACGCCCTTGGTAACCTTGTCTCCTCACGTTGTTCTTCCATCCCACGCTGTTATCTGAACTATTGGAACTGGTGTCTGATCCATCAGTATCTGTATTGTAGCCCGGGTTTCTCCCGGTGAGATGGTAATCGTCTCTGATGTAGGGGTAGATTGTATCATGGTTAAAGTTTTTTGAATCTTTTTTGAATTTTTGATACTTTGTATCTTTTAATGTCATTTCAAATTCCGTCATGGTTTTGTTCAGTTCCTCTAGGCGTTTCTTCAATTCGGCTGGTGTCTGAAAAGTTTTGAGTTTCACCTCTAGCGTATGGATTTCCTCCTTCATCTCATGTGCTAGGCGTGTTGCAGTCTTTATGATAAGTACAAGCCAATCCCTTGTGCAATGCCAGGAGATTAGCGACCAATCTTTTTGAACAATTTGTCCTGCTGAAAGATGAATGGTTCATTGCGTACAATGAGTCCTCTAGGGGCAGCGTTTACTCTGAGATATTCTGTCATCATTATCCCATGGATGATTGTTTTCACATGGTTCCTTTTAAGCTCAGTAAACTCATCCCAACACTGTGTAGTCTCATTACTGTTTCCAGGTGTCGAATCTACAAAAGGGATCATGGAAGATATGATACTCTCTACCTCTTCCTCAGTGTATGTCAGGCCTGTTATTCCAGCCATATTCTTAAGTGTTGTTGTCATATGATGTCACAAGACACGAGTGTATGGAAGGGAAAGGGGCTCCCGCAGCTTGCGCTGTATAATTATCAAAACAAAGAGAGGGGGGAGAGGAGGATATGGCTAGGTTCGTCCTCCTGGGTACTTGTAAAGCAAAAGAAGATCCGTAAATAATGGATCAGGGAACCTAGCTAATAGGGAAGAAGAGGGGTCTACTAGCCATATCCTCCTCAGCAGGAGATCTGGATCCAAGAACCCTCAAGATATTCCATAATACAACGAAAAGGAACAAGATGCCATAAAATCTATGGCCAACAACGTAGCAATTGTCATAAAACCAGCGGATAAAGGAGGAGGCATTGTCATACAAAGTACAGAGGCGTATCGCTCAGAATGCCTCAGACTACTATTTGAAGAGAGAAATTACAAACGCATCGCAGAGGATCCAACTGAACGAATAAGGATTGGCATAACTAGCATGGTAGAAGAAGCCCTTGCCCATGACTGGGTAACCAGAAAAGAGGGTGATTTTCTGATTAATAAACACCCTACAGTACCATACTTCTACACACTACCAAAGATCCATAAGAGGTTAGAGAATCCTCCGGGACGTCCAATCGTCTCAGGTATCGGATCTATTCTAGAACCTTTGTCAAAATTTGCGGATGCTTTCTTACGACCGCTCATTCAAAATACCAGCACCTACCTTAAGGACACAAAATCAGTCCTTTCCCTTCTAAAAGACCTCCCTTTCAATCCAACTAATAACATTCTTATTGGTTTAGATGTAGAAAGTCTCTACTCTAGCCTACCACATAAGGCGACCTTGGATATCCTGGAGGATATTCTGTATAGAGCAATATGGCCCTATCACACACCTCGACATTTGGTTTTGGAATGTTGCAAATGGGCCCTTACTGAAAATTACTTCAGTTTCGAAGACACTATTTTCCAACAACAACATGGGACCAGTATGGGCAGCACCTTCGCCCCGAGTGTAGCTGGATTATATGTCTACCATATGGAGGAACATAAGATCCTCTCTGACAACAACACTCACCGATCCAAGATCATCGAATGGAAAAGGTACATAGACGATATTCTGGTGATATGGAATGGGAATGAAATAGAAGCTAACCTGTTTTTGGAATGGCTAAATTCGCAGGACCCTTTCCTAAAATTTACCCATACAATGAGTAGGTCTGACCTCATTTTTCTAGACCTGAATATCTATGCAGCAGAGGGTCATCTGAAGACCACAACTCACTTTAAACCTACTGCCAAGAACTGTCTTTTGCTTTACGACAGTTTTCATCCTAGACATCTCAAAGAAAATCTTCCTTTTGGACAATTCCTCAGGTTGAGGAGAAACTGCACAGAAATAAATGACTATGAGGAACAGGCTAAAGACCTGGCGGAAAAACTGAGAAACCGTAAATACCCTTCCCGTATCATCAATAAAGCCAAGAAAAGAGCAAAAAATAATAATAGAGATGCTCTCCTGGAGACTTACGTAAAACAAGAAACAGGAAAAGATAAGAGACCCATCTGCATCACTACCTTTAGCACAGCGTCAGACAAGATCACAAAAATTGTGAAAAAACATTGGAATATCCTAAACAGTGGTAATTTAAATATCCCCATTCCAATGTTTTCACATAGGAGAGGGAAGAATCTACGTGACCTTCTAGTACACACACGCCCGAAACCTAATCTGAGGAACAACCAACAGACCATAAGCACTTTACCAACGGGTCACCACCCGTGTGGGAATTGCAGCGTGTGCCACCTGACTTCCACCACAAAAAGGGTCTGTTTTAATACAGGCACATCATGGGAACTCAGAAATTTTACAACATGCAGCACAGTAGGTGTAGTATATTTGATGACATGTCCCTGTAATCTCCACTATGTGGGCATGACGACCAGGAAGGTGGGCACAAGGATCTGTGAACACCGTAGCAACATCCGGTGCCACAGAGCGAGCACCAGGATGACAGCACACTTTAATGATATGCAACACACACCCAACGACATGAAGTGGGTGGTGTTGGAACATATCAAACCATGTGACAACCTTGAGCAAAGGTTGTTGGAAAAAGAACAGAGGTGGGTGTTTAAACTACGCTCTGATACTAAAGGGTTAAACGAAAATATTCCGTGGGGTCATTTTTCTAGATAAATGTATTCCAACTATACATGAATTATTGTACCTCCACCCTTCTGCCCTATTAATCCTCTTAACTTTTACCTTTTTCTAACTCTATTTCAATGTTTTGTCAATATAAACCATCTCACCTCCCCTTTACTAGATATAGCACACAGAGGATTCAGTCCCTATCAGGACCTGATTTCACCAGTTCAAGATGGCCGCTGTCTTATTGTGACACTCTCGCAATAGAGAAGCTCTGTTTTTTCATAAGGGAATCGCTTAATACCGCAGGGTTCGAGACCCGTTTTCTCAGTATCTTAGTTTCCTATTATTTACCTTTATTACAACTACAGAGTGTTTACCTTAGCTTCGTACCAATTAGCCTTCATGAACAAATTTCTGAATGAACCGAGGATTCCTTGCCCCTTTTTATGCACGATACACGCAAAATAAGTACACCCAAAATGGCCCCCATCACTTTCAACGATACGCGGTATAGTCTTCCTAAACGCGTTCGTGACTAGGCAGTTTCCTGGTTTCCTACTTTAGACCTCTCGGAAGCCAGACACGCTAAGATGCGGTCCGCTTACGGGAACGAGTAGGTCATATTGACGGAGGCAAGCCGAGTCAAGTAAGATTCTCTTTATTGGGAGCCCATTCCTAAGTGACTAATGAGGTTTTCCTTTTTCCTTTTCTCTCTTTCGAGTCTTTAACAGATCACGTTGATTTAAGACTTTTACTTCTCTTTCTCTAGGGTCTATTCAGGCTCCTCCACCCGGGCTGACCATGGGGCTTACTTTTGCCAGTTATTAAGTAGGTCCATGAGGCAACACGCAATTATATGTTTCATGTAATGTTTGTTTTGTTTGATGTCTTTTCACGAGTGTTTTTATTCCTTCAACATGTGTTTTTAATTACAGAGACACAAGACTAGTAGACTGAACAGAACTAAGTACATGTTTTAAGTTACAGTCAAGAGCACCATCACTATTGGATTGATTTGATCCCTGAAAGACTTTGTTTTTACCTGCCCACGAGACAGATGGGCAGGCAGTGTATACTAACTTGTCTGTTTTTTACTTCTTCATTAGATACTACGTGTTCAGTATAACCGTATGTAATTTATAATTATATCTAGCGCTGACACAATAAGTGCGCGCCCCACTGTTTTTCTTATCTTTCACTTTATTACAGGTTTGCACGGAGTGGTACACATGGGGCTGGCCCCCATGTTGTCCTGAAGAAGAGGTTAGGGGACACCTCGAAACATGTTGACTTAAAATATCAGGGACATTTAATTATTTTCCCTTTTATTAACCCCTTTTTATCTTTTGCCAACTAGGAGCAAGAATAAAATCGTTTACGTTCACTAGTTAGGCAATTTTTAACAACCACTCACACCACTCCCCCTTCACTGCACTACACATAGTCATATCTTAAAAATGAGTGCTCCTACGTAACTATCGCAAGTCGCAGCACGCCCCAAGCAGTAGATGCTTGGGATGGCCCCAATGATGAAGCATGTCACCTAGGGGAAACCCTTGGTGAGTGAGGGGACTCAAGAAAATAATTTTCTTTTCTCTTTTTTGAGGTGTGTCTTACTCATTTAGTAGACCCCTCTTCTTCCCTATTAGCTAGGTTCCCTGATCCATTATTTACGGATCTTCTTTTGCTTTACTTTTAAATACAAACATCAAAGAATTATCGCCGCCTGCTCTCGTTGCTGCGGGGGGGGGTAAAGAGGTGATAGCAACTCTCATGCCCCCTTGTGTTAGCCTTCCTCAGCGCGAGGGGGTTGCTGTAGCACTGTTGTAGGGGAGGCAACCAGTGTCCCCCAAGCACTACACCGTGCATCACTTGCTCTGAATGGCTCTTGGGGCGAACTAGGGGGTTGGCAGGTGCGTAGCTGTCAATAGTGTAGCGGGTGCAGTGGTACCAAGGCCCAGGGGTGTGATGGGCAATTTTCAAAGCAAATGTGGCTTTTTCACTACCACACCAGGTGGTGGTAGCGGTGTGTGTGGGGGGGTCCTTTCTCTCATAGGGGTGGCAAGGCACCCATGCTATGCCACTGCCTGTCGGCACTTGAACAGATGACGGAGGAGCTGCGGATGCCTTCAGGGGGTAGGGTGTGCCGGGCCCGGCTGCTGGTGGGCAGACTGTCTGTTGGCGCCCAGGCTCCGGCCTGCACTTCCCGGCCCATTGTTCAGAGGGAGATCTCCAGGGCAGAGCACATCTGCCACCCGTCTGCCTGAGATCGGCTCATCTCCAGGAGGGGGTGGGGGATTCCGTGCGCAACATTTAGTGAAAGAGAGGGCCTGGACAACATCCGTTTTCGATGGCACCGGGTCACCTGACTTGCGAGGGCGTGTGCATGTGATTTGAACAAGTGTGCACTATCAGATATGCATGATACACGTGTGTGTGCATCTGGTGTGTTGTATCTTGTGTGTGCATTGTGTGAATTTTCTGAATGCTGTGCTGAGGCGCTTGTGTGACAGGCAAGATGTATTCATCAATCTGGGAGTGTTCTGTTTTTGGTATTTGTGTGCATCTACTGTGTGAATGTCTTGTTTGCGCATTGTATGGGTTTTGTGTGTGTATGTGCGAGGTGCCTATTGTACTGAGCGTGCTTTTTGTGAATTTCACGTGAGCATGCCATGTTTGTACATTGCGCTTCCGAGTGTGTGCAGGTGTGAGTGTGGAATGGGGTTGATCACGTGATGAGCACTGGGTGTGGATCTGTTCGGGGTGTTTGTGCGTGCCATTGAAGTGGTGTGGATATGCTGTGCTATGGTGTGTGTATTGGACATTGCTTGTGCCGTTGGTGTTTGTGCACTAAGTGGAAAGTGCTTTTTTGTGTGTTGTGGGTGATGTGTGAATCTTTTTTTTTGGTCTGGCATATGTTGGCGTGTAGCTGGTCTCGATATGTCCAAGTTAGTCCTGATGGTGTGTGTTTATTACTATAAGGTGAAAAGGAATTGTCAGTGTGATATACTGAGTATGTGAATGAGTGTGTTTTGTGTGCATTCATGAGGGTGTGTGTGTTTGAGTGTCTCCGTGTATGTTGTTTGTTTGTATGATTTGTGTTGGCGTGTTTCCGGTGTCAGGGCTGCACGTAACATGCGAGTTGGGTGCATATGATGTTTTTTCCCATTAGTTTTATGCCTGATGTACGCATCTGGTGTGTTGTGCGGTTCTAACTTATCTGCTGCAAGCATGCTTATGTGAGTGTGGTATTCGCACTGTGTTTGTGACAATGTTGTACCGCCATCGTACTATCAAGGTAAATGGAAATATCGATATGTCCCATAAACAACCGAGGAACATTTGAGTGGAAACCAAGGTCTCACTTGTAGTCACTACAGCAGCTGCATGTTTATGCGGTGCGGAACCAGGCGCCAGGCCCCCTACAATCAGCTGTCCCAGTCCGCAGTACTGTGGTGGAATCCGGGCCCTCGTGGCGGCGCCACGGTGGGTAATAAATTGCCGAGGGCCGTCTGCGTTGTTAAACTGGTTCTAAGCGCTTCGTTCGCTAAGGGCATCGAGGTGAGGCGAGATAGTGTTATGACCAGGATCACACATTTTGGGTAAACTGTGACACGGAATTCCTTGTTCTACATTGACAGCGTAATGACTTAGAACCGAGATATCTTATCACTAATGCGTCCATTTCACATTAGCACATTTAGAAAAGCAAATGCAGACAAGCAACAGCGAGAGCCATGTTAGCCCCGAAAAGGAGCACAGTGTGAAATTCGAGCGATAAAAACACAACAGATAAAAACACTTTCCTAAAACAGTGCCATTCCCCTTTGCTGCAAACCAGAGCACACACAGAGGGGGCCCCAAAAGCAGAAGTTGCCTACAAGCAAAAGCGAAAGCACAGCGCGTTGGGTGTAACCTGACCCACGAGGAATGCAGCTGCCACCATGCGCGCCGCTGCTCGCTCCTGAGAGTAAAACGCGGTGGGAGTGAACATTGGAAAGGAGGTGGGACATGCACCCGCCTTTTGGCCATTTGCGTGCTTTCATTATTGAAAGACACACGCAAAGGCCAATCCAATGTGTGGGAGGAGTCAGACTCACACGGAGAAGTTTAGAGTGCTTACAAGAAGCCTCCCATAGAGCAGCGCATGCGCGCTGCACTAGGCTCGACCTAAAAATGGCCTGCTGCTGCTCACAACCTCTGAGCTATCACACTGACAGGCTGTCTAGCCCAGCACCACACACAACCTTTGCAGCATTGTGAAGTGGTGTGTGTATATGCTGTGTTCTAAAGAACTTGTCAAAACAGACCCACAAAGAACAGTACCTTGGAAAAGCGAAAACAAAGACAGCTCACGGCCTCGGGGAGGTGCGGCGGCGTTGGTGCTGTGGCGTTGGTTCCTTGCTTTGGGGGAGATGATGCGTCGGGACGTGGATGCTTGCGTAGGCAGGGGAGGCGTCGGTTCCTGACCGGAGAGGAGGTGACATCACGATGGCGCCGAAACCACGGTTCCGTACGATGTCACGATGTCGATGGATTCTTGACCACCCACGTCGACGATCGGCTCCGCGATGATGTCGGCCTCGGAGTCGATGCGGCACAGCAGCAGGCGTCGGGCCGGCGTCGCAAATCGGAGCAGCGCTCACGGCTATGGCAGGCTTACGATGTCGTTCCCTGGCGGCGATGTGGCACGGCGGCCGGCGTCGGGTGTACGTTGCAAGTCGGAGCAGCGCTCATGGCTTCGTTGCAGATTACGGCGTCGCTCGCCGGCGTCGGTGTTGCAATTTCTTTCTGTAGCAGCTAGAACAGCAAGTTCCAGCTGCAGGCAAGCAGAAGGGGTGAAGTCTTTGTATCCCTGAGACTTCAGTCAGGAGGCAAGCTCAAATTCAAGCCCTTGGAGTAATATTCTGCAAGATGATGAAAGTTCTTTAAAAGTTCCTTCTCCTCTCCTTGGCACTGAAGACACCACTGTAGGCCAACCCAGCAACACAGCACACTGGCAGGGGGGCAGTCCAACTCCTACAGCTTCCTTTGGTTCTTCTCCTTGGCAGAGGTTCGTCTTGTTGTTCCAGATGTGATCTAAAGTCTTGGGGTCTGGGTCCCCATATTTATACTACTAAATCCTTTGTCCTCTGAAGGCAGAGGGGCCTTTACCTGGTCCAAACCAGTCCTGGAGCACTTTGTTTACAGGACTCCTTCTTTCCTTTGACAGTGTGGGCCAGGGACATCAGACGCACCACAGGAGGTGGAGCCAGCATTGAGGAAGGCAGGCACAGCCCTATTCAGACCCAGGTGCAACTCCTCCCACCACTCTACATGCAGATAGGTCTATTCAGCCCTGTGCTGACTCATCCTGTCTCCTGGAATCCCCCAGCCCCTGTCACTCACAAAACCAGACACACAATACACAACATAGCAGAGGCAGGCTTGGACAGTTAGGCAAGAAAATACCTACTTTCTAAAAGTGGTATTTTCAAACACAGAATGTTAAATCCAACTTTACTAAAAGGTGTATTTTATCATTCTGAGTTCAGGCATACTAAAGTCGAATTTCTACCATGTTCCCTGGGTCAGTTAGGATTATAAGATGTTATAATCAAACTGCCCATTCTGGCCTATGGGGACAGGTAGCCTTGCAATAGTGAAAAACAGAAATGGCTGTAATTCACTATTAGGACATGCCACACACACCAGGGCATGTCCTGCCTTATACTTACAATGCACCCTGCCCTTGGGCCTACCTTAGGGGTGTCTGATATGAAGATAAGGGAAGGTTTAGGGACTGGCAAGTGGGTGCACTTGCCAAGTCGACATGGCAGTCACAGACTGCACACAGGCTCTGCAATGGAAGGCCTGAGACACACTTTACAAGCCGCTTCTGTGGGTGGCACAACCAGTGCTGCAAGCCCACCAGCAGCATTAGATTTACATGCCCTGGGCACCCATGGTGCACTGTACTAGGGTCTGACAAGTAAATCAAATAACCCAATCATGGAGTCACTAATCAATACATCAATTTACAATAGGGAGAGCATATGCACTTTAGCACTGATCAGCAGTGGTAAAGTGCCCAGAGTCATAAAACCAACAAAAACAGGTCAGAGAAAACACAGGAGGAAGGCAAAAAGTTCAGGGATGACCCTGCAAAAAGGACCAAGTCCAACACAACCCCCTTCCAGCCAAAACGCAGGGTAGACCAATCACTACCTTGATGGGCTTCCCTGCTTTGGGCGATAGAACATGGACCCTGGCCCGCAACAGCAGGGGCATACTCCAGTTCTATGCCAATCTGAGCCTATTTGGGTCCCTCTGTCCATACTCTCAGGGCCCACCAAGCTAACCCATGGGGAACCCTTCTCCGCACCTGTGGACACCATCTGTGCAGCACCTAACCTTATCTTGCTCACAGGTGTGTCCCAACAGACAGACAGCAAGCCACAGTGGCCACTGACAGTGGTCAGTGATGAAACCCAGGCCTTATGCCTCTCAGGGCTCTCAAACCTCTGTGGCATCAGAGAGCGAGGGGCAGTAGCCCCAGGTGCTTTGTCCACTCTCCCTCCTGTCAGGTCAGGTATGACATCCTGACACTGACCCACCAGCTCCGGGCCTGTACCTGGCGGCTGGACAGGAGACTGGGGTGGGCTTTCCCACACCCGGTCCTCCTTCTCCTCATTGGGGCTCTGTACCCTCCCACCTGGAGTGGTACCCCCTTCCTGAATTGGAAGGAGTGGTACCCCCTTCCTGAATTGCAGGACACCTGTGGCAGGTGTCCTGCACAATTCGCCCACCAGTTCAGGGGTTCTATCCTGCAACTGGTCGTCCAGGTCAGGGGGGACACCCCGAACCTGGCCCTCCAACCTAGGGTCTAGACCCTCCAGTTGAACCGGGGTCAGAGGCGAGGACTCCCTCCCTCTGCACCCCCTTCCAGAGTGCTGTACCCTCCCACCTGGAGTGGTACCCCTAGAAGACCAACCGGTCAGGACACTGTTTACAGGTGTCCCTCCCTCCAGGTCAGACAACACCTGAACCTAGCTTCCCAATCCAGGGACCAACCCCTGCAGTTGAAAACTTGCTCGGCGCACCAGGACTTCATTGGGAGCACATATGCCCCCCCCGAGGGTGACACACAACTCATGTGTCGTGTGACAGTCTGCCTGGCGCAGATCTTCAGACCCCTGTCCATCTGACAGTGCGTGAAGATCCCCCAGGACAGAAGTGGTGTCACCATGGTCATTCACTTGTGACTCGGCCCTTCTGGCTTGCCCCTGACCCACTGGTTCTTCCACTGGGGACTCTTTCCCCCTCTCACCCCTCAATCTGGACTTCTGCACACTCCACTTAGGAGTGGCACTGCCAGACACCAGAACTGATGGAGGCCTGCTTACAGACACTCCCAGTTCACCAGACACTAGGGGATCCCCCTCAACGGGCGGCCCATCAGGACAGACTAGGCTCCCCACCTGGTGTTCCCTTAAAGAACCATCCAGGCCTGAGACTGGGTTTCTGGCACCTGGGGACACGCAGCCCCACACTCACTCTGTCTCCTCTGAGACAGGACGTGAGCCCCTACACCCCTCCCACTACACCGGGACCTAGCGGGGCTACTCTGAACCATTTCCACCACTCTGGGTTGGAAGATACCTGAGCCACTCCCCTTAGGGTCATTCCCCAATGCCTCTTCAGACCCTCTGGAATTCACCAAAAGGTCTGCCTCCCTGGTGAGCTCCCTGGGGTCAGAGAACTCACTCTCCAACAGGTGTTGGCATAGCTCTGGAAAACAGGGATTTACAATATGTTCTCCCACAATTGGATCACACAGCCCCCTACAAGGGTTAACAAAACTATCCTTCACCTCACCATCCAGTGCCTCGCACACGTACTCCACACCACTCTCCTGAGACTGGCAAGACAGTATCTGACTGTCTCTGTCACTCAACCCACACTCTTCGGGGTGGTCTCCACATTCACACACCAGGACTTCAACCATGGGGGAACCTCCCTCCCTGCTCCTTTCAGCTAGAGTCAGTGGAGTGTCCCTCCCAACACTAGGACCATGAACCCCTGCGCCAGTGCCCCAATCTACTTCCGGGACACTGCGCACCACTGGAGCTACCTCAGATCCTTGAACCTCCTGGTGTTTGTTAACCACCTCCAAGTCAGGCGCCACATCTCTGGGTGTGTGTACTACCCCCTCAGCACTAGATAACTCAATATTGCTGCCACCATCTGAGCTGGATTCCACCTCCAATTCAGCAAAGCTCACTTCCTGAGCTATACACATTTCTTGTTGCTGGGCTGAGACCCTCATGGCCTCAAGCCTCTCGAGCTCCAAATCAAGCTCTCTCATTCTCAACTCATGTTCCCATCTCATTCTCTCTCTCTCCAAGGACAACTTGTTATTCTCTATTTCCCTCTGACCCTCCATCTTAAGCTTAGCCATCTCCAGCTTGTGCGCCCTATTTCTCTCCCTGTCTTCCAACTCTCTGGGGGACAGGTCTTTGGAAGAGATGCTACTGCCACTGGTGGCCTATCCAGTTGCCCATCTGCATCCCCAGCTGGCTCCACCACCAACTCAGGGGCATTTCTTGCTTCTACCCAGGCCCTCAGCGCCTTTTGGTAGTCATCCTTTTTGGAAATGCCTGGTGTAGCAACTTTCAATTTCTTGCAGAGATGCTTGAGCTGTTTCAAAGTGTAGGTTTCCAACCTCTCTTCCTCAAAATCTAGATCCATAGATGCAACAGATGCTGGTCTACTCATGGCAGTAAGAATTGGCAGTTCTCAGGGAAAAATAACAGTCCAAGGAAAAAATTCTACCAGAAAAGTATGTGGTCGCGTTTGGTCTGCACTCACTAGTAGTGTACACCAATTACTGTATATGAGTCACAAATGCAGGTCCAAATCCTCACCGCTGACCACCAATGTTAGAACTGGGGGTCTCTAGTTGGCAGAGGTAGGTACCTTTGACCAAATAGGGATCCTTGCTTCTACGTCAGGGCAAGGGAGTTACACTACTGGATTAACCCCTGCTCACCCCCTTGGTAGCTTGGCACGAGCAGACAGGCTTATCTCAGAGGCAGTGTGTTAAGCATTTGTGAACACATACAGTAATACAGTGAAAACACTACAGATGGACACCACACAGGTTTTATAAAAATAAGTATGCTTTATATAGACTTATCACAAGACCATAAACGACAAAAATCCACAATACTGTAGTCAATAATAATACTTCAAGATGGTAGAAATAGTTTAAAAATAGGTTCTTCACTTAAAAGCAGTCTTTAGCAACAGATAACCCCAACTGGAGTTATCACGATGTCGAGGTCAAAAAAATACCAAAGTACGGCGCCGACCGCGAGGTACGCGGCGTCGGGCCCGGAGTCAAAACAGACCCACAAAGAACAGTACCTTTGAAAAGCGAAAACAAAGACAGCTCACGGCGTCGGGGAGGTGCGGCGTCGTTGGCGCTGCGGCATCGGTTCCTTGCTTCGGGGGAGATGATGCGTCGGGACCTGGATGCTTGCGCAGGCAGGGGAGGTGTCGGTTCCTGACCGGAGAGGAGGTGACGTCACAATGGCGCCGAAACCACGGTTCCGTACGATGTCACGATGGATTCTTGACCACCCACGTCGACGATCGGCTCTGCGATGATGTCGGCTTCGGAGTCGATGGGGCATAGCAGCAGGCGTCGGGGCGGCGTCGCAAGTCAGAGCAGCGCTCACGGCTATGGCAGGCTTACGATGTCGTTCGCTGGCGTCGATGTGGCATGGGGGCCGGCGTCGGGTCTACGTTGCAAGTCGGAGCAGCGCTCACGGCTTCGTTGCAGATTACGGCGTTGCTCGCCGGCGTCGGTGTTGCAATTTCCTTCTGTAGCAGCTAGAACAGCAAGTTCCAGCTGCAGGCAAGCCAAAGGGGCGAAGTCTTTGTATCCCTGAGACTTCAGACAGGAGGCAAGCTCAAATTCAAGCCCTTGGAGTAATATTCTGCAAGATGATGAAAGTTCTTTAAAAGTTCCTTCTCCTCTCCTTGACACTAAAGACACCACTGAAGGCCAACCCAGCAACACAGCACACTGGCAGGGGGGCAGTCCAACTCCTACAGCTTCCTTTGGTTCTTCTCCTTGGCAGAGGTTTGTCTTGTTGTTCCAGAAGTGATCTAAAGTCTTGGGGTCTGGGTCCCCATATTTATACTACTAAATCCTTTGTCCTCTGAAGGAAGAGGGGCCTTTACCTGGTCCAAACCAGTTCTGTGCAGTCCTGGAGCACTTTGTTTACAGGACTCCTTCTTTCCTTTGACAGTGTGGGCCAGGGACATCAGACGCACCACAGGAGGTGGAGCCAGCATTGTGGAAGGCAGGCACAGCCCTTTTCAGACCCAGGTGCAACTCCTCCCACCACTCTACATGCAGATAGGTCTATTCAGCCCTGTGCTGACTCACCCTGTCTCCTGGAATCCCCCAGCCCCTGTCACTCACAAAACCAGACACACAATACACAACCTAGCAGAGGCAGGCTTGGACAGTTAGGCAAGAAAATACCTACTTTCTAAAAGTGGTATTTTCAAACACAGAATGTTAAAACCAACTTTACTAAAAGATGTATTTTATCATTCTGAGTTCAGGCATACTAAAGTCGAATTTCTACCATGTTCCCTGGGTCAGTTAGGATTATAAGATGTTATAATCAAACTGCCCATTCTGGCCTATGGGGACAGGTAGCCTTGCAATAGTGAAAAACGGAAATGGCTGTAATTCACTATTAGGACATGCCACACACACCAGGGCATGTCCTACCTTATACTTACAATGCACCCTGCCCTTGGGCCTACCTTAGGGGTGTCTGATATGAAGATAAGGGAAGGTTTAGGGACTGGCAAGTGGGTGCACTTGCCAAGTCGACATGGCAGTCACAGACTGCACACAGGCTCTTCAATGGCAGGCCTGAGACACACTTTACAAGCCGCTTCTGTGGGTGGCACAACCAGTGCTGCAAGCCCACCAGCAGCATTTGATTTACAGGCCCTGGGCACCCATGGTGCACTGTACTAGGGTCTGACAAGTAAATCAAATAACCCAATCATGGATTCACTAATCAATACATCAATTTACAATAGGGAGAGCATATGCACTTTAGCACTGATCAGCAGTGGTAAAGTGCCCAGAGTCATAAAACCAACAAAAACAGGTCAGAGAAAACACAAGGCAAAAAGTTCAGGGATGACCCTGCAAAAAGGGCCAAGTCCAACACAACCCCCTTCCAGCCAAAATGCAGGGTAGACCAATCACTACCTTGATGGGCTTCCCTGCTTTGGGCGATAGAACATGGACCCTGGCCCGCAACAGCAGGGGCATACTCCAGTTCTACGCCAATCTGAGCCTATTTGGGTCCCTCTGTCCATACTCACAGGGCCCACCAAGCTAACCCATGGGGAACCCTTCTCCACACCTGTGGACACCATCTGTGCAGCACCTAACCTTATCTTGCTCACAGGTGTGTCCCGACAGACAGCAAGCCACAGTGGCCACTGACAGTGGTCAGTGATCAGACCCAGGCCTTATGCCTCTCAGGGCTCTCAAACCTCTGTGGCGTCAGAGAGCGTGGGGCAGTAGCCCCAGGTGCTTTGTCCACTCTCCCTCCTGTCAGGTCAGGTATGACATCCTGACACTGACCCACCAGCTCCGGGCCTGTACCTGGCGGCTGGACAGGAGACTGGGGTGGGCTTTCCCACACCCGGTCCTCCTTCTCCTCATTGGGGCTCTGTACCCTCCCACCTGGAGTGTTGCCCCCTTCCAGAATTGCCAGGGCACCTGTGGCAGGTGTCCTGTACAATTCGCCCACCAGTTCAGGGGTTCTATCCTGCAACTGGGCGTCCAGGTCAGGGGGGACACCCCGAACCTGGCCCTCCAACATAGGGTCTAGACCCTCCAGTTGAACCGGGGTCAGAGGCGAGGACTCCCTCCCTCTGCACCCCCTTCCAGAGTGCTGTACCCTCCCACCTGGAGTGGTACCCCTAGAAGACCAACCGGCCAGGACACTGTTTACAGGTGTCCCTCCCTCCAGGTCAGACAACACCTGAACCTGGCTTCCCAATCCAGGGACCAACCCCTGCGGTTGAAAACTTGCCCGGTGCACCAGGACTTCATTGGGAGCACATATGCCCCAACGAGGGTGACACACAACTCATGTGTCGTGTGACAGTCTGCCTGGCGCAGATCTTCCGACCCCTGTCCATCTGACAGTGCGTGAAAATCCCACAGGACAGAAGTGGTGTCACCATGGTCATTCACTGGTAACTCAGCCCTTCTGGCTGGCCCCTGACCCACTGGTTCTTCCACTGGGGACTCTTTTCCCCTCTCACCCCTCAATCTGGACTTCTGCACCCTCCACTTAGGAGTGGCACTGCCAAACACCAGAACTGATGGAGGCCTGCTTACAGACACTCCCAGTTCACCAGACACTAGGGGATCCCCCTCAACGGGCGGCCCATCAGGACAGACTAGGCTCCCCACCTGGTGTTCCCTTAAAGAACCATCCAGGCCCTGAGACTGGGTTTCTGGCACCTGGGGACACGCAGCCCCACACTCACTCCGTCTCCTCTGAGACAGGACGTGAGCCCCTACACCCCTCCCACTACACCGGGACCTAGCTGGGCTACTCTGAACCATTTCCACCACTCTGGGTTGGAAGATACCTGAGCCACTCCCCTTAGGGTCATTCCCCAATGCCTCTTCAGACCCTCTGGAATCCACCAAAAGGTCTGCCTCCCTGGTGAGCTCCCTGGGGTCAGAGAACTCACTCTCCAACAGGTGTTGGCATAGCTCTGGAAAACAGGGACTTACAATATGCTCTCCCACAATTGGATCACACAACCCCCTACAAGGGTTAACAAAACTATCCTTCACCTCACCATCCAGTGCCTCGCACACGTACTCCACACCACTCTCCTGAGACTGGCAAGACAGTATCTGACTGTCTCTGTCACTCAACCCACACTCTTCGGGGTGGTCTCCACATTCACACACCAGGACTTCAACCATGGGGGAACCTCCCTCCCTGCTCCTTTCAGCTAGAGTCAGTGGAGTGTCCCTCCCAAAACTAGGACCATGAACCCCTGTGCCAGTGCCCCAATCTACTTCCGGGACACTGCGCACCACTGGAGCTACCTCAGATCCTTGAACCTCCTGGTGTATGTTAACCACCTCCAAGTCAGGCGCCACATCTCTGGGTGTGTGTACTACCCCCTCAGCACTAGATAACTCAATATTGCTGCCACCATCTGAGCTGGATTCCACCTCCAACTCAGCAAAGCTCACTTCCTGAGCTACACACATTTCTTGTTGCTGGGCTGAGACCCTCATGGCCTCAAGCCTCTCGAGCTCCAATTCAAGCTCTCTCATTCTCAACTCATGTTCCCATCTCATTCTCTCTCTCTCCAAGGACAACTTGTTATTCTCTATTTCCCTCTGACCCTCCATCTTAAGCTTAGCCATCTCCAGCTTGTGCGCCCTATTTCTCTCCCTGTCTTCCAACTCTCTGGGGGACAGGTCTTTGGAAGAGATGCTACTGCCAGGTGGGGACGGTACCCCTCCCCTGGCTGGAAACTCTGGCCTATCCAGTTGCCCATCTGCATCCCCAGCTGGCTCCACCACCAACTCAGGGGCATTTCTTGCTTCTACCCAGGCCCTCAGCGCCTTTTGGTAGTCATCCTTTTTGGAAATGCATGGTGTAGCAACTTTCAATTTCTTGCGGAGATGCTTGAGCTGTTTCAAAATGTAGGTTTCCAACCTCTCTTCCTCAAAATCTAGATCCATAGATGCAACAGATGCTGGTCTACTCATGGCAGTAAGAATTGGCAGTTCTCAGGGAAAAATAACAGTCCAAGGAAAAAATTCTACCAGAAAAGTATGTGGTTGCGTTTGGTCTGCACTCACTAGTAGTGTATACCAATTACTGTATATGAGTCACAAATGCAGGTCCAAATCCTCACCGCTGACCACCAATGTTAGAACTGGGGGTCTCTAGTTGGCAGAGGTAGGTACCTTTGACCAAATAGGGACCCTTGCTTCTACATCAGGGCAAGGGAGTTACACTACTGGATTAACCCCTGCTCACCCCCTTGGTAGCTTGGCACGAGCAGACAGGCTTATCTCAGAGGCAGTGTGTTAAGCATTTGTGAACACATACAGTAATACAGTTAAAACACTACAGATGGACACCACACAGGTTTTATAAAAATAAGTATGCTTTATATAGACTTATCACAAGACCATAAACGACAAAAATCCACAATACTGTAATCAATAATAATACTTCAAGATGGTAGAAATAGTTTAAAAATAGGTTCTTCACTTAAAAGCAGTCTTTAGCAACAGATAACCCCAACTGGAGTTATCACGACGTCGAGGTCAAAGAAATACCAAAGTACGGCGCCGACCGCGAGGTACGCGGCGTCGGGCCCGGAGTCAAAACAGACCCACAAAGAACAGTACCTTTGAAAAGCGAAAACAAAGACAGCTCACGGCGTCGGGGAGGTGCGGCGTCGTTGGCGCTGCCGTGTCGGTTCCTTGCTTCGGGGGAGATGATGCGTCGGGACCTGGATGCTTGCGCAGGCAGGGGAGGCGTCGGTTCCTGACCGGAGAGGAGGTGACGTCACTATGGCGCCGAAACCACGGTTCCGTACGATGTCACGATGGATTCTTGACCACCCACGTCGACGATCGGCTCCGCGATGATGTCGGCTTCGGAGTCGATGCGGCATAGCAGCAAGCGTCGGGCCGGCGTCGCAAGTCAGAGCAGCGCTCACGGCTATGGCAGGCTTACAATGTCGTTCGCTGGTGTCGATGTGGCATCGGGCCGGCGTCGGGTCTACGTTGCAAGTCGGAGCAGCGCTCACGGCTTCGTTGCAGATTACGGCATCGCTCGCCGGCGTCGGTGTTGCAATTTCCTTCTGTAGCAGCTAGAACAGCAAGTTCCAGCTGCAGGCAAGCAGAAGGGGTGAAGTCTTTGTATCCCTGAGACTTCAGACAGGAGGCAAGCTCAAATTCAAGCCCTTGGAGTAATATTCTGCAAGATGATGAAAGTTTTTAAAAGTTCCTTCTCCTCTCCTTGGCACTGAAGACACCACTGAAGGCCAACCCAGCAACACAGCACACTGGCAGGGGGGCAGTCCAACTCCTACAGCTTCCTTTGGTTCTTCTCCTTGGCAGAGGTTCGTCTTGTTGTTCCAGAAGTGATCTAAAGTCTTGGGGTCTGGGTCCCCATATTTATACTACTAAATCCTTTGTCCTCTGAAGGAAGAGGGGCCTTTACCTGGTCCAAACCAGTTCTGTGCAGTCCTGGAGCACTTTGTTTACAGGACTCCTTCTTTCCTTTGACAGTGTGGGCCAGGGACATCAGACGCACCACAGGAGGTGGAGCCAGCATTGTGGAAGGCAGGCACAGCCCTATTCAGAGTCAGGTGCAACTCCTCCCACCACTCTACATGCAGATAGGTCTATTCAGCCCTGTGCTGACTCACCCTGTCTCCTGGAATCCCCCAGCCCCTGTCACTCACAAAACCAGACACACAATACACAACCTAGCAGAGGCAGGCTTGGACAGTTAGGCAAGAAAATACCTACTTTCTAAAAGTGGTATTTTCAAACGCAGAATGTTAAAACCAACTTTACTAAAAGATGTATTTTATCATTCTGAGTTCAGGCATACTAAACTCGAATTTCTACCATATTTCCTGGGTCAGTTAGGATTATAAGATGTTATAATCAAACTGCCCATTCTGGCCTATGGGGACAGGTAGCCTTGCAATAGTGAAAAACGGAAATGGCTGTAATTCACTATTAGGACATGCCACACACACCAGGGCATGTCCTACCTTATACTTACAATGCACCCTGCCCTTGGGCCTACCTTAGGGGTGTCTGATATGAAGATAAGGGAAGATTTAGGGACTGGCAAGTGGGTGCACTTGCCAAGTCGACATGGCAGTCACAGACTGCACACAGGCTCTGCAATGGCAGGCCTGAGACACACTTTACAAGCCGCTTCTGTGGGTGGCACAACCAGTGCTGCAAGCCCACCAGCAGCATTTGATTTACAGGCCATGGGCACCCATGGTGCACTGTACTAGGGTCTGACAAGTAAATCAAATAACCCAATCATGGAGTCACTAATCAATACATCAATTTACAATAGGGAGAGCATATGCACTTTAGCACTGATCAGCAGTGGTAAAGTGCCCAGAGTCATAAAACCAACAAAAACAGGTCAGAGAAAACACAGGAGGAAGGCAAAAAGTTCAGGGATGACCCTGCAAAAAGGGCCAAGTCCAACAGCGAGGTTGGAAGATCGGAGGTTTCTTTTGGGTAAGTGGAAGTTGATTCTGTCGTTGAGGTATTTGGGTCCGTTGTTGTGTAGGCATTTGTAGGCGTGAGTGAGGATTTTGAAAGTGACTCTTTTCTCCATGGGGAGCCAGTGGAGACTTCGTAGGTGTTGGCTGATGCGTTCGTGTCGGGGGATGCCGAGGACGAGTCTGGCGGCGGTGTTCTGTATTGTCTGGAGTTTGCGGAGTAGGGACTTGTTGATGCTGGCGTAGAGTGCGTTTCCATAGTCCAGTCTGCTGGTGATGAGTGCGTAGGTAACTGTCTTCCTTGACTCAGGGGGGATCCACTTGAAGGTCTTGCGGAGGATGCAGAGGGTGTTGAACAGCTGGAGGTGACGGCGTTGACCTGTCGGTTCATGGTGAGTGATGAGTCGAGTACGATGCCGAGGTTCTTGGCGTGGTCTGAGGGGGTAGGTGGGCTTCCGAGGGCGTTCGGCCACCAGGTGCTGTCCCATGCAGAAGGGGTGGTACCGAGGATGAGGACATCTGTCTTCTCGGCGTTGAGCTTCAGGCAGCTGTTGGTCATCCAGACTGTGACGACTTGCATTCCTTTCTGGAAGTTGAGTTTGGCAGTGGTGGGGTCTTTGGTGAGGGAGAGGATGAGCTGGGTGTCGTCGGCGTAGGATACGATGTTGAGGCCGTGTTGTCGGACGATGGCTGCGAGGGGGGCGATGTAGATGTTAAAGAGGGTGGGGCTCAGTGATGAACCCTGTGGGACTCCGCAGGTGATTTTCGTGGGGTCGGAGAGGAAGGGTGGGAGTCTGCTCCTTTGGCTTCTTCCGGTGAGGAATGATCGGATCCAGTCCAGGGCTGTTCCTTGTATGCCTGCATCATGTAGTCTGGCGACTAGTGTGCGGTGGGAGACGGTGTCGAAGGCCGCTGATAGGTCGAGTAGGATGAGGGCTGCGGAATGGCCTTGGTCCAGGAGGATGCGGATGTCGTCTGTGGCGGCGAGTAGGGCGGTCTCTGTGCTGTGGTTGCTTCGGAATCCGGATTGGGACGGGTCGAGGACGGTGTTCTCTTCAATGAATCGTGTCAGTTTCCTGTTGACTGTTTTCTCTGCAACTTTGG
The DNA here is from genome assembly GCA_963921515.1 of Calotriton arnoldi. Taxonomy (NCBI): domain Eukaryota; kingdom Metazoa; phylum Chordata; class Amphibia; order Caudata; family Salamandridae; genus Calotriton; species Calotriton arnoldi. The sequence continues at coordinate 300,102 of CAWUFW010012220.1, read as the reverse complement.
CTGTGAAGGGGAGGAGCGAGATGGGCCGATAGTTCTTGAGGTCGGTGGGGTCAGCTGTGGGCTTCTTGAGCAGGGGTCTGACTTCTGCGTGCTTTCAGTCGTCTGGGAAGGTGCCTGTTTTGAAGGTGTTGTTGATGGTGCGTTGTAGTTCGGGTGCGATGGCGGCCGCGGCTCTGTGGTAGATGTGAGGGGGGCAGGGGTCAGTGGGGGCCCCCGGGTGGATGCTTTCCATGGTCGAGGCGGTGTCTTCGGCCGTGATCGGTGTCCAGTTGGCGATGGTGGGCTGGCTGGTGTTTCTGGGGGGTGGGGAGGCGTCTGTGGCGCCTTGTGGATGGTCGATGAAGTTGTCGTAGAGGTTTTTGATCTTGAGGTGGAAATAGGTTCCAAGCTTGTCGCAGAGGTCTTGGGATGGGGTGATGGCTGTGGCTTCGCTGCGTGGGTTGGTGAATTCCTGAATGACACTGAAAAGTTCCTTGGAGTTGGTGGAGTTGGCCAGGATTTTGTTGTGGATGAAGTTCCTCTTGGTGGCTCTGATCTGGTTGTGGTAGTCCGTCATGGCGTCCTTGTAGGTGGTGTGGTTTTCGGTTGTCTTGGTGTTTCTTCAGTTCTTCTCCAGGCGTCTGCAGGTGCGTCTGGCTTCTTGGAGAGCGGTGGTGAACCAGGCGGCTTTCCTGGGGCGTTGTCTGTCGGGGTTGCATAGCTGGGCGAGCTCGTCTGCGCAGTTGAAGATCCAGGTGTGGAGTTCTCTGGTTGCGTTGTTTGCGTCGGGTGCCCAGGTGTGGTTGTCTCGCGTGAGGGTGGAGTTAAGTTGCTCGTCGGTAACCTTGCTCCAGTTCCTTCGAGGTGGGCGTGGGGCTGGTTTGGGTGCCTTGGGTTTGTTGATGGCGAAGTGTACGCAGTGGTGGTCGGTCCATGGCGGCTGCGTTGTGTGGCTGAATTGGACGCTGTTTCCTGCCGCGAAGATGGGGTCGAGGGTGTGTCCTGCTCTGTGGGTCGGTGTGTTGACGAGTTGTTTAAGTCCGATGCTGGCGAGGTTGTCACGAAGGATAGTGGAGTTGGGGTCGCTGGGGTTGTCGAGGTGGAAGTTCAGGTCTCCAAGGAGTATGTAATTTGCTGAGGCGATGGCGTGGGGTTCGATGAAGTCGGTGATGGTGGTGGCAAAGGGTGTTCGGGGGCCGGGGGGTCTGTAGATGAGGGTTCCTCGGAGTGTGGCTTTGGGGGTGGTCTGGATCTGGAAGTGCAGGTGTTCGGCGGAGGGGAAGGTTTCGCTGGAGGTGGTGAGGCGGAGGGTGCTCTTGTGGGCGATGGCGAGGCCCCCTCCTGGGTGGTGGGGCGGTCTTTCCTCTGGATCTTGTATCCGTCTGGGATGGCGGTGCTGATGTCGGGGGCGGAGGATGCGTTGGTCCAGGTCTCTGTGAAGAAGGCGATGTCGGGCGAGAGAGAGTCGAGTAGGTTCCAGATTTCCATGACTTGTTTGTGTACGGAGCGTACGTTGAGGAGGATGCATTTTAGGGTGTCGCCGGTGCTGGCGTCGGTGGTGTTGGAGGCCGGGGTGGCGGTGAGGATCTGGCGGCAGTGGAGGCAGGAGAACTGGCCGTGGGTCGTGTTCGGCGAGGCCTGTTGGCATTCTCTAAGTCTTCCAGGGTTGAGTGCGAGGAGGGTGGTGGTGTCGTAGCGATGGGTAGTGGGAGGTCCAGGGTTCCTGGCGCTGGCCGAGGACAGGCGCAGACGGGCTTGCCTTTGGTGCGCCGGCTGCGCGACCACGCAGTGGCCGCCATTAAGTAGGGGAGGTGGGAGGCAGGAGAGGCTGGGAGGCGGGAGCGGGGGAATTCCGGAGGGGAATTCCGAGGGGGAATTCCGGGGGGGAGGGGCCGCAGGGGCGAAAGGAACAGGCAGGCACGAGAAAATAAAAACAGTGGTGGAATTGGAGCAAGACACAGATGGGCACAATAACAGTGGCACAACAGGGAAAAATTAAGACAAAAAAACGGCTGAGAAAGGTTATGGTGGTTGCAGGCAGTCTGGTCCCAGTTGGAGCGGGCAGCAGGCGCAGGAGCGGGCAGCAGCCTCGAACCTCCCAAGGAGGAGGTCGGGGTCTGGAGGCAAGAGACGGCACAGCGGAGCTGCGGGGAGAGAGTGGACCTAGACTGAGGGTCAGAGGCCTAACACTTGCAATGTTTGGATGGTTTGCAGAAATGAAAATATTTCTCCATGTTAGTTCCTGCTTCAAGGACATGTTATTGTTTTAGGCAGAGCCGGCATGGCTCTACTGGTAGATCCGGATTTGCATCAGAAACTAGAAACTGTGGGTAGTTGTGCTAATCCACCCAAGTTACACCCAAGTGGCACTCCCTTGATGCAAAGTGCTATGTGCGCTGAGCAAATGTCACCTTTCCAGTGCAAAATAATGTATGCACTGGTGTGTAATAACTCTTGCAAGAGTTTTGTACTGCTTTGTATGACTTTGCCCCTGTACAAACCCTTAGCAGATATGGCCCTAAGTTTCTGTTAAGCATGCTCAGCTGTCATATTAGAAAAATAAGGTTGTTTTTATAAGCAATGTTATTGTGGCAGGAATTTAGACTGCCCAACTCCCTTTACCGGGGGGCCCGTAGAAGGTGAGGGCCTGGGCATTCGCCCACTTTGCCCGTGCCTTAAAAGTCTGATGACACACAAATCTTTTTCTCCTACTTTCCTACCATCTTAATACCAGTCACACATCTCTGACTGCCTCACTGCTATCCAGCACTGAATGGCCATCAGGTTACTTATACTGAAAGAGGGCCTCAACTTTCTATCCTCTTCTGCAACCACCCCTTAAACTAGCTCTGTCCACTTCTTCTCTAAGATATTCACTTTCACTTCCTCTGGAAGAAACCATCTTGTAGATTTCAAGCAACCAATTGGCATGGAATCATTTATCATTATAACTGTCGCCATGACAAAATACCAGGTCCTAAACATACGAAAACTGCCTAGCAATTCTATTTCTTACTGCTAAGGCACTAATCAATTCTGCAGTAATTAGTACATTTCAGTATTACAACAACCTACTTGTAGGACTCCCACAATGTCCTTTCTCGCCAATGAATAAGGTTCCAAAATTTAACAGAATCAACTTACGTAGGCAGCCACCCAACCCTCCCTTTCAGCATGAAAATGGGTGGGTCTAAGCTAAAACAGGAACTTTGAAAAAGGCTTAACAATTTTGTTTGTAGTGGATGATTGCACTTCCCTGGATTACCTCCACCAAACCCCAATCAGCAGCACCCGGACTTTGATCAATTTAACTGCCAGGCTCCCATTACTGGAAGTCGCTGACCTTGTGATCTGAAGTTGCCCCTCATTCAGTCAGTTGATCTTATGTTCAGCTTATGTGATCAGAACAAAAGAACAGCTAAAGATGTGTGCTTTATCACAATTGTAATAGTTGTTTCATGGAACTTCACAATGTAATGATTCTGTTTTGTTGCTCGTCTTTCCATCCATCACAAACAGCATCATTGTACAATGTCTCAATCCTCCTCGCTGGTTAGTGTTAAATATACTCTGCATATCCAACTATGTAGCACCATTAGCTCTATGTAAGATTTCGCTGTTCCAAATGTCTTGCCACACAGGCTACTAAATAATAGAACATATTTCATAAACGTTTTTGGTTCAAGCAGAAGAGTAGGAGAGGTAGTAGTTTTACTTGTGGAAGTAGTGTTGAAGAGAGTGGTCTGACCATGGTACTTGATGATGGTAGCGGAAATGGGACCTCCAGACCATGTTGGAGTATGTTGGGCAATGCTCTTTAATGTGTGACAGTTGTGTGGGAAGCATCTGGGGCCACATTATACATGCAGTGCATTGTCCTTCATTGCGCTAGGCGCACCTTTAAAAAGGCGCGCCCAGAGCAATGAAGAACGCACCGTATTATGATGACTGCACTGCACTCAGGGCAGCGCGAACTCACGCTGCCCTGGGAGCAGTGCATTCATGTGAAAAACAAAGAAGTTGCTTTGAAGCCTCTCCATGTTTTCACAGTGCAGGCGGTAACCCGCCTGCACTGTGAAGGGTTAGAGATCCCCTTGCAGGCAGGTGCAGTCAGTGACTGCACCTGCCTGCAAGGGGATGTCTGGGGGACCCCCTGACCCCCTCCAGCGGGCTTTTTTCACGGTGCACACTGACAGTGCGCCTCCTGAGAGCTTCTTTGCCTCTGCGCCCGCGTCTGTTATACGGCGCGGCCGCAGAGGCAAAGGGATTCCCTCATTTGCATGGGGCATGCCCCCATGCAAATTAGGGAACGCCTCCTGAAGATAGCATTGGCGCTTTGTGCCCAGCGCTATCGGTGTTACAGAAGGGGGCCGCACAAGCATCTGCGGCCCCTTCTGTAATACCAAAGTGCCCTGAGGGCACGCAAAGTGGCCGTAAACGCCCGTTGCTCCCTCGGGGCACTTTGTGTAATACAGCCCCTGGTGTCCAGGCCATGGCCTTTATTCAGTGATGGTAGTGCAGAGAGTTGTAGGCTCACACAGATTTCTATTAACTCTTTCAAGGAGGGGATATTGTTATCCTTGAGAACGAAATTAACATCTTCTGCTATCAGTATATATCTGGAAATGCGGAACATGTCTGTTATGAGGGCAGAAAAGTAATGCAAAAAGTTATAGACTAGGCCTGGTGAGTGGCTGGGAACTATTTTGAGAGTAAAGTTGTGGGTCAGAGTGGCTTTTGTCTCCAGTATCGCGCAGATGTTGCTTTCTGTTAGCATGTGGCGTGCTAGAGGGATGAATGTGTAGTTGAATCTTATGCATCAGTTTGGCTTGTGTTGTATATTCAAAGTTCCACAAGCAGGTGTGCTCAAAAGTTAAACATGTCTGTATTTGGTTCCAGTCTGCAGAATGGACAGGGGTATAGTCAGTCAGTGTCAAATATGTCATGAGTGTGCATGTACACCTTTCAAATATTTTCAGAACATAGACTTGTTCTGAGAATACTACACAGTGCCCTGGTCCTACCATAATATCCGAAGTCCATAAATATGGCATGGCTAGGGCTCTGGTTATTTTTCACAGGGTCAAATTACAGATCAATTCAGACTTTGTTAAATAGTTTTTTTTTTTTTTTTAAACGGGTGGCATATGTTCAATTTTTTTGTGAAGCACAAGTGACCTCAGGGACTTTAAGATGCATGACCAATTTGATGATATTTGAAGTTTAGCTTCCTAATGAAAAGGGTAATGTGACATTAACCATACTGGCTAAATTGTCACCATGACAAGGACATATTGAAAAAATCTTGCTTTCAATGGGAGCTAAAGTTACAGTGTATGCAGTCTACAACACTTAAAATAAGAAAGTCTTGAAACTAGTAAAATGCATAGGTTATGGTGCTTTCAAAAAGAAAAAAATAATATACAAAAGTTTAACTTGCTCTCTATACTGCACAGTGTAGTCACTGGTAGTGTACTCTACTGGTAGTGCGGAGGAGACAGGTGACTATCATCCCCTCTGGTTGCCTTCACTGGACCAACCATGACAGCCCCAACTGAGAGATGGTGCCTTGCTGATGTATGGATCTACGGGCAACCGCCTTAAAGGCTCCTCATGTTTCAGGGTGGATTATCTCGGATGTGGCTTTGGTAGGATCAAGAGAAGTGCTCTTCGACCTTGTATAAGGTTTTTCTGACACCGCTGCCCTTGCCCCACCTCAGCTTGAAAGCCGGTGAAACTTGAACTGTGACCTCTTGGTGGCTGGAATCAGTGCCCTACAACGTTCCCCTATACCCCTTTCAGACTCCCTGGGAGGTGGCAGCGGAATTTATGGAATTTCACAGTAAGCAGTGCAGGTATACCAATTTACCATTCAGAGTGGGAAAAAGAGACAGGTGTGTCCCACGGGTCGCTGCGGAACTCACCCAGAGGGAGTCCGCATTAGGAATGTAACATTACCTGTCAGACTCACAGATATTGTATTAAGTTTCTTTCACGCTTTCTCGAAAGCGAGCACACTCTTGAAACCTGTACTGGTATTTTATGACGTTTTACCGGTTTTACTTGAAGTCAAATTCAGTGCACAGTATATGCAAAAATATTAAAGCGCTTATCAAAATAAGTTTGATGATTATAAATGAACAAACAGTAAATAATTTCAAAAAAGAAGAATGACACCATATGAATTTCCTTCTTATTACAACTAGCATTGAAAGTTCTACCATCATGAGGGGTGCAGTACCAGTGTTACAGACCTGAATGCTGAAGGCAGGCAGCCTGTAGCCTGCAAGTCGGACTTCTGTTTATGAGAATCCAATTATTGATTAGCAACTTTGAAGCAGAAATAATGAGCTGCTCCCTTGAAGTGGGACATGCTCTTCTTTTGTCTCTTCTTGAGAGTGCTAAAGACATAGGGGGAGATTTACTAAGATTTTACGCCCTGTTTTTGTCACAAAATGACGCAAATTGGCACCATTTTATTTTTCCGAATTACTTTCCAGCGCTAAACGTGAAAGTAATGCAAAGCAGTGCATAGCCTGTTTTGCATTAGTTAGCCTCAAGGGGGCATACTGGGGTGGAGCATGGGTGTTCCCAAGCAACCACCCAAGGTTTCTGACGCTAAACCCAATTTACTAAATACAGTAGACAGGGTTTAGCATCAGAAAACTGCGCCCTTTTGAAGTAGGCACAAGGAAGGAGATATGCTTTCATTTCTCCTTCCTTTTCTGACTTTGTACGTGTGCTGCACTGTACAGCACACATACAAAGAGGGAAAAAGGTTTAAGTTAGTCTAAGCATAGTATTTTGTACTGGAAGGCACCCTTCCAGTCCTCCAAAGTACCACGCATTAGGCATTCGATTAACACATTTCAGTGTAGTGTTCCGCATCACCGCACTGGAATGCATTGTCACGCATATGCATAGCGCCTCAGCTGTCACACGACAAGCCATTTATTAGCGCTGCCTAAATAAAACTGGAGTTAGTGGCAGACGGCAGCGCGCCACGGTGTGCGTGCGCTGCTGCAGCAGGCTTGGGGCTCACTCTGCTGGCTGGCTCCCAAAGTAAGGAGATTGCGATTCCCGCCTGCGGTGCAGATCAGAGGACCCTGAGCTCAGAGCAGGCATCTCCTTCGAGCCTTTAGTGGCTTTCTCACCTTTAATTGCAGTACTTCTTTATAACCTCCAGTGGCGGCTCGCCGAGGGAGTGCTGCGGGGCGGTGTGGCGGGGGAGGGTCAGGGTGGGGGGGTTGTGGAGTCTGACACGACGGACAGGAGTAAGGTAAGTGATTAAATAAATAAAACTATTTACCTTGCGCGCGCTGCATCGCCAACTCGGCGATAGAGCGCGCAAGGTAAATCGTTTTATTTATTTAATTACTTACCTTACTCCTGTCCGTCGTATGTCGGACTCCACTACCCCACCACCCTGCTCCTCCCCCGCCCCGCCCTACCGCCCTGCAGCAGTCCCTCGGCGAGCCACCACTGATAACCTCTGTTGACGTGGTTGAATTCTAATCAAAGATTTTGAAAACTAAAGTTCCCAGGAGTCCCACAGAAATCCAGCTCTGCACTCCATTTCCAAGCCTGCCTTGCACACTTCTGACGCACATACTGAGTGCGGGGAGTTTCAAAGTCCTCGGAAGCTTTTGAGCAGGTACTGTGGACGGAATGAGGTGAGAACTTGCTTTGCAGGATGGTGAAATTATGGGCAGTGGGGCTGAGGGCTGGAGATTATTGTAGCCATTAAATACTTTATTTTTCTGTGTTTATTTTTAGAAAACGTCTGTTTTACAGTGCATTGAAGCACTTGTGTGATAATTGCACGTGCACAAATCTGTTAGAAGTAAAATAATATAGCAAGCAATGACTTTTCAGTAATCTCCAACTTCTTTATTTATCAAGCAACAAATATCATTGAAAGTCAATGACGTTTTACCTCCTTATTTGTACAGATCAAATCAAATCCAAAAAGCTTTGACTAACATATTTTACATTCAATTACTTTATTATTTCAAAACTATGTATAAAGTCGTTTTATAGTGCGTTACAGACTGTATCAATATTAAGGGCATATTAGCAAGACCGGCGATAAAATTATCGCCGCTTTAGCGGCAGGAAACTGCCGCTAAAACGGCGATAATGGGCTTGGTAATATGCGCTATAGAATTCCAATAGAAGCCCAGGTTAGATGTGCAGGACATCTAACCTGGGCTTCTATTGAATTCTATAACGCATATTAGCAAGCCCATTATCACCGTTTTAGCGGCAGTTTCCTGCCGCTAAAACGGCGATAATTTTATCGCCGATCTTGCTAATATGCCCCTAAGGGGCATATTATCAAGAACGGCGTTAAAATTATCGCCGGTTTAGCGGCAGAAAACTGCCGCTAAAGCGGCGATAATGGGCTTGATAATATGCCCTGGAGAATTCCAATAGAAGCCCATGTTCACACCAGAACATGGACTTCTATTGGAATTCTCAAGGGCATATTATCAAGCCCATTATCGCCGCTTTAGCGGCAGTTTTCTGCCGCTAAACCGGCGATAATTTTTAACGCCGTTCTTGATAATATGCCCCTAAGTTTTTTATATGTAGTTTCTTTATGGGTATTTTTATAGAGAAAGTGACTATTTCCTTAGCAAGTAGCAGTGAATTAGAAACTCGCTACTAATATCAGTGTGTAGCCTGCAAGACACAGATTTGGATCATATTATGGCCACCTCAACTATTCTTCTTTCCAAGGTCGATAAACTCATAACCATCGAGGGTTGGTGGTACAAAAAAAAGTATGAACGAACAGTCATGAAAACCGCAGCGAACACGGAAACAACTACAACTGTGCAGTCACGCAGTCTGACTCTGCAGTGCTCTGCTCAATTTTCAGCTGTCTACCGTTAGCGCACTTTAGTTACTTCTTAGAGTTTCTCGTTGCTCAAACGGGTGTAATTTGTGATATTTATGTTTCACACGTCATCTTCATTGCTTAATTTTGCTTGCGAGAAAATGTCACTCATAGTCGTTGAAATGTCACTCATAATTACACTGAAATTATGAATATGTTACACATACCAATCTAAAACCTTAGCAGCTATGCCCTTCCAGTACAAAACCGATGCTAGACTCATGGAGGCACCATGGCGCATAGGTGTCTCCGTGGAGCACGGCTGCTGATTTTAGTGCGGGTGCTAGGGAAAGGGGAGAAGAGAACCATATTTCAGTAAATTTGGCGCTCTCCTCCTCTCTCCTTTTCACGCAGCACAGCGTTTGCTTGTGCTGAACTGTGCTGCATGAAAAAGTGGTAAATCTGCCCCATAGAGTTTATAATCGTTCTGAGAACTATTTTAGGAAAGTATCCCGTGATTAATTAGTAATGTAGTCTGAGATTAAATCCATCGGAATTTGTTGACGATATACGTATACAATTCCATGAGTCATATGTTAAAAACTACACATAGCGTGAATATATGAACTGAAAGCACACCACCAGAATACATATAATAATGAGCATAAATGCTTATGTAATCAACAATTGAAGATGAAAAGAAGTATTACGGTGCCGTGGGCCATAGAAAAGTGGTGCACTATATGGTGTGCATCTTGGGCAACAATGCAAAATACGTGGCACTTCGGAATGAGAATTAACTTTTCTAAAAAAACTTTAATATTTACACACCAAAGCTGGTTATACATAGTTGTGGTTTGATAAGTGATCAAGCAAGACAACAGCCACATGCCTCATTCAACTATGCAGCCGGGTGCAAAAGCTAGATACAAAGCAATGCTTTTTTTTTTTCTTGTTAGTCCTCATCACCTTAAGACCGACTTGCCCGTTCAACAGCAGCCACGTGAGCTACATTCGTGGCCAATTACACCCACTTTTTTTTATCCAAGTTTCCGAAACAGTGCCTTATCCTGGACACTCGGATGGGCCTCCAGAGGTCATACTCTGACCTCGTGGTGGGGCAATCATCGGACTCTCGCCCTGGACCGCACCTTTATCTCTCGTTAGCTATCTTTATCCACACGGCTAGTCGCTGGCTGCCAGAACTGCGCTCTCTTTTCCTTAAAACATACTTTATGGCACTTACTAACTTTTTCTATCAATATCAGCCATTCTTTGACATTCAGTGGCGTGTTATCTACAACGACATAAGATAGAAATGTAACTTTTTATGTTCATGTGCTCTTTGTCCTTCTTGCCCACACCAGACAGAATTACAACAGGGTTTACCTTAAATTGGACTCTGATCGATGGCTGCCTTCATGATTTTACCTACATCCTCCCAGAAGATCTTCAAGGCAGGGCAGGACACAAACACATGTATATCGTCTGCATTTGGATACCCACACTTCTTGTATGAGTTTTCTCTTAATCTTGTATGTTTTTGATAGTCCAGTAAGCCCTATGCAAAGTCAATAGATGGTTTCTTTTTAGTGTAGCGGGGAGTGACGACAGCGTATAAAAGTTCAAAGGATACTTGCCATCATTTCTCCAGTTCTTCACCCAGCAAGCATCCTGTCCACTTCTGATAGGTTGGGGCTTTCCCCTTAACCCCGGTCTCACAGTTGATACCACTTTGCAACTTCTTTTTTTTTTTTTGCAAACTATTCATATGTGAGTCTCTTTCCAACGTCAAGTCCTCGGGATAACCCTCTTGTTTTAATACGCTAAACCATGAGCTGAGCTGTAGATATTTAAATTTGGAAAGGCTTCCTCTATGCACACCAGACTCTTTGAATTTGCCCCGACTGTCTGGCTATGCTACTGCCTGAAAGGCAAAGCCAGTCGCTTAACTATTAATATTTGCATGCCCTTGAAAAGCTACAATCAGCACTTTCCCGGTGTGGGGTGCAATACCTTAAGCCATTAACAGAAGACCCCTGAACCAGACAAAAATGCTTGCTGTACCAGGCTGCAGTGCCTTAAGCCATTACTAGAGATTCTATTGTCTTCAGATTCGGTCTATTCAGCTCAGATAACCAGAGGCCCTGCATTGGTTACTCACTGTACATAATAAACAAGCAAGCATAAGGAGGCTTTGCAACTAAATGTAGAGGCAAAGTATATCTGTTGGTAGTGATGAATAAATAATAAGCCTGTGTATACAAGTGTTTTAATAGAGGTGAGTGAGTCGCAAAACCTCAAGCCAGAATCCTGGCTCTGGCTCAGCTCGAGGTCCTCTTGGAATCTTGCTTTCAAAAGAGGCACTGTAGCCTAGTGGCTATATCTGCCAACGATGCAACATCGGGAACCAGGTTCGAATCCGAGTCTTTGCTCCGCATCTTGTGAAGATAGATTTCTTAGTGCCAAAAAAATAGGTGTAACATTGACCATATCTGTTGTCAAGAACTCCTATATCCTTGGACAAGGTTTGCATTATACAAAATTGCCAAAAGTAAGGGTCATATTTAACAAGGTTTTGCGTCGCCCTTGCGCTACGGAAGTAGGCGCATGGGCGACACTGAACCTAAATGAGATTTATCAAGCCACGCAAGGCCACCTTGCATGGTTCTGCGTGGCTTGATAAATCTAGAGTAACGCAAGGCAGCGCAAATCGCTGCCTTGCGCTACTCTGCAGAAGGGTGACATTTCACGGGTGGATAATGGGTGTTCCCACACATCCACCCATATATTTTGATAGATTTCCAGATTTACCAACACTGGTAGAACTGGGAATGTGTCCAAATTTCACGCCTCCCACCAGAGGTGCAACAAGGAGAAATCCTTTATTTCTCCTTGTTGTTTCCTCATTCTAAGCGTGCTGCATTTTGCAGCACACATAGAAAGAGGAAAATGTCTTTAAGGCTTGCTTTTGTGCAGGAAGGTATTCCTTCCAGCACACAAACTATCCTGCCAGCCACAAAGGCACCCTTGCAACATGACGCAAGGGTGCCTGCATTGGCGCTAGGCAGCCAAAAGCATACCAGTGCTAGGAAAGGACAGGAATGCGCCATATAATGATAAATACGGCAGATTCCTGCCTTTTCACTTTCACACAGCAAGGTGGTTTGCTACACTGCGTGAATTATTGATAAATATGGTCCTTAATGTAGATTCTGCCTCTCATCCACGCTCTGTCATCCTCCAAGAATCAAGGACTTTGATGTCAGAAAGGGATATCCATTTTGTGGATAAATTGCACAGTGTGAAACTGGAAAATCTGGAATCAATCCAAGTTTCCTGCTTGGCCAAAATGTGTGATACTAGGCAAATAGATTATTTCGTCGAGCCTCCTTTTTGTTCATTATCATATCATATATGAGAACAGTTTCACAGATGTGAGTTCAGGATGAGCACTGCAAGAAAACCTCTTGTATACGATTTAATATACCATAATATTGCTCTGTGTATGAAAAGAATCTGAGACAAAATAGGGTACACATAACAACTTGCCGCTTATTTCACTAATAACCATGTCATCAGGGCATGAATATTTCATAGTACAGTTAAAAAATTCACATTTGAAAATACTTCTCAACGGAGAGATCTAATCGGATATACTAAGGAGAAATGCTTCCGTCTGTTAAAGAAATACACTTATTTGAATTTTGAAGGCACCTTATCATAGTCTAACATGATGTTTGTTGCATGATTTACATGCTAAATATTTTCATGGCTTGGTTTGTTCTCAGACTCTTAGAGCCACAGCTGACTGTTGGCTCAGTTCTGGCTTACCTTTATGCTTTATACATTGCTACCTACTGCACTTCTGCGGCTTTTAAGCTCTGGAAATAATGCACCCTTCACACTTTCTCCCAGGGGCCTGCAAATGTGCCTCGGACTCCCTGTACTATCAAAAAATGAAAACATATCAAGATGGCCACTTAAAAGCTACTTCAGTGCCCATGTTTTGACTGCTGTTACCTCCTTTAACAATACTCTCACCACCCCTACCCACGCAGCCTCTACTGAGCAGAAACGTGAACTCTGTTTCCCCTCTGAGAAATAGATATATTTATTTCATGTGGCGGGTACTGTTACAAATTGTAAAAGATGTTCCAAGACAGGGCCAGACTTGAAACCAAGAGCAGCTTGGCAACAATGTTCAAACTATCCCTTCCTCCTTTCTGTTCTCGTTCTCTCTCTCTCAGACCGCAGGGTGTGGCATAACAGCCAGAACTTCCAACCTTAGAGCTGGGGAATGATGTTGGAGTCTAGCGTCGGCTAAACATTCTGCGTTTCTGGACAAATAATCTCCCCGGTGCCATTCCCCAAAAAATAATGAATGTGTCCTTATGTAATGTAACTGGTGCTCATGTAAAAGTGCTCCCATACCTTCAAGTCATGTTCGCGCTATATAAAACTGCGAAAACAAAATTCCCAGAGAAAGCTACAGTGGCGCCAGCAGCGGCCCCTTGCCCAACAAGCATTGGCATAGCCAATAGGTCTTGCCTTTGGGACCTGCTGGTCTGGAAGTGCCTTTAGCGATGCTCTTCAGCATTGCCGAGATACTGTGTAGCATGGGCAACAAAAAAGAAAACATTTAGGGCTTAATTACAAGTCTGGCGGTCCACAAACTGCCAGACTTGTGGAGGCGCGAAAGTGGCGGTCTCCCAACCGCCCTATTACAATAAGGGCAGTCCGGCCGCCATTGCACTGCCGCCAGGGAACCACCGTTCCCTGGCGGTGTAGCGACATTCAGGAGGCAGTAATATGCTTTGCGGGACCGCTGTGCTCACGCCAAGCATATTACAAGCTTCCCTTCCTCTCCGCTATGGTTTTCATGAAAACCATGGCAGAGAGGAACCCTCTGCACCATGTGGATGCACACAGGGGGCAGAACATGTGCCCCCCCCTATGTGCATGCACACCAGTTCCTGCAAAGCATGGAATTAACAGTCCATGCAATGCAGGAACTGTTTTTGGCATTCCCATTGGGGTGCCCATTTTCAGGGCACCGCCATGGGAACGTCAAAACAAAAGCCAGACAGGAGGAAACTCCTAATCTGGCAGGTGGCCCGACCACGGCTTTGGCGATGTGTCGGCAGCGGGACGGAACCGGCACCACACCGCCAAAGTTGTAATCAGGCCCTTACTGTATGTGTGCTAACGGTGTATCTCATGAAATAAAGTAAGCTCACTCTGCTTCCTCTGAAATAACAAGATAGGGTGATGCTGGCTTTTGAGCAATGGGACATTAGGACGCCAATACCGAGAATGATTCACAGTAGAAAGGCAAGCTTCACGTGCATCCCTAGAAACAAACTTTTCAAGCTGGAGCTCTGAAAATAATATGCTAAGCTTAATGTGATATGAGTGAAACAACGTTCCCTCTCATCTGGAAAGGATAGCAGAATGAAACCGATGTGGGTGAAGGCACGTATGTTGAATACAAAACAAGATCTGACGGTATCTGCTGTCTTGAAACACAAGTAACTATGTTTTACCTCACTGTGTAAGTATTGTGTTCTATAGAATTAACTGTACTGCATCTTTCAATTTTGGGGAGGGGATTACTAAAGATAGGATCAAACACAATTAAGAGGTCAAGGGAGGCAAAACATCACAGTTAAACTAGATTGTGAAAGAGCATTGAATTGCAACCACACAATCAGCTCCTAGATGGCGTAACCACATGATCAGTGCATTATACATTTTCCGGCCTTCTACAATGCTACCATGCACAAGGCCCATATCGGGCAAACCACTCTCAACAGTAGAGCAAAAGCTCCAGCCATGGGAGAGCTTCAAAATGTATTGGAAGGCATTGAAGGTGATGATTTTGAGGTCCCTCTCCCCAGCTTAGGGTGAGGACCAGGACGTTTACAAGAAAAGCAAGGCCACATTGTGCTGTACAATTTGGTGGTGGTCCCGTCGTCCTGGGACCTCCACAGGCTGAGATATATTGCCAAAAGGGCATTTTAATGACGAGACTCCGCAAAGCATTAAAGGGCGAGTTTGCAGCAAGCAGGAAATTTTATAGTAGCAGTGATATTTCCTTGGTTTATTTTTTGTGTTTTTTTAGAACATGGCCTCGCGTGTACCAAAGAAGTCAATGCTTGTTCTGTAATATGAAGCAACACCATGACATGCACACTTGTCACAATCAATGTCGACTTTTTAGAAATATTCTTTGAGAGGAGTTAAAAACACTAATTCCAGTCATGTTTACGGCGGAAGCCTGGAGTGACTGCTGCGGAGATGAGGGGGTGCGGTAGCGGCTGGATGCCTTTAAGCTGCTACAACAAAGACAAGCAGGAACGGAATAAAAAATAGTCCCAAACAGGAACAGATAAGCACTAAAATGGAACGATACCAGAAGTTGGCCGGTGCTCTTTGGGAGTACACAAAAAGGTGAGACAAAGAGGAAGGATTAAACAATAGCAAGCAAGTATTTTAGAAGGACAATCAAAGGGACGAAACAATGGGTGGGCTGTAAGCCCACAGAGTGGATACAACATGTCTTGAAGAGACAGCGCATGCACTGCCTAGGCTCGACCTAAAAAATAAGCCTTCCAAGGTTCCAGCCTACCTGGCAAATGTCCAGTGGAAAAAACACGGAAGTATACAAAAAAAAAAAGCGATGGATGGAATGTTGGAATTCATTTCAGCCACTAGTAATTACTCAGGTGGCATCCTAGTCTATTGTTATTTTGCCTGCTGTGCCACCTGAGTTTGGGCCCAGCAATATGCAAATCAGTCTAGACCACACACCAATGGGAACAGTCCAGCCCGAACTGTCTGGCCCTCCCTGAACCGGAACACAAGCAACCCAGGGCCCGATTCGTCTTTATTAGGTCTCATCAGACAGGAATAACTTGGTACCAGTGGCACAGTGTGCATGGGACCCACGTCTGGGAAGATGTGTCCCACTTGGGGTGTCACACTGATGTATACAAAAAAGTTATGGATGGAATGCTTAAATTAATCTTAGCCATTGGTATTTAATCAAGCCTCATTTCAGTCTATCGTTATTTTGCACACCATTTCACCTCAGTTTGGAACCAGCAATATGCAAATCAGTCTTGATCCTTGTTAGACCTGGCATCCTTGGCGTGGGTCTCCCTTCCATTTTTTATGATGCCTCCTATGTCACTGATCTGTTTTTGCTGGTGTTAGATGCTTTGGGCACTGTACCACTGCTATTCAGTGCCACAGTGCAAGTGCTCCCTATGATAAATTGTGTTATGTATTAGTGACTCCATGATTGGATGATTGGTTTACTTGTCAGTCCCTAGTACAGTGCACTGAGTGTGCCCAGGGCTTGTAAATCCAATGCCGCTGGTGGGCTTGCAGCGCTGGTTGTGCCACCCACAGAAGCGGCTTGTAAAATGTGTCTCAGGCCTGCCATCGCAGAGCCTGTGTGCAGCCTAGGGCTGCCATGTCGACTTGGTGAGTACACCCACTTACCAGTCCCTAAACCTTCCCTTTACTGCATGTTGGTCACCCCTAAAGTAGGCCCTAGGGCAGGGTGCAGTGTAAGTATAAGGTAGGACATGCCCTGGTGTGTGTGACATGTCCTAATAGTGAATTACAGCCATTTTCGTTTTTCACTATTGCAAGGCTACCTGCTCCCCATAGGCCAGAATGGGCAGACTGACTATTACACCTTATAGTCAGGACTGACCCAGGGAACATGGTAGAAAAACGAATTTAGTATGCCTGAACTCAGAATGATAAAATACATCTTTTAGTGAACTTGGTTTTAACATTCTGTGTTTGAAAATACCACTTTTAGAACGTGGGTATTTTCTTGCCTAAACTTCCAAGCCTGCCTCTGCTAGGTTGTGTATTCCTTGTCTGGAGATTGAGTGACAGGGGCTGGGGGTGGCTACAGGAGACAGGGTGAGTCAGCACAGGGCTGAATAGAAAGATCTGCATCCAGAGTGGAGGGAGGCGTTGCACCTGGGTCTGAATAGGGCTGTGCCTGGCTTCCACAATGCTGGCTCCACCTCCTGCCGGGCGGCTGAGCACTCTGCCCCACATTCTGAAAGGAAAGAAGGAGTCAGAAAAACAAAGTGCTCCAGGACTGACCAGAACTGGTTTTGGACTAGGCAGAGGCCTCTCTGCCTTCAGAGAACAAAGAGAAACTGGGTATAAAAAGGGGACCCAGACCCCTAGGAAATTAGATCACTTTGGGAAACAAGAAGAAACCTTTGCTGAGGAGTGGAACCAAGAAGAAACTGAGGAGAAGACTATCCCTAAGCTAGAGGGATCTGCCTGCAGTGGTTGCCTGCCTGCCAAAGGAAGGAGAAAGGACTTTGTGTGCACTTTTATTCAACTTGTAAAGGATCTCCAAGGGCTTGAGAAAAGAGCTTGCCTCCTGCTGAAGTCTCAGGGACAACAGACTTCAACCACCAGCTCCCCAAGAATCCTTTGGAAGTGCCTGCTGCTGTTTTGGGCCTTCTGAAGGGACTGCGTGTCGCAAGGAGCTGGAAGTGCGACTCAAGAGGGAGAAGCGTGTCGCCATCGCAGCCGCTGCCGTCACATCGTAGATGTCGCCGCTGTAGCTGTCGCATTGCACCGCATCAAGAGAAGAGTCCCGCATCGAGGAAGAAGCGTGTCGCAGCCGCTGCCGTCGCATCGTAGATGTCGCCGCTGTAGCTGTCGCATTGCACCGCATCGAGAGAAGCGCCTCGCATCCACGGAGAAGCGTGCCGCCGTCGGAGCTGCTGCCGTCGCATCACGAAACAAGGGTGTCGCCGCTGCAGTTGTCGCATCGAGCGGAAGCGTCTCACAACATCGGAGAAGTGTGCCGCATCAGGAAGAACTTGACGTCTTTATTTCTTTGCACCAGAACTTTGTCGCATCTCCATCTCTGCAACACTTTCGTTGTAGAAACGTGACGCATCGTAAGGTACATTGACTCAAAGTGTCACATTTTAAGAACTGAAGAGAACTAAGTTAAACCTACCATTTTAAGTACAGTATTGTGGATTTTTGTCGTTTATGGTCTTGTGTTAAAACTATTTAAAGAATACTTATTTTTGATATAAACCTTGTGTGGTGTCCATCTGTAGTGTTGTCACTAGATTACTGTATGTGTTCACAAATGCTTTACACACTGCCTCTGAGATAAGCCTGTCTGCTCGTGCCAAGCTACCAAGGGGGTGAGCAGGGGTTATTTTAGGAGTGTACCCCCCTACCCTGACTAGAGGCGAGGGTCCCTATTTGTCACAAGTACCTACCTGTGCCAACTAGAGACCCCCAAGTCTAACATTGGTGGTCAGCGGTGAGGATCCTGGACTTGCATTTATGACTCATGTACAGTGATTGGTGAACACTACTAGTGAGTGCAGACCAAAACGCGACCACATACTTTTGGTAGATTTGTTTTTCTAGGACGTTCCATTTTTTTCCAAGTTCAGCCATCATGAAACCAGCATCCATAGCATCTGTTGATTTTGATTGGGAAGAGGAGAAACTAGAATGCTACAATGCAAAGCAGCTGAAGCACTTCTGCAAAAGATTTAATGTTGCAATTACCGGGCTCACCAAGAAGGAGGAGTTCTATAAGGCGCTGAGGGCCTGGGTAGAAGCAAGGAAAACCCCTGAGAATGAGGAAGGGGATAATGATGCAGATGTGCAGCTGGAAGGGCCATTGGGTCCAGGGGAAAGGAAGGCACCTTCCCCAGCAGGTAGCAGTGTTTCTGCCAAAGGTCTGTCCACAGAAGAGCTGGAGGACAGGGAGAGAAATAGGATGCATGAGTTGGAGCTGGCCAAAATGAATGGGCAATTGGAAATTTGGAAACTGGCCCTGGAAGAAAAGAGGATACAGCTTGAGCATGATAGAAGTTTGAGGGAGTTGGATTTGAAAGCTAGGAGCTTAGAAATTACTCCCTCTGGTGGCAGCACACCGTCAATGCCTGTGGAATCTAGAGTGTATATTCCTAAGGATGTGGTCAGAGAGTTTTTTAAAAATGATGACATAGGGCAGTGGTTCAAGGCCTATGAGGTAGCCATGTCTTCCCACCGGGTCCCTGAGAAGGGTTGGGGAGCGGGGTTGTGGGGACGGTTCCTTAGTGAGGGGCGGGACACACTGCTAGATTTGCCTTCTGATGTCCATAATTCATATCACCACATGAAGGATGCTTTAATGTCTAGGTATGGTTTAACTCCTGAATTGTATAGGCAGAGGTTCAGGGGTTGCAAGAAGATAGAGAACAGTACCTGGGTTGAATATGTCACTTTTTCTGCAGAGCATTGGATGGTTGGGTGAAGGGTAGCAAAGTTGATGATTTTCAGGGGCTCCTTGATTTGATTGCATGGGAGCACTTGTCAAGTAACTGTTTTCCAGAGCTACGCCAGCACCTGATAGATAGAAAGCTGACTATCCCTAGGAAGCTTGCTGAGGAGGCGGACCGCTGGGTCAGTACCAGGGTCCACACGGGTCATGTGGGAGACTCAGCCAAGGGTGGGCAGGGTCCCCAGCAGAAGAGTGGGGGGGACAAGGGTAAACAGAGGGAGTTCCAAAGAAGGCCCCAAAGTAGTCCCCAAGGGAACCAAGGGAAAGGTTCCCAGACTCCCCCCCCAGAAACCCTCAGGGGCCCCGACAGGTCCACCTGTTCAAAGGGGACCCCTGAGATGCTACAAATGTGGGGACCTGGGTCATATAGCGAGTGATCCCAGGTGCCGCCAGTTTGGAAAGACCGCACCCCTGGTGCAGCCCCCGGCAGATGGCTAGTGTAGCCCTGGGGGAGGAGATGGATGCCCAAGAGGGGTGGGGTCCCGCACAGATGTCCCTTGTCTCATTAGGAGACTGTGAGGTGGTCCCCAGGACCCCGCTGCCTGACAACACTAAGAAATACAGGCAGTGGGTGACCATCAATGGCCATAGGGTGGAGGCTCTTAGAGATACAGGAGCCAGTGTGACAGCTGTCAAGTGTCACCTGGTGTCTCAAGAGCAGGTTATCCCCCATGCATTCTATCCAGTTGTTGCCGCTGACAACACAGAGAGTCACTGCAAAGTGGCTCAGGTTCCCTTTGAGTGGGGGGGGGGGGTCTCTGGTACTCTTCAGGTAGCTGTGAGGCCCGCCATGCCTGTTGACTGTTTGTTAGGGAACGACTTGGAGAGCTCACCTTGGGCGAAGGTGGAGCGAAGTGCTCATTTAGAGATGTTGGGTTTGCCTGACTGGGCGTGTGTGACCACCCGGTCCATGGCAGCAAGTAAAGGTGCTCAAGGGGACCTGGAGCCTGAGAGGGAGGCCCAGGTACCTGCCGTCATGAGAAGAGGCAGGGGGTGCGGGAAACCGGCCCCCGAAGTTCCCACGGTCCAGGAGGAGGCAGACCTTGACGGGGATGCCCTGGAGCCTACAGGGGAACAGGTAGCTGAACTGGGGGACCTGCCTGAGCTGACCCATTGGCAGCAAGAAGGAGGACCCTCCAGGGAAGAATTCTGCAAGGAGCAGAAAGAATGCCCTTCTCTGGTGGGTCTGCGGCAACAGGATGCAGACCAGGCAACAGGTGATCAGTCTGGGTCACATTGGGTCTATTGGGAGAATGATCTCCGGTATACTGAGCCTAAGGTTGCTGAGCCTGGGTCAGCCCGTGTGCTGGTGGTACCCCAGTGCCTCAAGAGCCTTCCTACTGGGGCTGGCTCATGATGTTCCATTGGCAGGACATTTGGGGCAGGACAAGACTTTTGAGAGGCTTGTCACCCACTTTTATTGGCCCCAAATGCGCAGGAGTTCAGACACTCACTGCAGGACATGTCAGACTTGCCAGGCAAGTGGAAAGAGTGGGAGGAAGCGCAAGGCTCCTCTCCAGCCATTCCCTGTAGTCAGCACCCCCTTTGAACGGGTGGGTATTGACATTGTGGGGCCACTGGACCCCAAGACAGCCATGGGCAACAGGTTCATCCTGGTCTTGGTGGACCATGCCACCCGGTACCCGGAAGCCATACCTCTGAGGACAGTGACGGCCCCCGTGGTGGGACGAGCACTGATGGGAATTTTCTCCCGAGTGGGATTCCCTAGCGAGGTAGTGTCTGACCGGGGGACCAACTTCATTTCCAAGTATATGAAGTCCCTGTGGCAGGAGTGTGGGGGTAACCTACAAGTTTACCACTCCTTACCACCCCCAAGGAAATGGATTGGTTGAAAGGTTCAACCGAACACTCAAAGGCATGATTATGGGTCTTGCGGAACCTATGAGGCGTAAGTGGGACGTCCTCTTACCATGCCTGCTCTTTGCTTACCGTGAGGTGCCACAGAAATCTCTAGGGTTCAGCCCCTTTGAGCTTCTCTATGGACACCCCGTGAGAGGACCTCTAAGTTTGGTCAAAGAAGGCTGGGAGCAATCTCCCAGGAAACCTCCCCAGGATGTATACAGTTACATGCTGGCCTTTAGGAACCAAACTAGGCGTTTCAGGCAACTCGCTGAGGCGAATCTGGAAGCCAGCCAGGAGGAGATGAAGCGGTGGTATGACCAGAATGCCACTCTGGTAGAGCTTCAGCCTGGTCAGAAAGTGTGGGTCATGGCCCCAGTGGAGCCCTACGCGCTCCAGGATAAGTGGACCGGACCCTTTGAGGTTGTAGAGCGCAAAAGTCCGGTTACCTACTTGGTGGACTTGCGGTCTCCCAGGAACCCCTTGAGGGTCCTGCATGTCAACCGCCTGAAGCCCCATTTTGAGAGGTCTGAAGTGGGCATGCTCTTAGCGACAGATGCTGGGATGGAGGAGGAGACCGAGCCTCTTCCTGACCTCCTGTCAGCAACAGAGCAAGATGGGTCAGTGGATGGTGTCAACCTCTCTTCCACCCTGACCCCTGAGCAACAGAATGACTGCCGCCAGTTGCTGAGACAGTTTTCTGATCTGTTCTCCCTGGTTCCCGGTGTCACAGATTGGTGCATCCATGATGTGGACACTGGGGACAGTACACCTGTGAAGCACAAATCTTACAGGGTGACTGACAGGGTGAGAGCTTGCATCAAGGAGGAGGTCTCCAAAATGCTTGCGTTAGGGGTGATTGAGTCCTCTAACAGTCCTTGGGACAGCCCAGTGGTCTTGGTCCCAAAGGCTGCCGCACCAGGTGCCACACCAGAACTCCGGTTCTGGGTGGACTACCGAGGGCTCAATTCAGTCACCAGGACTGACGCGCACCCCATCCCCAGAGCTGATGAGCTCATAGATCGGCTAGGGGCTGCCCGGTACCTCAGCACGTTTGACTTGACGTCTGGGTACTGGCAGATCGCCTTGACTGATGGGGCAAGAGAGAGGTCAGCATTCTCCACACCAGATGGGCACTACCACTTCCGGGTGATGCCCTTTGGGATGAAGAATGCCCCTGCCACCTTCCAGAGGTTGGTCAACCACGTGTTGGCTGGACTGGACTCGTTCAGTGCCGCCTACCTGGATGACATCGCAGTGTTCAGCGCCAGTTGGGAAGAACATCTGCGCCACCTCTGGGAAGTGTTGATGGCGCTGCGGAGAGCAGGCCTCACGATCAAGGCGAGTAAGTGCCAGATCGGGCAGGGTTCCGTGGTGTACTTGGGACACCAAGTGGGGAGCGGCCAGGTGGCACCCCTACAACCCAAAATTGAAACCATCCTGAATTGGGAACCCCCCAAAACCCAGAGAGAGGTGAGAGCCTTTTTAGGACTCATGGGTTACTACAGGAGGTTTGTCAAGGGGTATGGCAGCATCGTTGCACCCCTGACAGAGCTGACTTCCAAGAAGCAGCCCAGGAAAGTGATTTGGACTGACACCTGTCAGAAAGCTTTTGAGGCCCTGAAAACTGCCATGTGCACGGCGCCCGTGCTCCTGGCACCCAACTTCTCCAAAGAGTTCGTAGTACAAACAGACACTTCAGAGCATGGTGTGGGGCTGTTCTGTCACAGATGAATGAGGAGGGCCTAGATCAACCCATAGCCTTCATCAGTAGGAGGTTACTACCACGGGAACAGAGGTGGAGTGCTATTGAGCGTGAGGCATTTGCTGAGGTCTGGGCACTGAAGAAGCTGAGACCATACCTGTTTGGGACTCACTTCCGGGTTCAGCCAGACCACAGGCCCCTCAGATGGTTGATGCAGATGAGGGGTGAGAATCCAAAGCTGTTGAGGTGGTCCATTTCCCTACAGGGGATGGATTTCACGGTGGAACACCGCCCTGGTACAGAACACGCCAATGCTGATGGTCTGTCCAGATTTTTCCGCCTTAGTGAAGAGAACTCTCCTGAGGTAGGGTAGTTCTCCCCACATTTCAGCTGGAGGGGACACGTGTTAGACCTGGCATCCTTGGCGTGGGTCTCCCTTCCATTTTTTATGATGCCTCCTATGTCACTGATCTGTTTTTGCTGGTGTTAGATGCTTTGGGCACTGTGCCACTGCTATTCAGTGCCACAATGCAAGTGCTCCCTATGATAAATTGTGTTATGTATTAGTGACTCCATGATTGGATGATTGGTTTACTTGTCAGTCCCTAGTACAGTGCACTGAGTGTGCCCAGGGCTTGTAAATCCAATGCCGCTGGTGGACTTGCAGCGCTGGTTGTGCCACCCACAAAAACTGCTTGTAAAATGTGTCTCAGGCCTGCCATCGCAGAGCCTGTGTGCAGCCTAGGGCTGCCATGTCGACTTGGTGAGTACACCCACTTACCAGTCCCTAAACCTTCCCTTTACTGCATGTTGGTCACCCCTAAAGTAGGCCCTAGGGCAGGGTGCAGTGTAAGTATAAGGTAGGACATGCCCTGGTGTGTGTGGCATGTCCTAATAGTGAATTACAGCCATTTTCGTTTTTCACTATTGCAAGGCTACCTGCTCCCCATAGGCCAGAATGGGCAGACTGACTATTACACCTTATAGTCAGGACTGACCCAGGGAACATGGTAGAAAAACGAATTTAGTATGCCTGAACTCAGAATGATAAAATACATCTTTTAGTGAAGTTGGTTTTAACATTCTGTGTTTGAAAATACCACTTTTAGAAAGTGGGTATTTTCTTGCCTAAACTTCCAAGCCTGCCTCTGCTAGGTTGTGTATTCCTTGTCTGGAGATTGAGTGACAGGGGCTGGGGGTGGCTACAGGAGAAAGGGTGAGTCAGCACAGGGCTGAATAGAAAGATCTGCATCCAGAGTGGAGGGAGGAGTTGCACCTGGGTCTGAATAGGGCTGTGCCTGCCTTCCACAATGCTGGCTCCACCTCCTGCCGGGCGGCTGAGCACTCTGCCCCACATTCTGAAAGGAAAGAAGGAGTCAGAAAAACAAAGTGCTCCAGGACTGACCAGAACTGGTTTTGGACTAGGCAGAGGCCTCTCTGCCTTCAGAGAACAAAGAGAAACTGGGTATAAAAAGGGGACCCAGACCCCTAGGAAATTAGATCACTTTGGGAAACAAGAAGAAACCTTTGCTGAGGAGCGGAACCAAGAAGAAACTGAGGAGAAGACTATCCCTAAGCTAGAGGGATCTGCCTGCAGTGGTTGCCTGACTGCCAAAGGAAGGAGAAAGGACTTTGTGTGCACTTTTATTCAACTTGTAAAGGATCTCCAAGGGCTTGAGAAAAGAGCTTGCCTCCTGCTGAAGTCTCAGGGACAACAGACTTCAACCACCAGCTCCCCAAAAATCCTTTGGAAGTGCCTGCTGCTGTTTTGGGCCTTCTGAAGGGACTGCGTGTCGCAAGGAGCTGGAAGCGCGACTCAAGAGGGAGAAGCGGGTCGCCGTCGCAGCCGCTGCCGTCGCATCGTAGATGTCGCCGCTGTAGCTGTCGCATTGCACCGCATCAAGAGAAGAGTCCCACATCGAGGAAGAAGCGTGTCGCCGTCGCAGCCGCTGCCGTCGCATCGTAGATGTTGCCGCTGTAGCTGTCGCATTGCACCGCATCGAGAGAAGCGCCTCGCATCCACGGAGAAGCGTGCCGCCGTCGGAGCTGCTGCCGTCGCATCACGAAACAAGGGTGTCGCCGCTGCAGTTGTCGCATCGAGCGGAAGCGCCTCACAACGTCGGAGAAGAGGATCGCCGGCAAAGCCGCTGTCGTCGCATCACGGAACAAGGGTGTCGCCGCTGCAGCTGACGCATCGAGTCGAGACTTCTCGCAACATCGGAGAAGCGTGCTGCATCAGGAAGAACTTGACGTCTTTATTTCTTTGCACCAGAACTTTGTCGCATCTCCATCTCTGCAACACTTTCGTTGTAGAAACGAGACGCATCGTAAGGTACATTGACTCAAAGTGTCGCATTTTAAGAACTGAAGAGACCTAAGCTAAACCTACCATTTTAAGTACAGTATTGTGGATTTTTGTCGTTTATGGTCTTGTGTTAAAACTATATAAAGAATACTTATTTTTTATATAAACCTTGTGTGGTGTCCATCTGTAGTGTTGTCACTAGATTACTGTATGTGTTCACAAATGCTTTACACACTGCCTCTGAGATAAGCCTGTCTGCTCGTGCCAAGCTACCAAGGGGGTGAGCAGGGGTTATTTTAGGAGTGTACCCCCCTACCCTGACTAGAGGCGAGGGTCCCTATTTGTCACAAGTACCTACCTGTGCCAACTAGAGACCCCCAATTCTAACAATCCTTCTCTAATGGGAACAGTCTCTTCCCAGTTCTGAGTGGCTCCCACTTATCTCTAGGGATCAACAGGAGTAGCGTAAAGCTAGCACAGGATCAGTTAAATCACCACAATACAAATATGCACCTAGTCTCAAGTCTTGTATCCCTTCACAGGTAATCATTTTTCTCAGGCTACTCAGGAGATATGCCCGCACACTGCAAGGTACACGGAAAGGCAGTTCTGGAGAACCTTTATCTCAAGCACTAGGCCACGTTATGCTCACACAGCTCCTGCTTAGCAGTCACCTAGAACAGCAAAACTGAGATGTCATGGCCCCACCTGGACTGTTAAGTACCATACTTGGAGTCCTTGAGGTCAGCAGTTATACCCTGTGCCTGGGCCACCTGGACTGCAGGTTTAGCCCCAGATGGGACCTTTGACAGTTGGACAGTTGTAACCGCTCACAGGCTGGTCGCAGATTCAGCACGCACATATGCCAATCAGGAATAAGGCAGGTACAGTCCTGGACAGGCCAGTCTGGATTCGGTAGATGCAGCCCTGCATGGGAAGATCAGGATTTGGTAGTTGCATATATAGATCAAGGACAAGTGGTGTCCGAAACGTGTCATATCTGAGGATTAAATCAATTTTGCCATACCTCCCAGTGGTTCGTGTTTCTCTTCTCGCCGTCAGGAGGTTTGGAGAGTCAAAGCTGTTTTTGGAGATATATATATATATATATATACACATACATACTCTCACACACACACATAACAAATCAAGGTTCTCTCAATGTGCCTATTTATCCAAATAACATTAGCTCCAATTATGCTCTATCCCATTAATCACTCTCACACAAACTCTAGCACTGAGTAAATTCATGAATTTTAGAGTGCACAAGAATTAACACAAAGTTAGAAAGTAGAACAAAGTAAACTAATCCACAACCAAACTACCACTAACTTTGGGTTCTAGAGTAGTGTGCTGCTCAATGCAAAGTGCTTCCACACCACATCAGGGAGTAAGTGCTGTATGAATGCATTTAGAATTAAATTTGCTGTTTGAATGACAAGTTACTTAACTTCGATTATGCATTATCTGGTAGAGACATGATCTAGCCGCAGATTCCTTCCCTTAGAACTTCCAGGCGTCAGGCTGGATCAAGAAGATTTTTGATAGCAGTACCCCTGTGCTCCACTAGGTGGCATTGGTTGACAGCCTCATGACGACATAGGTGTCGTGTTAGTCATTGTGGTGACGTCCGCGTTGTCTATACTGGTGCCATTTCTGCGCGCTGACGTCATTACATTTCACGACTTTTCACGCCAGAAGCACGGAGCCATGAAGTGACTGACCATGGTGTGTTAAAAAACAACTAGGACCCTGAAGGGAAAGAACCTTGACACTAAAAACTGATCCGTGGGGAATATGGATGGTCGGTAAGGAATCTGCGGCTAGATCAGGTCCCTCTACCAGATAAGGCGTTAACAAAGGTAAGTAACTCGTCCATCTGATAGAGATATTTAGCACAGATTCCTTACCTTAGAACAGATATCCAAGCAATACCATCCCCAGAGGATGGACTGCGGAACAGTGTTAGACCAGAAATTCCTGTAGGACCGAACGGCCGAAAAGGCCTTGCCTACGCACCTGACTATCCAAGCAATAACGTTTGGCAAATGTGTGCAGGGACGTCCACGTAGCCGCTTGGCAGATGTCAAGGACTGGGACACCACGCTGAAGAGCAGTGGTAGCAGCCTTGACCATGGTTGAATGAGCTCTAAGGCCTTCAGGCGGCAGTTTCTTTGCCAAGGCATAACACATTTTTGTGCAGAGGATAACCCAACATGAGATAGTCCTTTTCTGCACAGCATGACTGTAGGATCTGCCTTGATGGTTACCCCCACTTTATGCTGGTGTCAGTATGTTTGTCTAACTGGGACCCTGCTAATCAGGACCCCAATCACTGTACTTCCTCCCTAAATTTGACATGGGAAGTACTTTGGTACCTCCACAATTGGCTACTGGTGTACCCCTGTAAGTCCCTAGTATATGATACTAAGGTACCCAGGGCATAGGTACACCATGGGTCTCCCATGGGCTGCAGCATGTATTATGCCACCCATGAGAGACCACTCAAACTATGACTTCAGGCCTGCCAGTGCAGCCTGTGTAAGATGCTGCTAGCACCACTTACGACAGATACGTTTCCTTATATCCAAGGTCATTACACTTAAAACCTATAAGACACCCCTAAGGCAGACCTTTCAAACGTGAAGGCAGGGTGCTGGGTTATAAGTGTGAGGGTGCCCCTGCCTGAGCAGGACACCCCCTACAAACCCCAGAGTTGATTCTCCAGGCTTTGTAAGTGCAGTCAGCCATTTTGATACATAGAGTGGCCATGCGTCATTACGCGATGGCTAACTATATAGTGGCTGTGCCGAACGTGGGCATGGTTGGTATCAAACATGTTGGAATCATACCCCAACACCGTTACCGGTGTTGAAGGTATGATTCCATGTACTGGGTGGCTTCTTCTGGAAGCCCCCAGTACTCCCGGTAATAGCCTTCCAGAGTCTGCCAGCAAACTAGTGCTGCTGCTGACCCCAGACATGATTCTGCCCTCCTGCAGCTGAGGTGAGCTCAAGCAGGGGAAGGTTTCCTGTCAGAGAGAGGTGTGACCATCACCTGTCAGACAGGACTTAGTGTATTGGGCTGGGGTGTGGGCGCTTGCCAGCACCAACAGACTGCTTTAAAGGGCGCACTTGGTGCCCTCCTTGCATACTCTAGTTAGAACCAGTTCTGGGAGCCCTTTGCTCCCGCTCTGGTGTGAAACTGGACCAACGACATGGGAGTAACCTCCCCTCTGTCTAGTGCCTCCTCTTGGAGGGACTCCCGAGTTGTCCTAATCCCTTTCTTTGGGTATAAAAGGGCTTACCTGTGAGTGGGTCCTTGGATTCATCATGGGACAAGACTCAAGCCGGAAACCACTTCACTCTTCGACCGTCTGGACGCTTGGCCTTCGCCTGCAACAGAGACTGCATCACGGAAGACTCCTGCTGCTCCTGGTCTCACTGTTCTGCAAGTCTTCTTCGTCGTCTGTGCTCATCCAGAATCTTCAGCAGACCTGCGGGCATCAAGGGCACCCTAAGAAATCTCCCTTCGAGTGAAGGAGTCACTCCTCTGCAGGCACTGCAACAAAGCTGACCGGTCTGCTGCTCCTGACGTCCCAGACTTTGAAAGGCTCAGCATCACAGGTGGTGGTTCTGCAACTTCCTTGAGGCCTGACCTGTCCTCTCAGCAAGTTTGAGGCCAGTATCACTTGTCGGAACCGTTGGGACTGAACCCCTGTGCACCATTGACTTGCCATTGCCAAGGCTTGTTGGCTCTGCACTCCAGAGATCTTTGGGCTACAAGAAGCTCCAGCATCTCTTCCTGCCAAGATAATCATCCTCACTGCATCCTCCTTCTTTGGTGAGCTGCTCAAGGTCCTCTCGCAACTCCTGTGCCTTTGGCCTGTGGGTCCGCTCGAGAGTCTTCTCTTGCTTTTGTAGGCTCCCCTGCTTGCTCAGGGCCTGCTCTGACTCTCCTGCACTTGGTGAGTCCCTTCTGTCTTGCTGGTCCCAACATTGCTCCATCATTTTCCACATCTGTTGCTGCTGCCAAGGCTTGTTGGTGCTCCCGCCGAACAATAACCCCCTGCTTATGGACTTGACGTGGGACAGCTTGTGCGTGGCTCCTGGTCTTCCTCAGCATCGCCTGGTCCTCCCAGCTGCAGCGACAAGGTCACGGTCATCACTCCTGCATCTTCTGTCATCGGTGGGCATTCCTCTTCCATGCCTCCTGGTCACCTCCGAGTGGCATAGACTCTGTCCCCACCCTTGGATTCCACCGGACTCTTGCAGTCTTCGCCAGCGGCACCTTTACTAAAGTCCTCCATTGTGATCTACGGCGGTTTCCAATGTCACTTCACACCTATGCACCCGGCTTCCCTGGTGTAGGTATCCTGGTTCCTGGGGTATCCATGGGTGGAGTGAGTCTCCAAGCTTCTGTCTTCCACAGGGTTTCTTCAGGGTCCACTGGGAAGGGTCCTTCGTCAAAATTGCAACCGCGACTTTCCCGCTGACTTCTTTTGAGTACGCAGCTGTTTTTCCACTCTGCACACAGCCTCCGTGGGGTTCCTGAGTACTTACCTTGGGTGGTTCCTTGTGTCCCCAGGTCTTCAGAGTTTCCTGGTCCAAGTCCAGACTTTGGTCACAGTTCGTATTCCACTTTCTTAGTATATGGTTTGGTCTCCCCCTGGAAACCACTGTGTATTGTGCTTACTTACCTGTTTGCAATTGAAGTATTGTGTGTATTTGTGTTGATATCTCCAGGTGGGCGATATACCAATGTGTTAGTGTGTGTTGGGTCTGGTGGCTTAGTGGACTAATGCATCCACTACAGGGTCCTGCGTTCGACCACATGGTCACAGGTTCAATTCCCGGTGGGTCCACTCAGCCTTTCATCCTTTCTGAGGTCGATAAAATGAGTACCATTGAGTTGGGTAACTGTTATTCAGCGCCAAGTTACCCCTTTGGGGGTGAATGTGCACTTTACAAATACACGTTATGTTGTGTAATAAATAGACATTTTTATAACTACACTGTGTGCTACCTTTTTTGTCTAATCTACACTACATGATTAGATGTGGTGAAACAAGCTGCTTAACACTTCTTGTGGACTAAACCTGAAAGCTGCTCTCCACAGCTACCACTTTGAGAGCTTTCTAAGGTTGTCTAAGACCACTAACCCCACCAGAAAGGTTGTCTGGATTAGTGCAAGGTGCTTCACTTAAATAAGTGTGCTACATATACTACGCCAACCTCCTACAATGACCCTTCTTTGCTCGAATGCACCCTACAAAGAGTTGGTCATCCACCCGGAACTCTTTAGTGCTGTCAAGGAAGAACTAGAACTCTCTTTTGGGGTCCAGACAGTGGTGATGCTCCTCTTCCTTGGAAGGATGAGGAGCATAGAAGGTCAGCAAGGTGACAGATTGCCCTAGATGGAAAGGTGTAACCACCGTAGGAAAGAAAGAAGCCCTAGTGCAGAGTACGACTTGGTCCGGAAGACTGAGGGGACAGAGCCTGCAATTCGCTCACCCTCCTGGCAGAAGTTATTGCCTCTAGGAAGGCTGTTTTGATAGTAAGCAGCTGGAGGGGAATTGTGCAGTCGCTCAAAATTGGTGAAAACCAGGTTAAGGTCCCACTGGGGCATGATAAATGGTGATGTGGAAAACAAATGTGTAAGCTCCTTCAAGAATCTATGCACAATCGGAGATTTAAAAGGGACGGTTGACCTGGCACCCATAGAAAAGCAGAAAGTGCTGAAAGGTAAACCTTCAGAGTGCCCAGAGCAGAGCCCTGCTGGGCCAAAGAAAGAAAGAAAAGAAGAATATCAGAGAGGGAGGCAGACAAGTGGTCAACAGACTGTTCTGTACAATATGTACAAACTTTTTGTCATCAGCAGTTGTATACAGACTTGGAGGAGAGACGCCTGGATGCCAGAATATCCTTGCAGATTTCAGGAGGAAGGTCAAAAGCTGTCAACTGTCGCTGCTCAATCTCCACGTAAGAAGGCGGAGGGTGGACAGGTTCGGGTGGAGGACCGTCCCCTGCTGCTGAGACAGAAGATCCTCCCGAAGGGGCAGGCTGATCGGACGATCAATGCTCATCTGCAGAAGCTCAGGATACCAAACTCTCACTTGGGCCAGGTCACTCTTGATCTTCTTCAGCACTCTGGACAGAAGTGGCATGGGCATAAAGGTGTACAGAGGGCCTGTGCCCCGCTCGAGACAAATAGCGTCGCTGAGCAACAGCCTCCTTTGTAACTCCAACGCACGAAACTGCTGACGTGCATTCTCTTCGGAGGTGAACAGATCTAACCAAGGTTCTCCCCTCTGCTATAAGAGACCTTCCACCACCTTTGGATGGAGACGCCATTCGTGATCCGCTAGGCGCCAGCGGGGGAGTTCGTCCGCCCTGCCATTCAGGGAACCGGCCAGGTGTTGAACTACCAGGGATATGCACTGCTGTTCCAGCCAAGTCCAGAGGCGTAGAGCCTCCTGACAAAGGGGCCACAACCCCACCCCACCTTGTTTGTTGCAGTACCACATGACGGTGGTGTTGTCTGTGAACACCTGAACTAGCCTTCCCTTGAGAGATGGCAAGAAGGCTTTCAGTGCCAAGTGAATCGCTCGAAGCTCTAGCAAATTGATGTGGAGCCCGGCCTCCGCTGTAGACCAGAGTCCTCTGATCTCCACCTCTCCAAGGTGACTGCCCAATCCCAGATGGGATGCATCTGTCACCACTGTGAGCTCTGGTTGGGGAAGGGAGAAGGGTCTGCCTCTGACCCAATCGCAGTTTGTCAACCACCACTGCACATCGTTCGCAGTTCCCACCGAGATCTGGACTAGGTCTGTGAGACTCCCCCGATGCTACGCCCATTGGAACTTCAGATCACACTGCAGAGCCCGCATGTGCCACCTGGCATGATCTACCAGCAGGATACAGGAAGCCCAGAAGAGTCAGTCTTGCCGAAACTCAGGATAGAAGCTGAAACATCAGTATCACAGCCTGAATATCCTGGACTCGCCGCTCAGGAGGGTAAGTCCGAAACTGCAGTGTCCAGAAAAGCTCAGATGAAAGGGAGCGTCTCAGAGGGAGTCAGGTGTGACCTCGGCACGTTGATAGTGAACTCCAGCACATGAAAGAGATACGCTGTAATCTGGAGGTGGGGGATGACAGCTTGGGGTGAGCCCGCCTTCGACAACCAGTCGTCAAGATGAGGGAAGACTGGAAACCCCTGATCTCTGCAGATGAGCTGCAACCACCGCCATCACCTTGGTGAGCACCAGTGGGGCACTGGTGAGGCTGAAGGGGAGCACAGTAGACTGAAAAAGCTCTTGGCCTTCCAGCAAGATGGGGATATGGAAATAAGCATCCTGCAAGTCCAACACGATCATCCAGTCCCCCGGGTCCAGGAAAGACCAGACCTGAGCAAGAGTGAGCATCTTGAACTTCCCTTTTTTGAGGAAGTAGTTGAGGGCTCTGAGGTCGAGGATAGTACGAAGGCATCCATCCTTCTTCGGAACCAGAAAGTAGCGGGAATAGCAACCACAGCCTATTTCTGGCCCTGGACCCCTCTCTATAGCTCCCTTGGCCGAGAAAGTTTCAACTTTCTCGCGAAGACAGACAAGGTGATCCTCCATCAGCAGATTGTATGTTGGAGGCATGGAGGGAGGGGTAATCTTGAAGGGGAGGGAGTAGCCCCTTTGGACAATTTGCAAAACCCACCTGTCTGAGGCGATGTCCCACTAGTGGTGGAGGTGATGGTGTATCCTGCCACCAACTGGACGCCCATGACCTGGTAGCTTCGGTCTAGGAAGGTTTGGAGGCAGAGGGGGAGGGGTTTGTGGCCTGACCCGACTTCTGGCCTCCCGACCCACGGGGTCAGGGTGAACCGCACGCATGGTCACACAGATGTTAACTTGCGCGGTCCACTGGCTTGGGTAGGATTGGCACTGTTGGAACCCCCTTCCGTAGCCGCAAAAGACTGATGCAGGCCAGGATGACACAGAGGCCTAAGGACACAGTCGTAGCCCACGACTCCTTGAAGCGCTTTAGCGCTGCATCCGCCCTGTCTCCAAAGAGATGGGAGCCATCAAAGGGCATGTCCATGAGGTTTGCCTGGACATTCCCTGAAAAGCCAGATGTCCCAAGCCAGGCGTGGCGCCTAATGGCTACAATAGAGGAAATAGCTCTGGCCAGCCAGTCTGTAGTGTCTAGGCCACAGCATATGGCAAACTTTTCTGCATCCCTCCTGTCTGCAACAGCTTGGGAAAGGACAACCCAGGCCTCCTCCAGGACTAGTGGCAGCACCTGCGCAACCATTTCCCGCAGCAAATGGGAATAACGGCACAAGAGGCATGCGGTGTTAACCGACCACAATGAAAGGCTGGTGGAAGAGAAGATCTTCTTACCAAAGCTGTCCAGCCTTTTGGATTCCCTATCAGGGGGTGCGGAAGGGAACGTGCCACGTGAAGTAGAGGCTTGGACCACCAAGCTCTTGGGGGTTGGGTGGTTGCAGAGGAAAGCTGGGCCACCCAGTGCAGGGCAATGGGCGATAGTTGTGTTCACAGGAGCCCCTGTGCTGGGCTTGGACCAGGTGCCCAGTCGAACATTTGTCAAGGCCTCATTAAAAGGCAGCAAGGGTTCCGAGGTGGAGACACCAGGCTGGAGGAGCTCCGTAAAGACATTGTACTTGACTGCCTCAGTAGGAAGCTGCAGGTCTGAAATCCGCCGCAGCGCTACATACCACCATTGCAAATGAAGCCCCTCCTCTGTAACCAGGTTACGGGAAGACAGCATGCCAGCTCTAGGGAGGTGTCCAAGCGACTCATATCAACCAGGTCCTTGTACCAGTCAATTTCTTAATAGGAAAGCGAGCAGGATTTTTAAGGGATCCTGCTGTCCCTCCCAATCCTCATCCAACCCTAGCCCTTCAAAATGAGCTCAAGATACGATATGGGGCCAAACGACTCTGTCGGCACCGGTCTCGGCATCGGAGGATGCCCAACCGGCTCCGTGCCGTCTGGAATAAGGATGGCAGAAGTGCCGCCGGTGAGCACCGGTGACGTAGAGTATGTTGGTGTCGGTGAAGTTTAAGTCCGTTTGATCTGGCCGGTCTGGATCCAAGCGGAGGCCTGAGCCGGAGTCGATGTTGCAGAGCCCAAGGGAACTCCTCCTTCTGCTGAGCCTGTGGGGCCTGAAAACGCACAGTCAGGGGCAGATAGCCTAAAGATAGCTCACATGGCATCATAAAAAGATTTCAACTGGGTGGGGATCGCTCCCGACCCCAGAAACGGAGGGAAACGCAGAGCGGGCCCTCGAACACTGAGACTCCTCCATCTCGTCAGGCATGCTGCAACTTCTTATGTTTTTTATGATGCTTCTTACCTGACATCGACGACTTCGAGTGAGAGGCAGGAGACTGTGATCCACTTGGGCTGGGACCTTACTCTCAACCGTGACCGGGATCTTCGGGGAGATCTCAGAGGCACCCGAAGCTGGGCTACAAGCAGCTTCAGGTACCGCTCCCTCAAAGCTTTCGGCGCCATGGCCTAGCAGTTGGAGCACGACTTCTGGTCATGGTCGCGCTCCAGGCACCAAAGACGCACCAGATGGGAGTCTGTAACCAACGTGGTGCTGTGACAGGCGCCGCAGGGTTTATACCCAAAGGTCTTCTTACTAGACATACCTACACACCAAAAAATGTTGACAAAAGCTGAAAAAGTCTGTCAAAAGGTACAGGGGTTAGCTCTCTGACGAATCTGCGCTGACTGGCGTGGAAAGAAAAGAATGGGGGTCAGCACGCTGAGGTGGTGCCTATATAGACAACGCAGATGTCACAACGACAAACACGATGCCTACGATGTCACATGGAGTCGACCGAAGCCACCTATCGGCACACAGGGGTACTGCTATCAAAAATCTTACGGATCCAGCCTGAAGCCTGGAAGTTCCAAGGTAAGGAATCTGCGGATAGAAGTCTCTATCAAATTACATATTTTTCCACATTTGCCAAGGTGTGAATATGTAAAAAGGTGCATTAAAGGTAATGAAATGGTTACTTACCTGTAGGAGCAGTAATTTTGAAGCTTAAGGAATTTTCTGTATTCCCATGCTGTGGATCACTCTGCAATCTAGAAGTTGAATCCGGACTTTGCTTTTAAAGTCCCGCTTCCCCACTGTCCTGGGTGTCGTTTACTATTTGGTGTCATGTCCATCACCCTGTGACATCAGACAATTAACGCAGAAGCCTCTCTGCATCATCATCCATCTTCTGATTCTTTTTACCCCTTTGCAACTCTTCTCCTTGTCATGGCTTTTTATTTCCATCTGTATATTCTTTACACATTTTGTCTTCAAAACTTCCTTATTTCGGGGGAGGTGGGATAATCACATTTGAATTGAGAACATTCTTCCAGTTGCAAACCTACTCATATAGGTAAGTAACCATTTTGTTTTGCAGTATGAATGTTTTCTGGATTCACATCCTGTGCATAGATTATGTAGTAGTATTATCTGCTCGAGAGGCTGTTTTGAAATAAGTGTGCATTTGAGAACAGGTGCTTTAATACGGTTTGCCCAGCTTGTTCCCCCTTCTTAGCTTGGATATCTACATAATAATGTTTTGTGAAGGTGTGCACAGAAGACCAAGTGGCTGCCATACAGATGTCACTTATGAAGCATTAACTATGAATGCCAGCGTTTCTCCATTTTTAGGGTTGAGCCTGCGACATCACATGAATAGGTGCTCTTGGTAGCAAGACTATCGTATACAATTTAGGGCTTGCAACCCGCCATTGCTTACCATCTGTTGGAGTCTGCGTCATCCTGCTTTGCTACATCCTAAATAGCCAGCAGAGGTCACGGGTTACTTCCGTTCCTTTCTCTGGCTCATGGATCAAGCACAGATTGATTACTTTTAATTGATGTCTGTTCGCTAATCGCACCTTGATGGAAGTGCTTTTTTTTTTTAAACGCGTGTTGCTGCTTTCCCCTCCCACCCACAACGTCTCCATGTTGCGGTCCCCTTTGTGTCACCCCTTCGTTCTTGCTTGCTCATAACCTCCCCATCTGTGCTCGCCTGTCCCGTTCTTCCACCCGAAAATAAAAACCGCTATGATGCAGCACAAGTGCTGGCCGCGCTATTGCGCTTTGAAAATTTTAGTCATGCTGCACAGCCACACTGATGTACAACATGGCTAAAAGGCATAGACAAAGCCAGTAGCTCTAGTATAGCCAAGACCTATTGGCTTTATTCATGCTTATTCCTTGTTGCGTGCATTCTTAGTTTTTGTCCCAATGCTACTCATGCTGCCATGTAGCATGTCTGGACTATACACCTTGCAGATTCCTTGGAGTCCCCTTGGAGACTCTTGAGCAATTGCTTGCTTTTGAAAAGGAGATGAAGAATTGGTTTCCCTTCCTGATTTGGCTAGTTTCCTGCAAGTAATACATGACTGTCCTTCCCACATCCAGCACATAAAAGATCTTTCCACCTTGTGATCTTAGTTTTTGGAAATAAAAAAGCTCTACAGCTTGGTTGACATGAAAATGTGAAACGACTTTGGCAGACATTGTGGATTAGTCCCCATTACCACCCTATCCTTCTTTATCTGTAAATAAGTGTTGTCATTGATTGCAGTTGCATGCCGGTTTAGGGTGGTGCCTGCACACAGCTGGCTGTATCTGATACATCCAGTATAGATATTAGCCAAGTGTTAGAAATGGTCTTGCTCTCCTGGACAAGTATTTGCCCTTTTCCTGTACTCCTCTGGGAGACGTTGTATGAACTCCCCCACCTCATCCCATTGTTGGTCTATGTACCTGCTGAGCAGTGCATTGGAGCTGGCAATGCTTCATTCTGTAGCGGCGGACCTCTACATTTTATGCCCTACCATCTTCATCCTCTCCTTGTCTGGTGGAGGTCCTATGGTGGTGGGGGTGTTGGCCCTTTTGCGTGCCGTGGTGAGAATTATGGAATCTGGTGCTGCGTTACACTGGATATAGGTAGGGTCCTGGGAGAAATGCCTGTATTTCTCCTCCACCATGGGTGTTACGACCTTAATGTTATGAGCCCCAATGTACCCCAATATAAGCCCAGGTAGCTGCACAACCTTTTACCTACATTTGTCCTACCTTGCTCTACATATCGGCTTTAGCGCTGACCTTTTGCCTAGTTACGTGCCGAATAAATGTCGTGTAGTTTTCTCCAAAAACTAGCCTCATTAATTATGCATGAGGATTCTTAGTATCATATCTTAATCCCCTACCTAGGACATGCACAGCAGGATCACCATCTTCTGTATAATAACTCTGTACAAAAGTCACTGCTATAGCCATCCTTGGACTACAGACCCACAGCATCATTACACATCTAGGTAGATGCCCTGAGGATACCTTTCGGGTATATAAGACCTACATCTTCCACTGGGCAAGAAGAGAAGCATCCATGCTGACTCAAGATGCTTAGATTCCTGCACCCAGAACTCACAGCACGCAGTGGTCTGACATCCTTTGAGGGATGTCCAACTCAAGACCAAGACGGGGTCCTTCGTTCTCTCCCATCAGGTAATGGGGTTGGCTCTTTCCTAAGGGATTCTTGGTTTACAGCCACATACATGCTAGGTACATTTAGGTACACTTAGATAGGGTTAACATCTTAGGAGTACGCTTGATTACTGACATGTATCTATATGCCTGCATATATTCACTGTTTAGCACCATGGTAGAATTCTACCTTTTATTAGGTCTCGCCTAGCGCTGCAGCGCTGCTCGCTTTGCGAGACATGCAGTATATACTATAGTGTAGAAGTTCCGCCCATCTTTGTCATTGGCTTAGGTCCTAAATGCTGCCTTCCAATTGGTTTTAGGCTTATTAGTCCCTCCTTATGACGAGCATGTCGTCATTTATATCCTTCCACGGCTATTGGCCCCTTTACTCCTAACACTATTTTCTTTCCTGTCCCCCCGCCCCCTCCCGCAGTCCGTGACTTCTCGCCCCCCCCCCCCCCGTTTGTGCCTTTTTGGCCGCCCGCACTTCCGTTTTAAATGCAATAGGTCTCGCGTAAATACGAGTCCTATTGCATTACCAATGCTCGTTTATTTTTTCTTCTTGTAAGCACTATTTTCTGTATACGTCACGATGTGCTTACGTTTGCCGTGCGCGCTTTCACTTTCTAAGCAGCCCACGCCGCGCGGATGATGGATCCCAGAACAGCTGGTGCTTGTTTATTCTGTTTTTAACAACAGGTCGGCAAAGCGTTTGCTCGTGGGGTCTTCGGAATGAACAGCCCGCGACCAGAAGTCATTCAGTGATTTCATGCTTCGAGCAATGGGGACAGCAGATTCGCTCGTTCCACGAGTTTTACAGGCTAGCTGCCCGACGGAAGCCCCGGATTGTGAGCATTACAGCATGTGAGATTCCGAGGCTATCCCCCCTCCCCCATTGCTGACCCATTTACGGATGGAAGGAGTTGCAGTGTGTTCTGAGAAAACCTGCACGCTGTAAATCACCGCAGCTTCGTAATTAGCGATTCGAATTACATATGAGGATATACGATACCTCAACACCACTGTTATCTACACTCACAAAACTGAGAGGGTATGAGTGAGAGGTAAGAAAGAATACAATAGAATTATTAATTTAGCTACGTACGGCGCTGCGCTGACCGCTTCTGTGCGCTTTAACACTCCATAAAATAATACATACAAAGAAGCAGAGTGACACCAGAGCTCCTTCCAAATCAACTGGTAAAAGACTCGAGAAGCTGCTAGCCGAAGAGCTCTTTTTACAGTTGTTACTTAGGCACTTGGCACCCTCTCCGTGTTGGAGCGTCACACTGAAGCGCTTACACCTAGAGGTGGGCGAGTCAATTATAGCTCGAGCCGGGCTCTGGGTCAGCTCCAGGTTCCCGTGGAACCTCGATCCCAAACAAGCCGTTTCCTCGTGGTTCCGTCTGCCACCTTCGCTCTGCCATAGCTCACAAAGTCTAAAACGAAGCATTCACAGTTGTGGTAAAAAAAAAGAAGACAGATATCCCTTTAGTGGTTGATAGTACAAAGTGAAACTAGAAAGCGTGGGATGAATCCCAGCTTCCCCACTTAACCACACTGTATCAGGCAAATATTTTTGTATCACCCCCTCCTTTTCTTCATTACCTCTTAATAAACCTATAATGTAACTTATCACTGTCAAAGCTGTCGCATGTCAAAGAAATACACTTTTTTAATTTTGAAGAGAATGTATTATATTTTAAACGACGGTAACATTTCCAGGGCTCGGCTCGTGCAAGGGCTCTGAGAGACCGCAATAAAAATACTTTCCGGTGCAGAAATGGAATTTAAACAAAGTGTGTTCTGTTTTCTGCAATACACGTCATCATATAAAAGGCAATTGTATCCAGATACTTTCGCTAGTTTAGGGATTTAAAATGTTAGAAAACAAGTCAAGAACCTTGATGAAGTTGTCACATTGGGGTGCAAATATACACTCGGAGCTCCTTAAATGCTTGTTTGGGCAAAACATACTGAAAACCAATGTCTGACTTTCTTGAGATTTTAAACCTTCCTACCAAATCCGCTCATGATCCTGAGATCAGCGCCGGAAGTGCGTCTGAACTGGAAGTGAATTGCCGCATGCGATAGTTCCATTTGTGTTCCTTATAATATCCGTGACTCACAATGCAAGGGCCCCTCCCGGCGTAGAGCTGCAATGAGAGCAGAGGCGCCATCTGTTACCTGCTGTGCATGGGATTACATTATTAGCACCTGGCCTGTACTCCTTAACCCAGGTGCTGCGACCTGCCCTTCTCATTGGGGATCCAGCTCCATTAAACCTGAGGTGCCACAGCAGAGATTCACTGGCACAATGGGCGTGCTGGCAAAATCCATAGC
Organism: Calotriton arnoldi; assembly: GCA_963921515.1. Classification (NCBI taxonomy): domain Eukaryota; kingdom Metazoa; phylum Chordata; class Amphibia; order Caudata; family Salamandridae; genus Calotriton; species Calotriton arnoldi. Next base: position 260,193 of record CAWUFW010012220.1, on the reverse strand, counting down.
AAGGGGTTTGGCCCAATATTCAGAGAAAGCAAGGCCCCCCTCCCCCTCTCTTCACACAAGTGGTTTGGTGAATCATTACTCCTCACAGAGCCAAGGTGTGACCAGAGCCCCCTTCAAAGTCGACTTCGGGAGAGGTGCAAAAAGACAAATTCTTGGGAGGTTTACACTTTATTCTCTTCCTTTGGGTGGAAGCTTAACCAGGAGGATGCTCATTTTATTTACGCAGCCACGCACATGCTTTCATTGCAATCTCAAGCGGTCCACCTCCAAAACAGCTGCAGCAGCGCTGCCGATCCACCTCCTGACACTGCAAGTTTTCAGGATGTCTCTACTCCGTGCCTCTAGAGAAGCCAACAGCGGGCAGGTCAGTTGAAAGTTAACCGTTGTACTCGAGTGAAGAGTTGGGATTCCTAGGCGCACTTTGGGAGTTCTCGGATGCTCCACACACTAGTTCTAAGCGGCATGGGAGGGGGATTAAACTTCGTCGTCTCGTTTTATTTATACTAAACCATACGGTGCTGCAAGCTAAGCGCCAGCTTGGAGACACTTTATGTAGAATACCAACGAAAATACATCATAACACTTTCGCATCCCCAGTCTTTCTACTTTGCTAACAAAGTCTCTCTATGGGCAGACTTTTGTCGACCTCCATTGGACCTCTGTCCCCTCCCCCTGGCACTGGAGCACGAAAGAGAGTTTTTTGATAACAAATGAAAGACAGCAGGGGTCCAGATAAAATATACAGTGAGGTTATTTTATTAATGTACTTTTTCATTTTACTTTCCTGTCCTTTGTGGAATGTTTTTGGAAATATTCTAAAATGAGTATTAACTAATTTAAACTTTATAACAGACATTTTTTTTGTTAGCCATATTTTGTTTCGAAACAATTTCTGTAAATTTAAACTGAACCTTCTCCAAATTAGTCAGCAACATGAATGTACCTCTATTAAGTTCACAGACATTGTAAATGCTACTCATCTGATCTGAAGGTAGCAGGGTAGAAGCTCAGGGCGAAGCACAGTATAGAGTTTCAGTGACACCAAAAATCACTTCAGTACTTCCAATAATAAGCATTTGCTATGGAATAGCTCTCGCATTTGCGAGAATTGGAGCTATTGGCATTGTAAATAACAATGCCTTTTATTTATGTGTTTTAAAAACCTGCAAACGATGCGTAAACACGCACTTTATACTCAGTCGTTGCTTATAAAAAAGAAAGGCTGCCAACAAATGCTCCTCTTTTACTGCCAGCCTTGCTTCTTGTAAACAAGGACTATAAGTACAAAGTGTGTGTTTATGCACCATTTGCAGATTTTCAAACACATAAATAAAAGGCATTTTCATTTACAATGCCAATAGTTCAAAGTCTTGTTGCTGCACTACTATCAATTCACATCTCTCATGCCCTCTCTCACACACACACTCACACACACTTTCTCTTTCTCAGACACCACTTTTTTCCAAACAGACGTATATATGAACTGCTTCTAAAGTTGTTTATCAAACACATTCTCATGCATACATTTTCTCTCAAACGAACCCACCCAATTTATACTCACACACACATTTCTCCTGCACATGCTTTCAGACACCCCTCCCTTCTCTCTCACACAGTTTCACCCTCACAGACACACACTCTTGCTAAAGCTCTCTCACGCACACTCTCAGCTTGCCCTATCTGATAAATTCCATCACCGGTGACCCTTCACATTTTGAACAGGTGAAAGAAAATAATACCTTTTTCATTCTTAATTCTCCCCTTAAATAGGTTGCTTTAAGCAACCCTCAACTTTGGGAAGAATTCCATGTTAAAGAACAGTAGATGTTGCAGTGCCCAGTATAATGTGCTGCATGGCTAAATACTTATAAGGTCCCAAAGGCGAGACCGATTGCATTGCAAATTCTTGTTTATTCTGTTGCTGCTTGTAATCGTATACATCTGCTTCTGTATAATGATTGTCGTAGCACACATTCTATACTTGAATGATGCTTATTGAAAACGTCCCCACTGTTTATTCTGTATATCTCTCTGAGAACAAGTGAGCATTAGTGAGAACAAAAAGTACTGTTTCAACAATCCCTGAAGGATCAAGGGTTGTCACGTTAAATAGTTGCCAGAAACTATTCGCTCCTTGGTAAGGTTAGGGAGCTTATGGTGGCACTGTGAGCTAGCTGGTCTAAAGGCTAACATATCTTTGGGGGTGTATGGAATCAGTCTGGACACCAATCCCTCAGTTTATGTTGTCTAAATGCACAGATCCTATATAGATTTATAGGAACTACAGGCCATTAACTGATGATGGTTCCTTGAAAGGTTTCTCACAACTGGTCCCGGGTACTAAGGGTCAATGTGAGGAACATTTTTCTTTCCCTGTCAGTGTAGCAAGATCTCTAGAAATAAACAGGCTTCTGCCTGTTCATCCTCCAACTAGACTCCATAGGTTTCTGCTGCCCTTCTAACCACTGTGTTTTACACCGCAATCTTGTTGAGAGGTGAAGTGTGTGTCCACCATTTCTTCACAGGGTGGGATCTGTTTTTAGGTTTTGACATCCCCTTTTCTGTTGATTTCAGGTTATTAAATGAGCCCTGTTCACACTGATCTTCTTCGAGGTCCCCCTCTCTGAAGAGGATTTACTCTTCTTGCAACTCAAGAGTTCTCAGAGGCTCCAAGTCTGTGAGTTCATCCTCCTGTTTCTTCTCCCTCTAAGGATTTGGTGGAATGCAAAATATCTTCAGCGAGTGATCGAACTCCTTATTCCTCCTCATGAAGGCATCCATTACGGCATAAGTCTACGTTTCTACCTTGCAACGTCAAGAGCTCTTTGTAGGCCTTTCAGGCCTTACTCTTCAGTATTGAGGACTCCTTCTCTTGAGGTTCTTTGTCCTTCCTGTGCTCCCAATTCTCTTTTGAAGTTGTAGCCAGTTCAGAGGGTTTACTGTCAACTGCATCTTTAGACCTCGAGCTGTGAGGTTCTTTGTGTTTCTGCTTATGCTCAATCATAGGTGTTGGGGTATCTTTGGAGGGCCTAGAGTCTGAATGTTTCATCTCAGCCCCACTGCGCCCTGTGGTCTTACTTGCCACTTCTTCCTCTCTGTCCTTCGACACCTTCTTTCACTATTTCTCTCTCTCGGTTTCAATGATTTTCTCAGCATAGGAGCCTTCAACAGTTCATGGCCTCAGTGATGTTTTCTGCTGTCATCGTGTGATGGCACAGTGAGCCAATCTCTGCTCCTTGCTAGTCTTCAGGGTCTTGGGCAGGAACCCACAGCCCTCCAAGCTATGGCCCTTCAGCAGGCAAAGGTTGCAAACCTCGTGGTTGCCATTCTGGACAAACTTATGGTGGGACTTTGGGAGGAATCTAGGAGATATATTCCAGCTACCGTTACTCATTTTCCGACCCACATGGTTGATGTCCTTCTGTCGGTGTAGCTCCTGAAACTTTGTTTTTCTTTAGTTTTAACTCAACAAAAGGCTTCTAACTTGTGGCTCCCTTCGGATTTTTTCAGTGCTTTGCCGGTGATTCCTCCGCAAAATGTTGTTTTCGGCTTTCCAAGGACTTCCATGCCTTGGCTGTCCTTCCATACCCTATTGTGGAAAAATACTCTGAAGAAGGCAACCACACAGAGGCTTCCGGGACCAGAGTTTCAACATAACAAGAGGGTGAACATGACACCAAAGTGTCAACACCACCTGGGGAAGGGGAGGCAGGGGGTGTGGGGAGGTGAAAGTGAGATCTGTAAAAGGCAATTCCAGACACAACCACTAGATGGTTGAATGATGCATAGCATGTGAATTGAAAACATTCATGTCCAAACAAATGTGCCCTTTGGCGATACCGTATTTAGCAGGCCAAAGGCTAAGGCCTCTTTGTTCTAAATAGAGGAAATACCCATCACATCCAAATCACAAAATGCCATTGGAGACGTCATATGCATGAGGTTATGTGTTCCTTCATGCGTAGAGCTTGGGGAGGAAGTTAGATATCATTGCTTAGCTCTCTATAACTGGCAAATTTCAGAGAATCTTAAATTATGTATTATAACCATAATATTCATTCAAATTAAATATTTATCTGCATATGAAAACACATAAATACACACACCTTCCAGCATTAATGGCCAGTACTCGAGAATAAAGTTGCACACTATAGCGATAAACCTTATTTATTTTTGGCTTCTCCCCTTTTAGGAATGCTTAAGGGCCAGAATTGTAAGTTCTTATTTTGTAGGCCGCTTTACACTTTCATGATTAGGATACGTGAGGAAGCCTGAGTACTTCACAGTGAAATCACTAGTCAATGTCATAGCATATTTTTTGCACAAGAGTTATCTTTGGCACCTCAATAATCATGTGAAGGGGCACTTGCCATTTGTATATCTAGCCTAGTGATAGGTTTAGATGGCTTGCCAGCCTCATATAGCCAATAAAAAAAATATATATATTTACATGCATAGAGGGGCTTTCAGTCAACCCTTGGAGGAAGCTGGCTCTTTAAATAGTGTACTAAAAAGAAATATACTGTGCAGAGAGTCCAGAGAATCCCCAAATGTTACACAGACTTAAAAGCAGAAAATTCTAAAGCTCTTTTTGTAGTAGTGCGGGCGAGCAGTTAGGCTTATCAGAGAGTAGTGCTAAGCATTTGTTGTATTCAGAGGCAATAAATGAGAGACACAAGAATAAATATGAGACCAATTCATCAAAATAAAGTCGATTTTTATGTATTTTTTTAAAGACCAAGAACAGAGGTCTAAGGTAAGTACTTTAGGAGTTACGATTTTTCACAGTTTGGAAAATATATCACTTTTGTGAGCAATTACGCACCATAGGAATCGATGGGGAAAAAGAAAAATGCATACACAATCAGGCAATGCTTTCACAGGGTCCAACTTCTCGATTTAAGCCGATGTCGGGACCAGGTCCAAAGTTCCAGCAGGAGAAGTTCAGGAGCATCCCGGATCGGGCGGGAGCAGAGTGCTGAAGGTCTTGTAAACTGGTGTGCAAAGACGAAGGGGGCCACTTGAAAATGCACTGTATAGGTGGACTTACAGGTAAGTCCGGGGGGTCTCCTTAGAGGGAGGAGGTAGCAAAGGGCCTGGTGACCAAAGGAGCAGGGCTGGTGGGTGGGCTGGGTGTAGAGCGAACAAGTCAGCCGGGCATCGTGCGTATAGAGGTCCCCGCAGTAAGGAGCAGGCAACTTGGAGAGGCGATCTCGAGATAGCGGGGCCACTCAGGAAATGGGTCTCGGGTTTCCAGACGTCCTTCAATCGGTGCTTGCTTCTGGTGCTTAGGAAGTCCGGAGTTGAGTAGTCTTTTTGGTTTTTACCGTTGGGGGTCCGGTACCCCAGGTATTGGTACGCCGCCGCTCTGGTAGGTCCTGGTGCCTTCAAACGTGGTAGAGCGGCAGATGTGACCCTTCGGAGCCGTTATACCTCTTCTTGCTCCGGTGCTGCATTGAGATTGTAGGGGAGCAGCAAGTCGACAAACCGGAATTCACGGGATCAGTGCCTGCGGTGTGCAGGGGAGGGATACCTTCTCTCCAAGGGAGCTTCTCTGCGATTTCTCGAAGGATGTAGGTGCTCCGGGGTTCTTGGAGTCCTTGCAGGTTCAGGACGACACGGCAGGCAGCAATTGTCGAGTCATTGGTGCAGCTGGCAGGGCTTGGCTCCTTTTTCTTCTGCAGCAGGTCTTCAGTTCTTGTGCAGCGGGTCTTCTTTGTCCTGATCTTCTTTGGTCTGATGAATCTGAGGTTCTGGTCTTGGGGAGCCACCTAAATACTGAATTTAGGGATGTTACAATGAGAGACACATATAGACCAATGAGCTATCTACCTTTAGGGTGCCTACACCCTTTAGTGACCACTTCCTGTGGGAAGGGGCACTACCCTAGCTGTGAATGGAGGTTTTCTCACCATCTCAAGTTGGTGAATTTCAGGAGATGGGTTCACCTCGCCTGCACCGCCCTAGGTGTGGTGCAGGCTAAGGGGGGGACCCTCCTCATCTAATTTTCCTACATTTCCTCCCACGAAAAGGGGCTTGGCCTTCCCCATTTTCTGGGGGTTCCTTGGCTGGTTTCAAAGGCGGCATTGCCTCTGAAGCTTCACACCTGGGAAAGTCATCCTGTCCTGGAGGAGGTGTTGAACACTCCCACCCAGAGCATGTATTGTTTCTGTCCTCTGAGAGCGCTGGCTCTCACCCCATCAAGTCAGAACATGTCTGGTGGTGGCAGGCTGGTGAAAACCGGCCAGAGACCCCACTAGTGTTTGATTAAGTTTCAAGGGACCCTCTAAAAGGGTTTCTTGTGTGAATTTATTAATAAATCCAACACTGGCATCAGTGAAAATGTATTAAGACAAGATGTTTGGTACCAAATATCTTAGAAATCGGTGAAGCCATCATGGAGCAAGGAAACTCATGTTGACAAGTGTCCAGCCCATGTACTCTTTACGGCTTCCCTGTTCACTTACAACATCACAGAATGTACTGGACATTGTAGTGGCATATCAGCTCATGCTGATATGCTCACACATAGGATATAGTGCACCCTGCTTTAGGGCTAAAGACCTGCAGTAGGGGAGACTTTCCTATATCTTATGCAGTGCATGGGAGGCATGGCACACAAGGCTGTGTGCCATGTCGCTTCTTTGGATTATCCTGCACCAAGACATGCAGCCTGTAATGGCACAGTGCATAGACTTGGTGAGGGTGCCCTGGGGTGGCACAACCAGTGCTGTAGCCCCCAGAGGACCCTCTTCAGTACCCATGCCTTAGGTACCAGGGGTACCACTTACTAGGGACTTACAGGGGTAGCTAAAGTTGTCCCAATTGTGGTACAGTGTTTTTAGAAAGAGATCTGGCACTGGGAACCTAGTTAGCAGGGACAGGGTGCACTTAACAGTTTGAAATCACGTCAGGCAAAAAGTGGGGGCTAACCATGTAAAAAGAGGCACTTTCCTAGAACCCTCTTTACCTTTTGGTCTACACAACTGTTATTCGTATTTTGTTTCCACCGACCCACTTTAGCTATAGGCTTTCTTGCACAGGGACACCATTTGGCTTCATCACATGATCATCACCGTTTAAAAGAAATATGTCTGAATCAGAGGTGAAGGGCCAATATTTCACTTTGCCAATGCTTTCTGCTTTCATTTTTACTTTTTTAGTCATCTTTGTGCGTTTTAAATCATCCTACTTCTTCCAAAGAACCTTTTTTTTGTGCCAACAAGAATTATATTTTCTTGTGATGTTCGTTAAATCTGAAATGGGTTCAATACATGTTCTAAATACGCCTGCGTGACAGCCAAAAAGCAACCAGCACTGTTTTATAACAAGCATTGGCATAGCCAATAGGTCTCGCTTTTGGGACCTTATGTGTTTAGCCAGAACTTTTGGCTATGTTGTAGAGCATTGTGGCTGATGTGTGTGTCTGGTCCCCAAGCACGTCCCCTCCAACCCACCTCCACAAGAGTGCGCGTAGTAGAACTCGCACAGAGTAAACAAAAGCAACGCAAAGCTTGAAGCATGCAGCCACTAAGTAGAGTTGTTCTAATCAGCGTGAGGAAAAGTTGCACAAACCAACAGAACAGAGCTGGCGAAAACAAGGAGAAATCAGCTGAAAATATGCTGTGCGAGTCAGCGTAGGACGACCCAGTTGCCAAACGACACTGCCTGGGTACGAGGAGCAAAGTTCCGATTGCCTGGCCCACGTGAAGAAGAGAAAACCAGCCAATAACCTGGAGGAAGCAGGCAAGGACTCCCAATGAGGCTGGAAGAAGCAACACGACTTGCCTGACCTGCACGTAGTACCAAGAGGCAACACAGGCAGCCGATGGCAAAAGGAGACAGCAGAATTCGGCCAATAGGTGGCAGGCAGGAAAGCTCCGCAGTGAGGAAAAAGGGTTGGAGAGGCAGAGCCGTAAGCGGGGAACAATAAAGTTAAATTTGAAAAGAAAGAAAAAAAAGTCTCAAGTGACCGCAGGACGCGTTGGGGGGACCAGACACACACAGAGTTTCCCTTGCGGGAGCGAGCAGGGGCACCATCCGTTTGCAAGATAATTACAAACAGATGGTGCTGAAGCTCGCTCCCGCAAGGGAAATGCCAAACGTGCACGCGTTGCAATAGAAAGCAATGCAAAACGTGCACGTTTTTGGCCAAAAAGCTGATAGATTCCAAAAGGTCCCCTCCTAAGCAGCGCATGCGCGCTGCGTAGGCGAGACCTAAAAAATAAAAATGATCTTTTTATTGCAAGCATTTGGTCTCCATGTTTAAATGATGAGTGGTGACACGTATTCTTAGTTTTTCTTTTTTTTTTTTATATAGGTTTGCATTGATTTAAAGACACACTGCAGCAGAACCTACTGGCTTTGCCAATACTAGTTACATATCTACTCCATATAATTATGTAGATCACATCCAGCATTTCACAGAACATCTCACAGTGGAAAATAGAAGACAATGTGTAATGGTCTGCAGCCAAACCCCATTCCCCCATACTTGAATATTATCAGCATCCCTCACAATGTGAAGACAGAAAAAGGCTAAGATATAAACTTCAGAAATCACGCCGGAGGTTTGTGTTCTTCAAAGCCACTGGAAAAGAGAAACCAAGGTAGGCAGGGCGAGAGAAGTAAGGAAACCCGCTACATGGATTCCTTTAAAGGCATGTGGGAGAAAAGTAAATTTCTGTGCATTACCCCCCACCCCCCCAAACACACTTTGTGTGTGGCTTTAAATGCAACTTTGACTGTGGAGTACTGGGTCCCTGCTAACCAGGTTTCTAGTATCAGTGTTCTTTCCCTCAAACTGCACCACAATTGGTACAACTTCAGACACTCCCCCCCCCCACCCCATCTGTAGGCCCCTAGTAAATGGTACCATTGGTACTGAAGAAGGTCCACTAGGGACCCCTCACCAAGGTCATGCAAACTGCACTGCAGCCTGCTTGCCTTGGTGCAGAGAAAAACAAAGTCTACATGGCACACTGCCTGTTTGCCATAACAAGCAGCACTGCCTTTAGCATAGCTAAGCCACCCCTCTAGCAGGCATTACAAGCCCTAAGGCAGGGAACACTATATCTCAGTTGTGAGCATACCTGCATGAGTAGATATGCCCCTACAATATTTAAGTCTATTCTTAATATTGTAACTGCCATTGAAGCCATAGAGAGTACATGGGCTGGAAACTCGACAACCCAGGTTCCCCAGCACCATGATGGCTTTACTGAACCCAGAAGTGTTTGGTACCAAACAACTCCTCTCAAACCCACACTGATGCCAGTGTGGGATTTATTGAAATATGTACCCAGAGGTGCCCCCTGAAAACCTACCAACCGTGGTGTGGTCTCTGACTGGCTTTAGGCAACCTGCCATCACCAGATATGTTTCAGGACACCTGGGTTGAGAGCCTCTGCTCTCTGAGGCCAGAACAAAGCCCATCCTGGGAGGAGGTGTCACGCCTCCTCCCCCAGAAGGAGCACAGCGCTCGAGAGGGAAGCTTCAAAGGCCTTGCCGCCTTTGTAATGTGACCCCAGCCTCTGCTGCTAGCAGCAGATGGCAGCACTCGGGTTCAAACCCCCACTTTTGGTAGGAGAACCTAAGTGAGAACAAGTGGTGTGCCCCCCTTTGCCAACTCCACCCCTCAGGTACAGGAGGCAAAGTGAAGCACATTTTTCCGTGCCCACCATCTTGAAGATGGTGAGACGTATCCAGTCAGGGCTAGGGCTATGCCCCACTCACACAGGAGAGAGAGTGGCATAATAGTGGGTGTAGACATCCCAGGTGAGAGACCCATTGGTCCCTACCGGTCACTCCCCTGTAACACCCCTAAATCTAATATTTAGGTGGCACCCCCCAGACCCTGAAATCAGATTCCTGATGACCTATGAAGTTGAGGACACTACAACGTCGCACAAGCAGAGAAGACTACAGACACCAACTGACTTGGCCCCAGCCCTACCGGCCTGTCTGCAGCCCTCGACGATCCTGCACCAAAAGAAGACCTATCCTACAGCCCAGCGACCTCCAAAACCTTGGAAGGACTGCCTGCTTTCAAAAAAGATTAAGATCTCTTGTGGACAGCTGACCTGTCCAGAAGTAACCAACTTTAATGAACAAAGACCTCTGCTTGAGGAACTGCGAAACCACCGCCGGACCCACTTCTGCACCAAACGCCACCAAGTGGCCTACCGGTCCTGTGAAGGTTCCCCAGCACTTCTGAGCAAGAGTCCACCATGGACTGACCCCTGCTGGACTCAATCCTTGCAGCCTTAACTCGAAGACTCCCCCTGACCGCGACCTGCCTGGTAAGACTTTTTCCGACTTCTAAGGACACCCCTGCACCCGAAGCCCCTGGGCCTTGGGGAGCTTCACCAACATTGTCCCTACGTGCCCTAGCAGCTCTGCTTACCTGGACCGCTGTGGGTTTTCTTCCTCCAGCCTCCTGGCCTGAGCCTCCAGCCTTTCTTTAAGACTGATCTCCCCCATTGAATTGACCGTCTGATGCCGTGTTGGCACTCAGCATCCGGCTGCCCCTGTGCCGCTGAGGGTGTAAGTTTATTGCTGCATTGTACCCCCCCACCCCCGAACTTACCCTAACTCCAAGAGATTGAACTTGGATACCACTTTTCTCACCTGTGAGCAGCGTGACTTCGATTACTCCCCGTCTCCATTGATTAACATTGGGCGCCAGACCCCAAATTTTACCTCTGGACCCGGCTGCCCCTGTGTCGCTGGTGTTGCAGTTTTGGTGCGGATTTGAACCTTGTCTGGTGTTGACCCCAGAAACCGAAGACTGAATTTGTAAGAAGAGTGCTTACCTGCAAAACTGCATTCTTGTTTTCCTCCCATAGGTTAAAATGCAAAGCCTGAAAATTGCATTGTGTCCACTTTTTAAAGTGTACAGTATTTTTCCTTAAAAACATACTTACCATTTTGCATACATCTTGGTCTTAAAATAAGACTTGAGAAGCTTATTTTTTCTAAAATTGGTGTGGATCTCCTTTTTGAGGCGCGTTTAATTTATTAGTCAATGCGTGTATAACAAATGTATGACACGCCTCTGTGTTAGGCCTAAGGCTGCTCGACCTCACTACCACAAATAGAGTTTGAACTGAGCCCTGTACACTTCTGGGGAATCTCTGGACTCTTTGCACGATATAAGCACCTAGTGGTAGATCATATAAAGAGCCAGCTTGCTACAGCGTGTAAAAAATAAAACCTAAAAATCATCAAGATACGCAAGATTATTTTCAGTCAGACCGTCAATTTTTGGACGTGAAGAAGAAACATTAGTGACAGCTTTGAGATATATATATATATGGCGGATTTGCTGGCATTCAATTAAACAGCACTGGATTTGCACCAAGAACTTTGGGTCTGCTCTCGTTTTCCTTGTCTGTGTGAGGCTTCTTTGGATGGCGAATTGAGTATATATATATATATATATATATATATATATATATATATATATATATATATATATTTCCTTCTTTCACGGTAATAAAGTGGTGGGAAAAACACATTTACTATTTATGGGTGTGCAGTTAAATTCTTTCAACAAGGGCACCATGGCTATCAGTCAATGAAGTAAGCGTTAATTTCTGAATATTTTCTTTGATCTTAATTATAATGAACTAGTATGGGAGCGATAAAAAAAACGCAATACATAGACTTCAGTAGGCAGATAAACTCAAAATGTAATATAAATATTAACGACATTGTGAAAACGTGCATAGGAATCAAAGTTTTCAGGTACCTGCTAATAGACATAAATCGTGAAAGCACCAATAACACAACAACGCAAAAACATTTCGATCAGTATATTTCATAAAAGATGATAAAAAAAGTACAAACATTTCAATGCATGAAAAGAAACAAAACTATAGAATGACATTACACAAATCCGCAGTAGTAATTTCAGTGCATTTGCCAGTGAATTTCATCATCTATAAATAAAACATTAAGTACACTTTTTTTTCTCCAAATTTCGATATGCACCAAATTTTGTCTGAACGGCATCATTGTGGGACACGGATGAGAGAGAGATATATATATATATTTTATATATATATATATATATATATATATATATATAGATATGTATATATAGTGAAAGCACGAGTAGGAACGATTAAACTATTTTTCATGTTGAACACAGGAGTTGTGTTGGGTTTATTCCTTGGGATTCATTCAGCTGCAAAATCAGCTTCATTATTTATTTACCAGATATGTTACAGGTTTAAGGAAGGAACATCTCAAGTAAGCAGTATCACTTGATTTGGCATGTGAATTTACAATAGGGATGCATTTTAGTTCATCAAAATATTGCTAATGGATAAAAATGCAACATTCTCTTCTAAATATGCATACGACCATAAACATGAACACTACTCTAGCGAAAACTAACATTTCTGATGAACCAAATTGCGGTTCACAATATTTAGAAGTTTCTGAATTTATTTATTTTTACAAAAAGTGCACAAAAGAATTCCACAGTATATGATCTCACATTCAAATAAAAATAATGGCAATGTTAAAAAAACAAGATTGAGAAACAAGGCACAGAACAATAAATACTGCAAATTTTCTTCATAGAGGCTGCATCACAATGAGAGGGCCAAACAAATGGGCTATTAAAAAGGCAGAAAGACAATACGAATGTTTAAAAAAATTCCAGATTAATTTTAGCAGAATGCCAATTAACCTTGAGCCACCTCATATGGTTCATTAAATTGACCTCAATCTCTCTAAATGTACACTTCAGCATGAGCCACCCCGCCCCCCCAATTCTCCAAGTGGAAAACTAAGAAAAGAGGTTGCGGATGCCAGCCTTTCAGAGGATCACTTTAACATTCAAACAATATGGCTTACTGGGTATAGTTCTTATTCGGAATAAAGAAAGGCAAACCCTTATTCTTGATGACTATCTCTGGTTAGCTGAGCAATCACCAGTCCCACAGTATGCAGACACACTTTATGTGAATGATCAGTAAATATTTATGCCACATTGGTAGAACTAAATTTGACACACAAAATAGATATTTTACCTACTGATTCAATAACTGACAATTATTGATACAAGGCATAGTAAATGTAAGTACTACTAGGATATACATGTTTTAAGCACGAGACTTAATCTGATATATCAAAGGTGGCCAGTCTACACTGTTGCTCAACCCTTGAATACCAAACAGGGTCGGGCACGGTCTCCTGCATTGCTTTTAACATGAATTCCACATCATCTCGGCCTATTCTGTACTAATTTGGGTGATTTTAAATACAGTAAAAAGGTTAAGGAGTTTCGCTCCCTCAGATAACAGAAAACGTTGTCAAGAAAAAGCACCGGGCTGACCTGCTTAACTCTTTTGCTCCACTTCCTGTTGTCGTCAGTGTAGTGTGAAACACTTGATGTTTGCAAATAGCACAAATGTAACTGGCAGGAAAGTCACACTTCTCCTTGTGCCTTTTTAATTATTTTTTGCCATAGTGTAATCTCCCTAAATCCCAGTGAATAAATACAGCGTGTATGAAGTTTGACTGAACATGGTTGTGGTTCTGATTGCATTAATTTACTTTTAAAGACTGCTCAAAGTTCTTACTCACTTGGAAAGTTTGACTGTCTTTTTACAGTAAACACTAACAGCCATGTATGTTATATAAAGATTTCACTGGGCAAATGTGGATTAGAATAACGTTGCACAGATTTTACGATGGGGAACTGGGCTAACGGGTTTGTCTCAAATGTAGTTTGTTCTGCTGCCTATTCAGTAAACGAGATTTGCAAAACTAGGTAATACGGTCAAGCCTTATTTCAGAGGAAAACGCGTATTGCTTTACTTCTTACAATGCAAGTACCAAGTAAAATCCATATGCTCCACTTTCTGCAATACACCACCAACATTAATCTGATAACACATGTTTTAATGCAGTGCATAGCACTTTCACACAACTTTCAACATGGACGAGAAAAAAAAGAAAGTAAGAGATATGTGGGGTCAGGACCACAGTTCGAAACTGACAAGGCTTTTAAGGAAACATTCCGGTTTTTAGTAATAGATCACCATTTCATTTTAACACTTACGATTTAGGGATTTCCCCCCCCCAGAGAGTTTCATACACAGCTTTCAAAAAGGCTGCTTTTGCACGAAAATTCCATTCATTTTTTTTTTTTTAAAGATAGCAACTATAGGTAAACGCAGTGTTGGACTCAATGTCCCAATATTTTCTGTAAAGATAACGAAAATACATTAAAATTAGCCAACTCTATGCTGCTAACTATGAAGTGTGAATAGTAGGTTTGTTTCCTATAAAAAGAAATTCATCATAAGGCTGCCAGGTTGAAAGCCATGATAAGGTATGACAGATTAATTTGCTATATTTGGGTGGCAATGACATAAATATGCTTTATTATACAATGTTATAGCTACATGATATAGTGCAAATGCATCAGTGAGCAGTGCAGTGATCAATATTCTGTACTTGCTGAAAACGGGGGCAGTGCACATGGCTCACTGGAAGCTATATCGCTAGCAAAAAGCTATATCGCTAGAACTAGTGAATGGAATAGCTACTTTACTGCTCTGCTACCGGGCACATGTGCTATATGTATACTGTACATTTATGAACTGTGTTCATAGTGACTTTACAGTGTTTCCGGTAAATATTTAACTTTAGTGTTAAAGAGTAACTCCAAGTAACATTCTGATGGGGTACTAGAAATATCTGCCCTCTAACCTCCACTTACTGTTTGGAACTTCCACAAGGATTAATCAATAATCAGTTATGAACGCTCTGAACGGTGATGTAGTCGTAGTCACACACCCAATGAGTAGAACACTGGTGGAAAATGCTATGTCTTTTCATCGGCAATGTCTCTCAAGATTCAAAGAAAAGGGCCTGAGCGAGAAGGAAAGTCTAATTATGCACCACAATGGTGCCCCCTTTGAAGCGGACACACAGCTAAACAACCCACAGAACAATAAAATATTGCATATATTTAGGAAAAGGATGCATTTTACTTTGCAGGCCAGACCCACATCACCAGGGTGTGGCAGCATAGAACACCTGTTTCCATGGAGCCATATGTGGTGACGCCCCTATCCTAACTTTCCAAGCATAAGCATTGGCAAAGCCAATATGTCTCGCCTATGTGAGGTATTGGCTTTGCCATTGATTTTTAGCCATGTTGTAGCAGAAGGACGGCTGGTTCGGAAACTTAACACTGACATCGGAGGATAGTAGGGTGGGGGCAAGCAGACAGACAATGGAGGCTTAGAAGGAAGGTCTGTAAGCAAGCACAAAGAAAAGAGAGGGAGGAAGGTCCTGGGGCCAAACAGATGGACAGCAGAGGGTCTTTGGGCAGGAGGAGCACGGAGGGGGAAGAAGTACTCAATGGAGATAGCTGAAAAACATGCGCTCAGAGTGTTTAAAAACAAAAAATAAAAGTTGCACCTTAAAAAGAAGCAGAGGAATGACACATGCGATGCGTTAATGCTCCAGGTAGGGACCAACATCAAGGAGGACCAAATCAGCTGACGAGTAAGAAGCAAGCAAATGAGAGAGACAATGAAGCCAACCAATGGTAAGCAATGGCCGATCTTTAAGCACTCTGTTAGGAAATAAAAGATCTCACAAGAGGCAGCTAATGCGTTGCCTCAGGAGAGTGCCAAGAAAGTTCTTCCCTGTAAGGAAGTGCACTTTGGAAATAATTTAAGAGCTTTTTCGCTAACAGCCCATCTGTTCAGCTATCGCTCAAAATTAAAATGTCTGTTTATAATGTACAAGTTTTCAAACTTTCAGGGAAGTTCCTATGTTACTGAACATGTCACAACAAGGGGATATCATTGGAACTGTGGTGGTGAGGTACTGGCACCAAATAAAGAGCACGTCATAATACATAAAACGACGTTTTCACATAAATGCTCTGAAATCTGCAATCGTTGCCTTAGAAAATATTAAAATTACACTAGAATTAGATAAATATGCCCACTTTTGCAATACATTTGCCTTCCCCAAAGCCTAGGTGTGATGCCAATTCCAAATATTTATTTTATGCAAATCCAATTTTTAAATAAATGTAAGGAAAAAAGCCACAACAATTTTACGACATCACATACATTTCCAATATTTAAAGGGAAGTCCTTCAGAAAAGAGTGGGGCACCATTGTTAGATGGGTCTGCTGAGTGAAGCGTGCGATGTTAAGAGCAGCAATTTGCCACGTAATGATTTAACTGAGTAGTTATAATTGTTATGTGGTGATCAATCAACATTATTCGACAACTTTATTTAGTAGAATTAGTTTGCGTGAACAAATGAAACCGTACTGCTCATTAGCCTTTTGTATCTTTACAATTAGATAAGTTATGGGGAAACTGAGTGGGATTCCCGATTGTTAAAGATTTCAAATGGAAATACTAACTGCCAAAACGTAAAAACATCAAGTGTAAATGCACAACGCCATGAATCCACAGGCATGCCTGTTCAAGAAAGACAAGAGATTATGATACGCGCATGTGCATACTACAGAAAAGCCTCTGGTGGAGCTGTAACCAAACATTTCAAAATGTCCAACAGTACTGTACTTTTTTGGAGAAAGAGGCAAATACCTTCGCAAAGCGGCAGGTTCCGCTAATAAGGAAAACTATTCTTTGGCTCACTCTATACTTAAAGGTTTGGTTCACCAAATAAGAGGTTCTCCATCTGAATCATGCAGACGTTGAAAGTCAACTTTGCTTTCAAATCTCAACAGGCCTCTATTGCGCAAACTGCGAGAGTGCGGCCTTGCCATAATGCTCTATGATCTTCCTACAGCAACACAAGCAACAAATGTAATGGTAGGCGAGCCTACAACTCAAATCGATTTAAAAAAAAAAAAAAAATGCATCCTTTACCAGGAGATCAAAATTTTACTGTCTGGGTCAACATTAAAACAAGCTAAGATAATAGCACTTTCCTTAGCTACGTAATCAAAGCGTCTTGTTTACAAGCCAAGATGGCAACTATGAGGACACAACACACTATTTCCCACCACAAAAATAAAAGGGATACCTTGCAAATAAAATCTGTAGCAAAAGAAGTGCTGTATACACAAGTTGGCATGCAAAGTACTATACCAACAACGAAAAAAGTCAGAACAAAAACTCATCCTCAATGTGAAAAGTGCAAATTAAAAAGAGCTATGCTCATACCCTGCAAAATATTTCGGTCGTCTTTGATGAAAATTAACTTTTTGGCATTATCACGTTAAATTTGGCCAAATGCAAAACAAACAAATAAACTAACAAAAAAAGGACACTCATTAACCAGCATAAACAAAAGTTTAAGAGCAAACTAATGGGGGCATAACATCCCCAACATTTTCACACTTGTGGCACATGTATGGAGACATTTAATTACAAGTACCGTGTGTCATGATGCGCATCATAAGCTATTCAGAATGTATATGCAGCACACAAACAATAGGAAGGGAATATCATAAATACAGTACATGAAGACAATATCACAGAATTGTACTGGTAAGTCATGTAAACTATAACCGTTCCATACTCTGTGTAGTATTTAAGTATGAAACTCACGAATGGTGTCCGAGTGAGGTGAACAAGGCCTGAAGCTCTCAAACTACAGTTTGGTCATAGCTGCCCGTCAACTGTGGAAGGTCCTTCATTATTCAATACATAGAACACACACACACACACACACACACACACACACACACACACACACACACACACACACGCATCTCCATGAAATTATACAACTGGCATAAAGTACATGCAGAGGCCTAAAATGTGTCTTAAAAACCTGTGGCGCACATTGATTTACATAATATATATTACTTTATATATTTCTATATATATATTTACATCAACTCAATTTAAAAAAGAAAACGCATTCATCTTAAATTAAATTACAGTTGATAAGTATTAAAATGTCCTTGGAGAAAATCATCTCCTGGAGATTCTAAACTTCATGTCTAGTTTTGATGTTGTTATGGTTTGGGTGAGCAGCTTCTCTGGCTGAAGAATGTGGCAAAATCAGGCTCAAATATTTCATAGTGACTTGCTGTAAACATCTCGGGGGCTGCTGGCATTTTGTCTTCTGAAAACAGGATGCATGTTCACACATTCAACGTTTTGATTTACCGTCTTCTCCCATCTCAAGTCAAGTGTCCGAACAGCCCACATGTTTGCGCGCGGCTCTGCCGAACTTTGTTCCAGTGCATTTTGTCTCACGTGCGTGCTAAATAGTCCGTGGCTGACGCTGCTGAGCATCAATAGTCTCTTACAGGTGCTAGTTCTGGCACAAGGTGTACAGTTATATTTTTATACAATCTGTTGACGTGTATGTTCGGGGCGTATATCAAGTTGTTAAGTCCGTCAAGGTGTTGCCGCTCTTTCGAATATCTCAATAGCTTGTACCTGCAGTGGGGATAAGAGCACAGATAGTAAAATATTTTTAGAACACTGAAGTTTCCCAATATAGTCAGTGGACATCATGTCCCAACAGAAGTGCCTTCTGCAGGTATTTGGGATTGCTCCTAAAAGCAGAAATCCGAATTCCTACTAGTCGTAATTAACCACTCTGAAACTGACGTAAACTTCGCTGACAAGAATGATGCAAGTAATTAGATCACCGACCTTCTCTCATAATTTATAACGCACACCAATTATTTTTAAGTGTCTGCTAAATTAGTTTGACTTTTTGCACTTCTGTATACTTATGGTGCTCTAAAGCACTCTGAAGGACAGAGAACAAGAGGGATATAGGCAAAAACAACAATTGATGGACAGAATGCAGAACAATGTCATACATTCACCCCAGCACAGAGATCTGGGCCTAAATCCATCGTTTGTTTGCTCACCATGCCATTCCAGTTTGAACCCAGCCATATGCAAATCAGTCTTGACCCTGTGCCCAATGGGAACAGTCCAGCCCGAACTGACAGGCCAGGTCCTCCCTGGACCTGAAACAAGCATCCTAGGACCGGTTTCGAGGTTTCACCCCTCATCAGTCAGGATAGCTTGACTCCAGTGGCATGGAAAGCACGGGACCCACGTCTGGGCATACCCGTCCCACTCGGGGATATAGAACATAAATAAATGAAGACTATTCTTTTTTATATAAACCACTAACTACCCTTACTAAGCATCACCCTTTGCAGACAGCACACTATACTTCTCAACCAGCTAGCCAAATTGACATGGTGGACAAGATACAGACATGTCTTATTCATTCTAGACTTACAAAGGCAAGAGTTGAGAAATATCTCATTGGTTTACTCTTATGTTTAGAGCAGCTTAATGACTTTATTACATCACAAAGAATCCAAGAAGTATTCCAGGAAATCTATAACTGCAATAAAGTTCTGCAGGTGTAACAGTGACAAAGGTGCATTAGGATTTTAAACTTTTTTGTTCTCAGTGGGGGAAAAACAGGCTCCTGCACCTCCATTAAATGTGGGAGTGTTTATTCTGCATTCAGATACTGGAAACACACTCACTTGGTTTTCCAATGTGAGACACTATCTCCAAGGAGTATACTAATTCTCCTATCTACTGAACCATTAAGGATCACCCCATAACCTGTCAGTAACAGTAAACTTGCAAATGCAATAATTCCACACTACAAGTGAAGTTTCCTTATTTTTAAAATTTACATAGCAAACACAAAATTCCACTAATGTGCAATCTGTGAATCTGGATTTGAGTCCACATTTCTTAAAATGGTGTATAAACTGGGTGCTACAATTAGTGGGAGCCCAATTACAAATACACCAGGACCAGCTGGAAAAGCTACTCTCACTAATGTGGCACCACACACTAAATAAATGGACATATTTAAGCTGTATGGGAAAATAAAAATCAGACAAAGACTTGTGCTGATAAAAATAACCTTTCCCCATGAACAAAGTACAAGTCCTCCTATTCTTCACTTTCTCTCAGTCCTAAATAACTGCTTTTAGATTTTAGCACACCAAATAAAATACAGCAGAAGATTCGCGTTTTTCTGTGTCAATTTTTTTCCTGGGGTTCCAATACATATATTTCTACCTAAATGGATTAAAAGCGAATTACAGCATTGGTATGTTCTGAAGTGAAGCAAGAACACCAAACTCTCCAAGGCATAAGAAATGAATGGATATTTTGGAAGGACCAAATTCTGATGGTGGTAAAGGTCAGGACAATACCTGCACATGAATAAATAACGGAGTTCATTGATTTTTCTATGGAATATTATTATGAAAATAAAGATTTTAGAGGTGCACAGGGAGAGTCTTCCAACCTGAATGACGTCAGGGTAGCCCAAAAATGCGCCTTTATAACACATGAGGTGGGCGTGGCTGAGTGGGAGATGGTGCTCTTTTACAATGGTCTACTAAACTCTACAGTTTGAGAGCCTATTCTTGTAGGCAGCTGGATCCAGCAAGTAGGGGAGAATGGCCTACAGCTGTTACTTGACAAATTGAACAATAACTCAAGAAAACAAGCAGAACTAAACTAATTTGATTATATTTATTTCCACATAAATCAAATTTAACACAAGAGCTGCTATGCTTTTCAGCCACCATTTTTGTTTTATTGTACACAAGTTAGGATCTCTACAGCTTTGTTAAAAGGTTCAATTGTGCTTTCACTACACATTACTGCAAGCATTGGCGTCATTTGTGTCTGTGTTATTAAGAACATATGTTCGTTGTTAAAAACAGAGTGAGAACATTTGATTGCAGAGAACTAATTTACATGTTTCTAACGTTTCTTACTCTAAGACTTCCGAATTTAGAGTTTAGCTATTATGGCGGCTTTCCTTCAATTCATTTTCTGGAAATGACAGGCATGCTTGGCCTCATATTTCCTTTTTTGTAAGTGTATTTATATTGTCTCTGTACGTATACGTCAGCTTTCCTCTTTGTACAGCGCTCTGATACCCGGTTGGGTCTTGTTCGCGCTTTATAAAACTTTTCAAATAAATAAGGCAATTTTACAGATCAACATTTTTACTTACCGTCCTAAAAACTGGACTTCCCCTCGATGATGGTGTGGAATGGATTTGTATTTTCCTATATTGCCCTCTGGTCTGGATACATTATACCCTGCATAATGAACTCTAGTTTCATTGGGGACAAAAAGAAGAAAAACAGCACATCAAAGTTCATATTATCATCAGAACTTCACAAAATCTCCCTTTACATTCACAACTATCCCTTATAATAAGTTATTTAACAGTAACAATTGAGAGTGTGAGAATGCCATTAAATGGCACAGCATTTGAACCTGTAATGAAGCACCAGGCCGAGGATTCCTACATGTTGGCCTAGTTTTGCAATGACAGACAAAATGGTCATGCTTCTGATCTTGATGACATAAGGGCTGAGCTTATCCAATATGCCCTTGATCAGTGTTACTTTATAACAATCTGTAATTACGTTTTAATAGCCAATCCCAAACATGTGAAGTGTTATTACAGTAACAATTATATAACATTGCTTAAGTGTGTGACACAGACTGCAATGGTGCCACAGGGGTTGTAGATTAAAGCTTCATTAAAGTAGACCTTTTGTATTATTAAAGCGCGTTGACTTTTAGAAACAAATTCTTATGCATTTCTTCCACAAACTCCCAAATCTGAAAAATAAGGACAAGAAGGTTTTTCTGAAACAAATTGCAAATGAGCAGATTTCAACCACAAATGTAGGAAGGGACTTCATGCTCATATCTTCATTAGATTATCTAAAAGTCGTTTCCCAGTGGCATTACAGAATTTCTGAATCCCAACTCCATGAGTGGTGTTTCCACTGTAGTGGTATCATATAGGGCAGCTTATAATTATTCACTTATTATTACCCACATGGACTTGTAACTTTTACCCCTCCATTTGGGTGGGACTGATGAACCACGTATGGTGCTCTTTTTTGTTACATTTTGGAAAGACCATTAGTTTATTTATGTTTACATTAAAAAAGTGATTAGAATAATTCTTCAAAGCTTGAAATTCATGTTGTAGTCCAAACGCAGGATTGATCAAAGATCTTATTAGCACATAGCAGGGTATGAATCTTATGGTGACCTAGAATCGTCACAAAATGGGTTTACTTTCTAAAGTGAACACTAACATACATCCTACTGAAGGCTATTCTGATGTTATCGGACTCCTCAATTCCTTGTGTGCGTCTAACAGAACTAGTCAACATGCGTCTGTATGAAGGGCTGAGTGTAGTCTAAGAAAGCCTCGGATACCAAGAGTGACCTATTTATGCCACAGCATAGAGCTACAAACCTTGTGAAATGTTTGAGGTCAAATTTATGACCGAGTTACTTCTAAGTAGCATCAAAGATATAGCCACATGAGCTTATCAGAATCTTTCCGGTTTCAGACCTCAATTTCTTTACTAAGGGATTACAAGAATAAGAAGAAATGGGCGCAGGAATTTTCACCACCCTGGAAATTAACAGTACATTCTTCATAACTCCAAATGTAAAGTCTGGGCATTTTGCAGTGGTTGCCATACCAAGCAACTGTCCCCTGGAAAACTCCAAGCCAAAAAGTCACAAGGATGACAGGAGCTCAGAACCTACTAGGCAGCTTCCTAGACCACCTCGCTTGAAGTACCTTGTAGAGAACTGGGCTTTTGTTGCAATTTCCCCCCCTCTTTTTGCCCTCTTTTTAGCTACTAGATGCTAATTTTCGACTCTGAAGGTGCACTGGGGCCTACTGACCAGACCTCCGTGCCAGTGCTTCTTACCTAAAACAAGGTAAAGTCTAATTGTGCTACAGTTGGCTAAGGACTTTAGCACCCCTGTAAGTCCCTAGTAAGTGGTGCTCCAGGTACCTAGGGCAGGGGTACTAAAGAGGGTCCCTAAGGGCTGCAGCATATCTTATGCCACCCTAAGGGACCCACATACACATTCCACACAGACTGCCATGGCAGGCTGCGTGACATGGTGCAAACAATGGAGAAAACACGACATGACACTCCTGTGTGTCATGCCAAAGTCAATGCATCTAATATATGTAAGTCACACCTACAGCAGGCCTTGAGCCCTTATGCAGGGTGCATTATGTTTTATGTGAGGACATATCTGCATGAGCAGATATGTCCCTGTGATGTCTAGTTCTATTGCTGGATATTGCAAGTGAGCAGGGAAGCCATCTTAAGGTCAAAACGAGTTACCCAGCTACATAATGGCTTCACTGAAACATATGGTGTTTGGTATCAAACACCCCGTATTATTAAACAGAAACTGAATCCAGTCATTGATTTATTAATACATACACCCGGAGGGTACTTTAGAAGCCTACCAACCCTCTAGCGTGCGAGCTGATTGCTTCATTCCAGCCTGCTGCCACAGACTAGTTTCAGACCACCAGGTGTGAGAGTCTTCTCTATCAAGTGGTCAGGAACAATGCCTGCTCTGGGGAGAGGTGCTATCACCTCCTCCCCCAGGAAAGGCTTGTAAATTAACATTCCAAGGCAAGGGGTTTCACAGAGCCCACTGGCAATGAAAAGCAAATCTGGCTTCTCTCACAAGAAAGGAAGCTGATCCTCTTTATCTAGAGCCCTTTGGCACCTGGACAGGGGTAAATTAGCTATGCAGGAAGCGTGTTGCACTGCCAGGCTGGGCACACCTCTAAGGTAACCCAGTCTGACATGAACACAACTTTGGAACTTACATCATATTGTGTGTGGTGGAATTCGGAATTCTGGGACAGGGTGATGCACACTCCCCACAAGAAGTGGTCATCAAGGGAGTGTAGTGAACCTAGGGGTAAGTAGCCCATTGGCTACTACCACTCACTCCCCCTAACATTACTAAATTGAGCATTTAGGGGGACCCCCCCATACCAAGACTTCAGATGTCGACTGATCAGGAGGAGTGGACAAAGAAGAGTCCTGTCACAAGAACCGAGGAGCAACAACTGACTTGGCAACAACCCTTCCAGCCTGACTGCTGCACCAACAATTGTGGAAGAAGCAGACTTATACTGCCGCTGTGCAGTCTCCAAGAACTACGGAGGACTGCCAGTGCTTTGCCAATTGCCTGAAGAAACTCTTGGAGTAGAGGCCCTACACCTCTGCAGCAGCAGGCACCAAAGATACAAGGCGTGGTCCATCGAGTTGCGCTCTCCAGACACTGACGCAGAGGTTCCCCAGGAAGAGGAGCCTGTGCCACTAAAGGTCAGATCTGTCTCTCCACCGAGTGAGAGGATACCAGGACAAACGGAGCTGCACATGATAAATACCCGGGTACCGAACTCCTTGCAGCAGCCAAGGCTTGTTGTGTCCAGTTCGGACACCAACACTGTAGAAGACCGACCTGCACGTCCAGGGACAGCGAGACCCACATAGTGAGTGGCCCAGCTACCCTGTTTTCCCCTCCTGCAGAAAACAAAGACAAAGAAGTGAGTCTGTGACTGCCGCCACCTGATGCCTCAAAGCACCTATGTACCCATGCTCCAGAGCCGGAGTCCAAGGGAGGTGACGGTGCCAACGGGATCCCCAGACCCACATGAGCTAAGCCCATGCTTGGGTTTGCCCAGGCTGGACTTCCAGTCGCCGCCTGCAGCATCTTTCTGCAGGCCACCTCCAACCGCAAGATACTCCTCCACCGGAACCAGACGCCAAAAAACACCACTGCACCCGAGCCCCACAGCCCGAGGAGAAGTGGACCAAGAGTGTCCCTGTGTGCCCGAGGATCGCAAAGGCCGAGCCCCCTTGTGGGTTCCCCCGACTGGTACTCCAGTTCTATCATTGAAGTGAATGGGACACCCGATGCCGAGACACACCTCTGCACTCGGACACCTCAAAACTCCGCGAGGTGAACTGTTGGTGTGGCATTGGACCTTGCCCCATAATCACTTAGTGCAGAAGAGCAGGCTGACAAGTGGCCGAATGCAATACATTTTCTTCTTCCATAGGATAACATTACCGATCCAGAAAATGCAGTGTCCATTTCTGAGAACTGTAAAAATTCATAACTTGAAAAGTACTTACCAGATTCGGACGATCTTGGTATCTAAATTTATATGAAAGTATGTGTTATTGTTTATAAATTGGTGTCGGATTTCTGTATTGTGTGGTTTCACTTACTGCCTTTGAGTGTGTAATAAATGCTTAGCACTACCCTCTGATATGCCTAACTGCTTGCCCACACTGCCACAAAGGAGAGCATTTGGGGTGTCATTCATGCCTCTGTAATTCCTCTGGGGTTCGCTTTGACTCTTTACATGGTGTACCTCTTTTTGGTCCACTATATAAAGAGCCAGCTTCCTACATACTGTAGTGTAGCTCCTATTTCCCTAATAGGCTCTGCGCATTGGAATAATATCCCCTATAGGTTTGACATAGGACGAAGGTCAGTATGTCCCTATCGAGTATATTAAACTTAATTACTTGTGCCAGCTAGCTCAGAGGCCACTAGAAACTCCTTGACGACAAGGGAGTAGTTTCTGGCAGCCGCAAAACATGACAACTTTGTTTCCCTTTAGAATCAGAACGTGTCCCAGAGTCGTGGAAACAATAGATAACAGTTTCACTCAGCTCAATCGTGCATGCTTAGTTTTCCTCAAAGCTACACAGAAAGAACAGACGTGCGTTTCAATAAAAGGTTTATTGAACAGTCTTTTTTCTTGTGTAAGTTAAATGTGCTGTTACGATCATAAGACAGTATGCAAGATAAATAATGTACAGCGTAAGCAGTAGAAATAAATAATACTGCGTTTGAATATCTGCTAAAAGATAATGCTTTCACATAAATAACAGACTAAAAAATGCGAGTACTCATACGATGCGTTTCTAAGCTAGTTCTACCCCAATGTGCCTAACCTAACCTAGGTGTAGGGAGATGTATGAAGTAGGTGAAGTATTCCTTACTATGGTATACTAAGAGTATGTTAAGCCTAGTATGCCAAGAGTCCCTCTAGGTTCTAGTCAGCTCCATACCTTTAGAATGAGAGAGGTGGGAATCTCTTTGCCAGACTCGAACTCCAACACCCCGCAAGGAAAGTTAGATCACTGGAAGCTGGACTCTCTGCGTGCAGGGATGACAGCGTCTTCTCAGTGCGTCAGGCCGGGAAACGGGCTCCTCTGAAGTCTAGGTCTCCTCTAGTTTATAAGGGCTAGGGAAGGTATATTTATACCTGAGAGGTACCTCACAATGTTAGCATTGACGTGAATCGGACTGCGGAAGACGTCATGAATGAACCCCTAAGGTATAATGGTTCATGCATAATAGATGAGTCCTTGAAGAAATCAATAGTCCTGTGCTAGGGAAACTCCTGAAGCCTAAGGGTCTGTTCTTCAAGAACTCGTTGTGACGTTAGGGTGGACGGATGTCGGAGACCATGCCTGTATTTGGAGTGCACGGTTTAATGCCTAAATAAGGACTGGGATTTTATGCCTATATAAGGGCAGGGCGAATTGTGCCTATATAAGGACATGATACAGGAAAGCCCGTGTATGGACACCCTAAGAGGAATACAACACCCACTCCACTTTCGTGTGTACGATAATACTAGAATGCTAAACATTTAAGATGCTAAACATTAAATGGAGTACCGCATATTGCTAAAATATTTCTTAAAACAGTTTAAAAAGGCATTTAAAAAAAACCATTAGAATGCAAAAGGTACTGTACATTTTAAGCATTGCTTTTCATTTCAAGCATATTTTTAAAATAAAAATGCAATTTGAACAAAATAAGCAGTAATATTTACATGTGACAAAAAAAATGATCGATAAGTTTTTTCAAAATCAAAAAGTCATTTCATGTCATGGAAATTAATGAATTTGTTTAGACTAACACGATGGAAAAAGTGTCTGAGGAAGTACCGCGAAGTCTGTACTATAAGGCTAGTTCTACTTTAAGCAGATTGAAGTGCCATTTTAGTTCGAAAAATGGGAAAAAGTTCAATATTTGGAAGAGTTCCAAGTTTTTGAAGTATGAAGGCCAAATTGTTACTGCATCTCTGGAACTCTGTGGGCTGAATCAGAGTCAGTTTACGGGTCTGGTGTAAACATGAGATCATCTATTTCTGTAGACAAAACATCGTCCACTGAAGTTGGTGTCAGTTGGAACACCTCGTGTAGTAGATTAATTGCACAGAGATGTGAAGCATCGCTTTCAGCATAGGTTGCCGCAGCAATGTTCGCGTCCGTTGTTACCTGTGTGCCTGTAGATCTTTCTCGTACCTCAGCAGCAGCCGGAAGCGTTTGTGAGATCTCAATGAATGCTGACATCAGGATAGGCAGCCTCTGGGGACAACACAGAGCATGGGCCGTTATCGGGACAAGCAGAGTATCGACATCCGTTGGCGTAGCTGATGGAAATGTTAGACAGGTGTCCAACACGCATTCTTCACCGCATAGCAGGCATCGTAGAACAGGTAAGATGCAATCTTGCCAGATTGGTCTGAATGACAGGAACCACGTGGTATTAAGTTCCCGTAGACGAGTCATGCCCAAAAGCTGTACTATTCGCTCACGGCACTTTCGTTCAAGGAGAGCTTTCTCCATTTCGCTCCGAGTGATGTCTGCGAATAGGCTTGCCATAGCGTAATAGCAGGAAGAGAAATAGAATTCCGGCAACAAGTGCTAGAATTAATGGTATGCCACCAAACACCGAATGTGCGAAGTTCGGGATGATTCGGAGTATTGCCTGGAAAGGTGCTAACAGACCGGTACAGATGCTCTTAAATACATGTACAATTCCACTTGTATCAGACATGTGTAAGATACGTGTTATCATTTCTACGAAATGTATAGGGCAGTTTGTACGTATTAAAGTCTGTATCTCAGCCGAAGTCCTTGCTATTTGTAGATCATAGGTTTCTTTGGCCGAGGTCAAAGGCACTGTTTGCTGTGAAAGCATGGCTTTCATTCTGCTCAAAGTATCAAATCTTATAAAAGAGACGTTCAGCGAAGGCCATAGCGGCGACTCCCTGACTATGTCTATTGGGGGAAACAATACTTGCATACAGCAAGTGACCCTGGAGTTGACCGTTACTAGATATGGGATGCCTGGCAGCATGCCGCAGCAACTCTGATCATTCAACATGAGGTAACTCCCATTAGAAAGTTGTCCAAACGTTGGATTAATCACAGCAGCTGGTGTACCCTGCTGATGGCAAGACAAATTTGCCACAGAACCATTACAAGCCCGTGTAAAGAAATGTCCTGACATAAGTGAACCGCTCAGTGCACGTTTACAGTGTGTACCGCTCAAAAACACTTCACGATCCCCACTCCAACATCTATATGTATACGGTAAATCCCAAGATGTCTTAATGTATTCCTTACCCAACCTTTCATATTTCCCTGCTTGCATTTGTCTGAGGCAATACTGACACTGAAAAGTAGTCACAGGTAAAGTGATTTTTCCATGAATGAGCCATTCTGTAGCTGGTTTTTCTGCCACTGTGAATGGTAACTTTTCCAGTTTTCCAATGCTCAGCACTGTATACTTTGCTCCTCTTTGTGCCAGTTCGATCTGTTTATCAGTTAGATTGTATTCTGCAAACAGAGCCGATGTGTTGATGAAACGCCAAGGCACATAGCCCGCTCGCAAAGATTGCAGCGTCCAGCTTAACATAATAGAACGTAATTGAGATTGGCCTTGCTGTAACATCGCCAAATCTTGTTCTAGTATGTCGATAGCAGAGGATACAATGCCATCCAATGAATATATTCTGGAGGACAAAGTTGTTAACCCATTGTCGACCACAGAGAGTGTTTTCTCTAAATTAATACGATCAAGTTCACGTATTCGTTCTGCGGCCTCCATCTGTGATACTTTCCATGCTTCATTATAGGCAGCATAAATGCCGGCATATACGAAACGTTTTTGACGCGGTTTTCTTGGTCCAAGCAAGAATTCCCTAATGTCTGCGTCTTCTTTAAGTAAGGATAAGTGTTGTTTCACATCCTGTAGTGTAGATTTCTGAAGCCAATCGAGGCATAATTTTCCTACACTGTATGTTGTTACTACCCCCGGATGCTGTCTTTGGACGTATCTTGGGTCTGGCCTATGAATAGTAAAGCCCTGAGTTTTATTCAGGAATCTTTCCTGACAGTTGTTCGTGTCTGTGGGCCAGATCAACCATTTTTTCCAATCAGGATTAGATCTGTTGAGTTGTAGTATATTGTCAACTGTCACCACTGCCTGTGTATTATTATATATAGTGGCAGGTGTTGGTACAGAAGGTGTGTTCATCTCTTTGATCTTGGCTAGTCCAAGACAAGATGTTTGTTGGACAGTTTCATTCAAAAACATTATTTGTTCAGGGATGATGCACGCTCTAAATAAAGCTTCCATTCCTTGCACTTGCCAATCTTTAGTACCCCAGACAGTTTGTGTCTATTGTGTCTTTCCAAAAGTCGAAACCCTGTCTAGACAGTTGGGCATTTAATAATGCAGAATAAATCTGTTTTGCATTTGTTAACATAATTTTCAGTCCTGTCTTGTTTACATTTTTATAGTAAAACATTTCTGGATTAGATGAATTGTATCCTGAAAAATATGGAAACTTGTTAGCAAATGTTTTTGAACTACCGTGTGGGGGTGTAGGGCAATGCTCCCATTGGTTAAACAAACACATTTCTAGGATATGCAGATTTATGCAAATAATGATGACCATAATGGTTATAGCAATACAGCTCTTCATAGTCTGTTGAACCCTCTAAATATTCATTTTTAGAAAATGCAGCAGATTTTTCTAAGTCAAACATTATGTCATTAACAGTCTCAAAGTCCCAATCATCCGAATAGGTACTGGACGTAATTAGATCACTTAGTGAAATTTTAAACAAATGTGGAATGTTCAATTGTTCCGTCGGGCCGAAGATATCAAAATCCGTTTTGTCCCACACTATACCATCCTGTATAGGAACAGCTGTGATGTTCACTGATGACAAGTCTCTTGCTTCACGATGGGAAGATTTATGAGGTTTCAAAAGTACGTTCAAGTCTTTTCCTTCAGTGTTCACATGGATGTATCTGCCACTTATAAGCACGCTCACAGTTGTAACCAAAGATAGCCAGAGCAGGAAAACAAAAAGTCCAGATGTAATCCAGAGTTCAATCCATGGAGAAACCAAATAAGTCTTTTTCAGAAGGTGAAGAAAGTCTTGTACTTGCTGCTTGAATTTCAATGATGCTGGCGTCGTTTCAGGTTCACTCGGATCTTCTGAGAACGTATCAAAGTTAATGAAATGGCCAGAAGCAGTTCTGTCAATTGTTTGAATTGCATCAGGATTTGTAGAAATCGCTGGAACCAGTTGATCACTTGTTACATTGGTGTAGACAGGTGTATTTGGACGAACTGTTATTTGATTTTCAAGAGGGATGAGCTCCATAGCATTGTTGCTTAGTCCTCCATCTGTTACAGCTGAATTCTCGATTGTTATCAGTCTTTCAGTCTGAACCTTGGATAGTAGCGAGAGGAGTGTGTCTGCTACTAGGTCGGAGTCCACGAGGCCTACTATTTAGTATTGGCCACATACTGTGGTTTGATGAGGTCGATGGACACAAATCTTTTCTCCTTTCTTCCAGCAAGGGGCGGCAGAAGTACTGTTCTTGTTCTTTGAACTGCTAGGACAGGTACTGGTTGTCTGTAAGAAGGTCCAAATTCCTTCTTGTCCGCAATTTTTTCTCTGACTAGATCCCCAACTTTTGGAATCCAGACAGGCCTTGCTGGGACCGCCGGTTTTTCCCCAGTGGTGGTTGGCTGTAGGAATACGTTGCTTTGTTTCGTTCTTAACTCATTCAGTTCCTGTAAAACAGCCAAACGATCTTAGATATCAAATGTTTTATTTTCCACCACTGTGCCTACTTTTTCTAAGTCTGGTACCCACATTCTTGTCCCAAATAGGACCTCATATGGAGTGACCCCCCCTAGAGAACTTCTTGGCAGATTATTCAATGAGCGTTGGACCCCATTAAGATGTTTGACCCAGCCATCACCCGAACCTAATACCCTAGCTGTTAAAGACTGCTTTATGTCCCGGTTTTTCCTTTCCACAACCGAATTTCCCTCAGGATGGAATGGAGAGGAGTACCGTAATGCAACGCCCAGACTGGCCATGGCTTCTTTGTAGGCCCGAGAGCTAAACGCAGGGCCCTGGTCAGAATGTAGCGTGCCTATTGCGTATGTGCCGATAAAGGCTCGCAAATCTTTTATAACAGTTCGAGCGTCAGCCGAGCGCTGAGGCCATATCCATAGGAACCTAGATTCAGTATTTGTGGGATTGCATTTGTCCAGTAGGACGCATGCGCATAGATAGTCTAATGCTGTCTAACAGTGGTGTCTGTACTGGGCAGCTACATTTGTAGCATGGTGTCTGGTGGCTTTCCCGCTGTAATTTACAGTCTAAGCAGTTATTGATGAATATGTGAATTTCTGTATTCATTCCAGGCCACCAGTACATCTCCTTTAACGTTAAAATTGTTTTAGAGATCCCTTGATGTGACAGACCCTCCCCCAAATGTGTTTCATAAATCAAGGCTGCTCTACGTTCCTTGTTTGGGATTACCCTATCCCCCACTCCAGGGATTCGAGCAAAAGGAACGTTGTTCACATCAATTACATAAGAGTACTTGAGTGGAAACTTTTTTGGTAACGCTGCACTGCTGCCTTTGCTTGAAGCATTGACAGCCAACATTATCTCACCGTCTATTTTTGTTTTTGAACGAGTGATCGCAGCTACGGAAGCCGTCTGAACAGCCCCCTTTGCGGCTTCGTCAGCCAATGAATTCCCTGCAACGTGAACGCCATCACGTTGATGACTCAGTGTGTGGATCACGTGAGCCTTTGGTAGTTCGTTTTTCAACTGAACTACTTGTTCCCAAAGCATTTTCTGCTTTATTGTGCCACCTTTCGCATCTTTGAAACCATTTTCAAGCCAGTTTTGTATATAGTCATTATACGACTGAACACAGTAAAAGGAATCGCACACTATCAGTGTGGGGAATTCTCGATCTGTACTTTCAAGTGCCAGTTTGAATGCTTGTAGTTCAGCTCGCTGAGCTGTACAATCTCCTAGAGATTGAGTTTTTGTGACCATAGGTCTGAAGATGCCATCTCGCATGCGACCTTTAACGATTGCACACGCTGCACTGTAAGCTTGCTTACTCCCCGTTGCGGGTTGTGCGGATCCGTCAGTGTAAATTATGAATTCGTACTGATCGAGAGGCAGAATTTTAGTAGGCAGAGGACATTCTTGTTCATATTGCAGGAATGATTGTGTTTTTAAATCTGGATCAAAAACATATTCAACATCTGTTGCAGCAAGAGAATTAACACATTGTATCCATCTTGGATGTAATGCTTTAGCATTTG
Source organism: Calotriton arnoldi (assembly GCA_963921515.1). Lineage (NCBI taxonomy): Eukaryota > Metazoa > Chordata > Amphibia > Caudata > Salamandridae > Calotriton > Calotriton arnoldi. The sequence goes on along the minus strand of CAWUFW010012220.1, from coordinate 227,867 downwards.
GAATGCTTCCTTTTGTGACCGCTTCTAAAGCTGGTACTGGGGTTACGACAATAATGCGTTTCCCTTGGGCTAAGGCTCTTTCTTTTGCTACAGCGGTTTGAACAGCTGTTAGAATTTTTTCAGTTGAACTGAAGCGCATTTCCGCTTTTGTGTACAAATGAGATTTGTATGCGATTGGTATTTTCTCACCCTCATTGAAGGTTAAGTAGGTGAATCCGCATTGACCCGAAATTATTCGGATCACCAGGTTGCGTTGACTTACGCGTGTTTGTAAGTGATTTGTTGCTAACATGTTAGCCTGGAGTGAACGCAAAATTTCTGTGTGTTTGTTAGTCCAATTTTTGATTGAAAAATCAGGTTTGATTAATGCGTAGAGAGGTTTAACCCTTTCTGCGTAATTTAGAATGTATGTTCTTCCAAAGTTTAGGAAACCCAGGATGGATTGTAAGTTTTTTAGCGTTTTTGGAGGTTGGAGCAGCGCACACTTTTCTAAAAAGTTAGCTGCCAAGCTCTTGCCTTCACTTGAAAGCTCATATCCTAGAAATAGGACATTGAGATGGGCAATTCGGGACTTTTTAAAGTTGAACTTGTAGCCCTCAGAGGCGAAGCCCAGTATAATGGTGCTTACCCTGTTTAAGTGTTTGTCCAGGTCATCGTCTGTCAGATAGATGTCTTCGACATAGGACAATGCCTCATTGTCATAAATTTGTAGCTGAGAATAAACCCGGGCTGTGCTTGAACCCTTGTGGGAGTAGACAAAAGTGACGCTGGGTCCCCATTATGGAGAATGCTGTTAAGTACCTGCTTTCAGGTGCTATGTTTTGACAAAAAAAAACATTCGAGATGTCTAATGTTGTTTTGTATTTCTTATGCACAATGTTATTCATTAATGCTGTGCTATGTGCATTTTGCACTGCAAAAGTTTTAGAACAAGTGTTTAGGTGTCTGTAATCCAAAACTAGACGAAATGTATTGTCTGGTTTGGAGACCGGAAACAAAGGATTGTTCATTGAGGAGGTGCATGTTTCAATCACCCCTTGGTATTCAAGTTGATCTAAGATCTCCCTGACCTGTTTTTTTAGCTTCTTGCTTTATTGGGTACTGCCTTTGTGCAGTTGGTTCATGTTTCAGATGAATTTTATGGTGAGGTGAGTCCTCATCCCATCCTACATGATTTTTATATAATGCCGGGGCCTGGGCTACTCCCATTTCCTGGCATAAGTATATTTTAGATGAATTGGAATATGGTTGGAGAAGGCAGGCATAATAATGTCCTCGCCGTGTGGGCACTCCCTGACAAAGTGTGGTGGCCAGTCTTTTTCTGCTAGAAGTATGTCATAGCCCCTTGATAGTCTTTCCCAAAAAAGTGCTTTCACCTGTCTAGGTTTGTCTCCCTCCATCCGGAGTGTTATTTCATATAACCTTTGTGGAGTACTAACCCTGGTGTCTACAGTCTCAACTGTAATGTACTCATTCAAGTCCACTATCTCCAGAAGTTCCTTCAGGTTCTGGCGAACTATTGTGACTTCTGCTGCACTGTCCAGCATTGTCTGAGCCCATTCTCCGTTCTTGAGTTGTGTTCTCAGTATTCTCTGCATGTCTGATCTTCAGACCTGCTACTTTCTTTTTGGAGAATTGAGGTTTTGTTTTATTTTTTGGAGCGTGTTTTTCTTCTTTGGATTTCACGCGTTCTTCTCTATGTTCTGATCGTCCTCTTCTTTCCGAAGTCTGTGATGAGATCTGAAAGGGACGAGAGGAACATGTATCTTTATCTTGATACCCGTCAGGTTTTCTCAAATTATCCCTATTCCTGAGGTTATACCTCCTTTCAGAGGGCTCCTTTTGAGGAGACCTACCCCGGGATTGAGAACGTTTCTCATTTGACTTTTGTTTATTAGTCTCCCACTTCTCTTTAGAAGATGTAGGAGTTTGTTTAATTGAGTCCTTCTCAGGACTTTCAGATAGTTTCGGCTTCACTGGTCTTCCACCCAAACTATCTCTGCCTAATACTGCATAAGATTGTTCAATTATTCTGGGTAGCTCTGTTTGATGTTCTGTAACATCGAATTCCCTTAATCGTTGGCGGATCGCCACTGCTGCTGCCTCCCCTTTAATATTAGATAATATTATTGTTGAGACCTGGTCGAAATTTTTCAGTAATTTCATACCTAAATTTAGAGCAGGCTCTGCCACATATTCATTTTGAATTTGTTTCAGGACATCAGGTATTACCGCAATTGACGGAATGCCATGTGTTTTAGTATAGATGGCAGCAAAGACTGAGCCCCAAGTGGTGCAGTCTTCCAGTTGTGGTGTGATCCCCATCGGTAAACTGATTGTTAGGATTCTGTGTTTCTCATACGGGCTAGTATTTGGAAATATTGTTTCGATTTGAGTAATTTTTTGAGCTATCCAGAATGGAATTTGCTCACGTTTCGTGGGCATTTTACCCATGACTGCGTAGAGAGTCTGTGGTGTAATTTTTAGTGTATTCCCCTGTTGGGGAGTTGGATTTGGAAGTGTCAATGGTTGCTGGACTGTAAAAATCCGCATGACATATTGGACCAATTGTCTGTATATTTTTATTAACTCTGTAAGTTGAATAAGTAATTCCTCATCTGACATTATATCCAGTTCAGGATGAGGTGTGTAGCCGGCTAGAATCGGCCATGTTGCTCCTGGTCTACCTAGTGGACCGAGCCTGGTAATGTTTCTGTGATGTTTTAGGGCGCCTTTAAACCAGAGCTGATGCTCTTGGTATGTTAATGGAATTTCAATATCCTCGAAAGGAATGTATTCCTCTGGTGGATCATCTTCTTTGTAGAAGTGAAACATGTGTGTTACTGGATTGGATTCAGGAAATATTACCCATGAATAGAATACCTCTGTCTGAAAGGATTCGTGTGCCTCTATCACGAAAATTGCTCTACCGCCTCTCGGTGGTAGGCCATGTTTTATAAGTTTTAGAGTGATGGCTCTTCTTAAGTTTGGAGCGATGTCTATAACACCCTCCTCTGTTTCAATTAAACCTGTAATGTTAAAAACTGCTGCTTGGGCTGGATCAGCCGCAGCTTCACAGTTTCCGGTTTCAGTCATTTTGTTTTTTGAAAAATGTAGAACAAGTTTCAAGGAAACAAAGATAAGGTGCACAATATTTTGGAACAGTGTATCCTTCAACGTTGAGCAAACCAAACAGCTAATATATAGGGTGTTTCCCTATGTAGCCGTGGTGGATACTTAACCCTGCCCACTCCAGACGTCTTTGGAGTATATGGGTAGGGGTCTCTGAGAGAAAAAGCACGGCTGAGTTACTCAGTATCTAGCGTTAAATTATCGCCTTACCAAACGTTGGGCGCCATGTACTGTAGCTCCTATTTCCCTAATAGGCTCTGCGCATTGGAATAATATCCCCTATAGGTTTGACATAGGACGAAGGTCAGTATGTCCCTATCGAGAATATTAAACTTAATTACTTGTGCCAGCTAGCTCAGAGGCCACTAGAAACTCCTTGACAACAAGAAGGAAGTAGTTTCTGGCAGCCGCAAAACATGACAACTTTGTTTCCCTTTAGAATCAGTACGTGTCCCAGAGTCGTGGAAACAATAGATAACTATTTCACTCAGCTCAATCGTGCATGCTTAGTTTTCCTCAAAGTTACACAGAAAGAACAGACGGGCGTTTCAATAAAAGGTTTATTGAACAGTCTTGTTTCTTGTGCAAGTTAAATGTGCTGTTACGATCACAAGACAGTATGCAAGATAAATAATGTACAGCGTAAGCAGTAGAAATAAATACTGCGATTGAATATCTGCTAAAAGATAATGCTTTCACATAAATAACAGACTAAAAAATGCGAGTACTCATACGATGCGTTTCTAAGCTAGTTCTACCCCAATGTGCCTAACCTAACCTAGGTGTAGGGAGATGTATGAAGTAGGTGAAGTATTCCTTACTATGGTATACTAAGAGTATGTTAAGCCTAGTATGCCTAGTATGCCAAGAGTCCCTCTAGGTTCTAGTCAGCTCCATACCTTTAGAATGAGAGAGGTGGGAATCTCTTTGCCAGACTCGAACTCCAACACCCCGCAAGGGAAGTTAGATCACTGGAAGCTGGACTCTCTGCGTGCAGGGATGACAGCGTCTTCTCAGTGCGTCAGGCCGGGAAACGGGCTCCTCCGAAGTCGAGGTCTCCTCTAGTTTTCAAGGGCTAGGGAAGGTATATTTATACCTGAGAGGTACCTCACAATGTTAGCATTGACGTGAATCGGACTGCGGAAGACGTCATGAATGAACCCCTAAGGTATAATGGTTCATGCATAATAGATGAGTCCTTGAAGAAATCAATAGTCCTGTGCTAGGGAAACTCCCGAAGCCTAAGGGTCTGTTCTTCAAGAACTCGTTGTGACGTTAGGTTGGACGGATGTCGGAGACCATGCCTGTATTTGGAGTGCACGGTTTAATGCCTAAATAAGGACTTGGATTTTATGCCTATATAAGGGCAGGGCGAATTGTGCCTATATAAGGACATGATACAGGAAAGCCCGTGTATGGACACCCTAAGAGGAATACAACAATACCTGGTGTAATTTTCTGTTCTTTTGGGAGACATGCCACTGTAAATCGAGTGTTCTAACGCAGAGCCCTCCTGCACAGTGAATTGTTTTTGAAATAAAAACATCACTTTTGTGTAGTGTATATAAAAGCATGACTACAGCACAATACCTCCCTTCTAAGCATATAAAACACATAAAATGAGAAGAGAGCGTTAAATGGAGAGAGAGGTGATAGGCCTTGTGGAAATGCCGGGCCTACAAATGTAGCCTCACATTAGCACGCGTGTACTGTCGCGAAGGGACAGTCATTCTCACACCTTAGAAATGGAAGAAGCTGGGTGGCAAAAAGTATTTCGACATATTTTTAATTTGTATGCAGCAGTCATGAACTTATAGTATTATATTAAGTCAGAAAAAGCTCCACTTTTGCTTTATTCTTTGCGTTTCCAATGCAGTCACTAATGCACAAATTAATTTAAGGTAGTAGATTTGAGCATTACATATAAAGCAATAAATCAGAGAAATACTTCTTTAGATTAGAGACACCAAATGGTCCCCAGAGAACACTTGCGTAAGATATCAATATGCAACTTTTCTCCCTACTATGCAGAGGTGTGGTTTACAGACATTCTCTCCTTTCACAGCTACAACCAGACTCTGAACATATTTATCTCACCATAGTTGAAAGGGGGCAGTACGAGATGTGCAACAATATCACTTTATTTCACAAAAAAGTTGTTCAACAATAAAAAAGTCAAACTTGATAAGGAAGCTACAAATATTTTAACTTATAACAGCATAAGCCCACCATATTATTTTTTTGCCAAATAAAAAGCTTGCATCAGGACTTGGTTATAAAAGAGTGGTTTTATAGTAATGTTGTGAAATGTTAAAAAATACCTTCTCAAGGTTTTGCGAAGTTAGTTCAAATCTTTATTTTGGCAGCAGCATTCTTCTGCAAAAGTTTTTGTGGGAACTTTCGTAGGCAAAGTTATGCAAAGTTTCTAACTTCACCAATACTTAGTTTGCCAGCTTTGCACAATTCAGTCAGAGGAATTTTAATTTCACACATCCCCAAATTCAATATGTGTAAAATGTAGGCTTAGATAATCTCAATCAATCAATATGCATTTATGGAGCGCACAGCTACCTCAAATAGAGGTGTCCCGGCGCTACGCAGAGACAGCAGAAGAGGACTAGCCAACCACCTGTAGCTATCCTTGAATAAGAAGCCAGGTTTTTAGGGTCTTCCTGAACTCTTGTTCCGACTATCTGGCGCAAATGAGGTGGCAACGAGTTCTAAAGTCTGGAGGTCCTGACCGCAAAAGATCTTCCCCCAAGTCGAGACGTAGCATAGCTAGGGACACAGAGCAGACACTGGTAGTTAGATCCGAGTCCGTTCCTGACAATACGGACTGAGCCTAAGCTTAAGGTAACCTGGGCCCAAGTTACGGATGGGTTGGAAGGCTAGGGTCAGTGCCTTGAATTCTATCCTCTTAGCTACCAAGAGCCAGTGTAGCTGCCTCAAGTGTGGAGAAATATGATGGCGGAAAAGAATCCGCCGAATTAGTCTTGACGCCGCATTCTGAACCATCTGTAGTCTATAAATCAGGTAGGCTGGCAGCCCCAAATATAGACTATTGGCGTAGTCCAATTGGAAAGTCACCATCGCATGTACTATGATCCTCCCAGAGTAAGTAAAGGAATTTCTTTATAATTCTCAGCTTCCCAAAGCACGCTGAAGAGATCGGACGTACTTGAGCTGTAAAAGATAAATCAGTTTCCCACTTGATGCCTAGATTTATTGCTGTCTTTGCCGGGACAGGTGGTGAGCCCAGTGCTACAGGCCACCAGAAGCCCGCAGGGGGAGGGGGAGCCTGACTGAAGAACAGGACCTCTGACTTGTCTGCATTTAATTATTTCAGGCAATTGCTGTTCATCCATCTAGAAATGTCCTTCAGGCACTCCTTGAATCTGAGGAAGGCAGCTTCGGAATGTTCTTTAAAATGAGAACACCAACTGGGTATCATCCGCATAGGAAACTACTTTCACCCCCATGATGCAATAAGAGTGGCACCAAGTAGATATTAAAGAGCAATGGACTCAAAGCAGAGTCCTGAGGCTCTCCACACCGTAAGGGTTTTGATGCAGATCGAAATGGTCAAAGAAAAACCTGTTGGGAGCGGTCTTAAAGATAGGACCGAAATCAGGAGAGTGCCACCCGATTTAGACTATCCAGTAGAATTGAGTGTGCTACCTTGTCAAATGCTGCTGATAAAACTAGCAAGACTAGCATGTCAGAGGCGCCAGCATCCACAGTCATTCTCCCGGATTCTGCCACTTCAACCAAAGCTGTCTCAGTGCTGTAACTCGACCGGAATCCAGATTGAGAATCATGCAGGAGGTCGTTCGTCTCAAACTTGGCTAGCTGACATTGCGCCAGTTTCTCTCGCATTTTTGCAAGTGAAAGCAAGAGGGAGATCGGTTGAAAATTGCTGTATAAAGCTGGATCGGCATTAGATTTTTTCCAGTAAAGGTAGTAAAAATGCTTGTTTCCGATACCCAGAAAAGTGCTGTTTTTTAGCGAGGTGTTCCAGATCTGGTTCCGTGCCGGATTTAGCAAGTGGGCCAAAGATCTAAAGAGCTGGGGAGGGCAGGGTTCCTCTGGGGAGCCGGATTTGCATCTCAGGATTTCAATCGGGGATTCCTTGAGAGGGAGAAATTTGGAGAAGGAGCCATGGGAGTTCGATCTTACAGTTTGCTGCATAGCCGAGACCTCAGCCCTAGCTGGAAATGAGGAATACACTTATATGATTTTTTCCTCAAAGAAGTCCGACAAGTTTGTGCACAGGGAGGGGGAGGGGTGGATGATACCCTCCAACGCTGACTGACTGGCAAAAGATCTAACGATCTTAAAAATTTCCTTTACCCAGTTCTCCAAACTCTAAGCGCCTGACCAAATATTCTCTCCTAGTAACCGCATCAGCTTGTGGAAATTCTTCAACGCCTTCTTATAGGCATTTTATGTTGCTGGAGTGTAAATTTTCCTCCAGCAGCGCTCTAACCTCTTGCACCTACTATTTTCCATTCTAAGGTCTGCTGAAAACCATGGGGCAGAGGGGGACCCTATGGGGGGTCATGATTGGCCTAATAGGTGCCACTGTATCTAAAGCGGATGAGATCCACGAGTTAAACAAGGAGGAGTCCATTTCAGGATTGCCAGACAGCTGTGGCTCCATTGCTTGTAAAGCGGACCCCAGGGTGTCAACTATTACCTTTTTCCAATTCCTCTTTAGTTCAATTTGTTTTCCCGCCGACGGCTGTTTAGTCTCCAGCCTGAACGAGAGAGGGATGAGGAAATGATCCGTCCAAACAATGTGAAGGGGAGCCTCCACTTCCAGATTATGGATGTTCGAGAAAATTAGATCTAATATATGGCCAGCTCTATGGGTGGGCGAGGCAACGAGCTGAGTGAGGTGAAAGCCATTGAGTGTTGAGATTAGCTGAGACGCCTGGGAGCAACTGGGATCATCTACATGGAGATTGAAATCACCTAGGACAGTAAAGTTAGCATAGTGTAGTGACATCTGGGGAATTGCATTGCATAGTTCTGGTATGAAGCTATAAGAACAATCAGGTGGTCCATATATCAGTAGCCCTGGAAAGGAGAGAGCTGGCGAGATCTTAATACAGAAGCTTAAATCATCCATATTGCCTATATTACTCAGCTCAGATGAAGAAATCTCCCAAGTATCCTTCAGAATAACAGCTACCCCTCCACCCCTTCTATCTCCACCCCGATTAGCACAAATGATTCGAGAGTCTTGAGGAATAGCAAGGGTCAAATCCGCCTTAGATTCTTCTTTTATCACGTTTCTATAAACAACATCACATCCCAGTCATTATACATCAAAGAAAGCCAGATGTCGTATGCATGTTTTGGTAAAGATCTACAATTGATAAGGCATGCTCTTACACTTCCATCCTTCCCCCTTAGGCGAATTAGAAGTTGTTACGTTTCCATCACCCGCCCCTCCGAGGGCTTCGAGTTTAAAATTGCAATCTTTAGAGCGGTACTTGGAGCCACCGTTAACCAAATTGGGACAAGGGTTGCCTAAGCATAGGTTATTGCTTAAAGCCATGAGAGAATCTCTCAGTCATTTTCTTACCGCTAACAATTTGTGCAGCATGGCTGGCGCTGGCCGCGGTCCGGACAGGTGCAGACAAGCTTACCTTTGGCGCGCCAGCGGTGCGTCTGCGTCACAGCATGCATAAAATAGACGCCAGGGAGCCAGTCAGCAAGAGCTAAACTGCTCACCCAACCCAAATGGCGCCTAAAAGTGTTTCTACTGAGCAGAGAAAAGATGGTGCTCCGCTCAGGACCAGGGGCAGAGGAGAAACTCAGCTCAGGCCCCCTTCCCTAAGGGAAATGTGCAATCCAGCTAAAAGTTTTAAAAGTACTGCTGAGGAGTTAAAAATCAGATCCAATTTGGCAGTTTATTTTAGGTATCGTCAATCATGAAGTGCACCCTGCAACATGCAGAGGTGCACTTCCCCAGAACACACAACAGATCTGGCCAGCAAAGCTTCTCACCTGTTCCAAAGATCATCATCTTCTCCTCCCCAGCCCCAAAATGCATTGGGAAACCCATTGATTTTTCGAAACTGTTCCACCGTCAGTCCACTTACACCACCAAAGAATTCATTGTATGGAAGTCTGTGGTTTGGAAACAAAAGACTGAATTCAACTGCAAGCTCCACAACAAAACATTAAAACATTCAAAATTGCTGATGCAAAAACATTCAATTTATAAATATTCTCCAACTTGACTCCGTGTCCATTCTTCGTCCCAACCGGTTATGTCTTGCATATCAGACAGTGGAAGCTTACCATTGGTTGGCTCTGTCACTCTATTCTCATCTGCTTGTATTTGTTCCCTTCCCTGCAACATCACATCATTACTTGTGTCCTTCCACTGCTTACTATTAAGAACTACTTTATTCTTTTCGGTTAAGCACTTCATGAGTTTTCTAGCAGTCTCCCTCAGGTACTTTTCTTTCCCGTGTGCTTCTCCTCCCAATCCCTTTCTGTGATTTGCACGCTCGTGTGCATCTCACGTGTGTGCTTTTCCCCAGCACTATGTTGCTGTGTCGCTCATGTGCTTCTCACTCCCCACACTCCCCATTGCTCTTGTATTGTGTACTTCTCTCCTCCCAAGCCCTTGTTGCTCCACGCTAGCCATTTGTTTCTTCCTCAAAACATTAAAAAAAAAAAAAGGAAAAAGCTTTTGTGCTAGTTTTTTTTTAATTTATTCATTCAACTTGGATCTATGAATAAAAAGAAATATGCATGCGTGATTTTGTAGGAGCATGTATACATTATATGCACGCCTACAAAATGACAGATGGCTGTGTCACAGGCTTGTTTTTCTCTTTAGCCAGGCTGCAGAGCATCGCTAAACATCATTGGCAAAACTAATAGATCCCACAAGAAGAGATCTATTGGCTTTGCCAAAGCTTTTTTCTCCAGATAACTGCTTTCAATAGGTGGTAATCCTAAATATCGACTCTACAACACTGTCTAACGAACAAGTTACTTACCTTCGGTAATGATGTATCTGTAAAAGACATACATTAGATATAGATTCCTTACCTTAGAATTACCCCCAGGCGTCAGACTGGATCCGGAGAAATCTTTCCTTAGCGGTACCCCTGCGCGTCAGTAGGTGGCGTCGGTCAACTCCGCATCCGTCGTCGGCGTTGTGCTCGTCAGTTCTGACACGACTTTCCACGCCAGAAGCGCAGAGCCATGCAAGACACTGACCACTGGTGCACCAACCTAGGGCCCTGTAAGGGAGTCACTATTCCTAGAAGTCAGTTCGCAGAACAGGGAGGATGGGTGGGGCGGTAAATCTATAACTAATATATGTCTCTTACAGATGCATCGTTACCGAAGGTAAGAACATAAGTTACTTACCTGTAAACTGTGGTTCTCCAGTATTGGTATCTTTCATAGATTCACATGCTTGAATCATTCCCAGTCGTCGAAGTGGGAGTCCCGCGGTACATAGAAAAGCAATACAACAATGGCATAGCAATAGCATAGCTAAAAAGAGTAATAGGAAGTATTAAGACATAGAACTTAATAGGAAAATTTAGTCACTTTAATAACTTATCCTAGTCATTAGATATGGTCCAAAATCCAGCCAATCAGGCAACAGCACCCTGTAGAACCTTCTCCTCAGAGGCTCAAGCTCTCAGATTTTCGAGCACAAGTGTGACATAAGAGCCCAGAGAAGGTGGGGAGCCTCTGGGGGGAGGAGGGTGGGTCGCATGTGATTCTATGAAAGATACCAATACTGGAGAACCACAGATTACAGGTAAGTAACTTATGTTCTTCTCCAGTATTGGGGTATCTTTCATAGATTCACATGCTTGAATCAGAGTAGATAGCAGTAATTCTAGAACGGAGTAGGTTACGTTATAAGCCAATTGTAAACTCAGTACGATGGCAAAGAAAACAAATATATATATATATATATATACACATACACACACATCTTGCAGCAGGAGGGAAGCACAACAGAGGCTCACCTTATTTAAAGAGATTACGCAGCACTGCTTGCCCCACAGCTGTGTCAGCATGGTCAGCAGCCTCCACACAGTAGTGCTTGTTGAACGTGTGCCTGCTGGACCATGTTGCAGCTCTGCAGATCTGATGAATAGGCACACCAGCAAAAAGAGCAGTAGAGGAAGAGACTGCTCTCGTAGAATGTGCGTTAACCTTGGCCAGAAGTGGTTTTCCTGCTTGCTGATGACAAAAGGCAATTGCAGCCGCTATCCAACGTGCAATAGTCTGTTTAGTCACTGGACGTCCTTTATGCATCCTGCCATAGGCCACAAAAAGCTGATCCGCTTTACGGATACTGGTTGTCCTTTGTAAATAAAACTTTAAACATCTCTTCACATCAAGAGAATGTAGAGATCTTTCCGCTGGAGATTGCGGATTCGGGAAGAAAGTCTTTAGGATGACTGGCTCATTGAGGTGGAAATCAGATGGCACCTTAGGAATGAAGGTTGGATTAGTGCGGAGCACTACCGAATCCTTGGTGAAGCGAAGAAAAGGTGACTTAATAGTAAAATCTTGTATGTCACGGACTCGCCGAGCAGAAGTAAGAGCTAACAGCAGCGATGTCTTCCAGGAGATGAATTTTAACTCAGCCCTATGAATAGGCTCAAATGGAGACTTCATGAGCTGTGCCAATACAATGTTCAGATGCCAAGATGGAGGCGGACGTCTAATTGGGGGAAACATTTGAAAGAGGCCCTTGAAAAATTGCTGAATAATTCTTGAAGAGTACAGTGAATTAGAACCATCCTGCCGGAATCTGGAAATTGCTGCCAGAAAAACCTTGAGGGTAGAGTGGGAGAGACTGGATCTTGCTAATTGTAGAAAAAAAGGCAAAAGCTGCTCTGGTGAAGAATGAACCGGGTGAACCTTAGACGCTTCACACCAAAGACAAAAGCGCTTCCACTTAAGTTTGTAAGTCTTTACAGTGGAAGGTGCTCTGGCGTTAGCCAAAACCTATAATAGTGTGTGCCTGGTCGCGACTGCCAATGACTGCGCTTTTATAAGGCAATCGTCGAGGTAGGGAAATATTTGGACGCCAGCCTGGCGAAGATGCGCTGCCACCGGTGCCAGGACCTTGGTGAACACTCTGGGTGCAGATCGAAGGCCAAAAGGAAGGACTTTGAATTGGAAGTCTCTGCCAGCCACTCTGAACCGCAGGAATTTTCTGTGTCTGGGTAGGATAGGGACATGAAAATAGGCATCCTGAAGGTCTAATGTTGTCATGTAATCCCCTAGAGAGAGAAATTGAAGCACTTCCCGTAGAGACAACATCCGAATACTCTGCTTCTTGAGGAATTTGTTGAGGGCACGAATGTCCAGAATGGGGAGCCATTCTCCCGATTATTTCTTTATCAGGAAGAACCTTGAATAGAAACCTGAACCCCTTTGTAGATTTGGTACCACTTCGATGGCTCCCTTCTTTAACATGAGATTGATCTGGCCTAAAAGTTCCTTCAGGTGGGCAGGAGGAGGACCTCTGGAAGGAGTGTTCGGAGGGAGTTTCACAAATTCCAGAGTGTGGCCCTTTAACACTATGTCTAAAACCCATCGATCTGTGGTTATTGCAGACCAATTGGAGAAGAAGTGGGAGATTCGCCCTCCAACCTTGGTCGGATTGATGGGTGGAGCGGTTGGCAGGTGGCAGTTGTCACTGCTTTTTTGAGGTATCTCTACCTCTGTAAGTAGATTTTCCCCTGTACTGTTTGTAAGATGCAGCCGATGGTTGTCGAAACGACTGCTGTTGCTGGGAGGAGGAGTAACGTTGTTGGCCCTGGTAGGGTTGGTACTGATTGTAGCCTCCCCAAAAGGAAGAGGAGAAGGAGCCTCGACCCCTCGCGCCACGAAAGGGCTGTCTTTTAAATTGTAGAGTGCCTAGAGCACGTGCAGTGTCGGTATCTTTTTTAATCGCCTGTAGGGCGTCATCGATATGCTGACCAAAAAGCGATTCGCCGTCATAAGGCATGTCCATAATCTTTGTCTGTACCTCTTGCCGAAAAGAGGAAGCCTTCAGCCAGCCTTGCCGCCGGGGGACCGCTGCCCCTGCTAGTTGGCGAAACCCCGTAGGGTGAGACATCAATTGCACAATCGATAATCTCTGCGGAGATTTTCTCCCTCCTGAAGAATTCTTAAATCTTCCGCTTTAGAGGCCTCAGGCAACATCTCGATGAATGGGGAAATGTCCGACCACATTTGCCGGTCGTATCGGCCTAGGATCGCTAGGGAGTTAGCCGCCCTGACCGTAGTTGCCGCCATGGTGGAAAACTTCTTTCCAATCGAATCAAGACGTCTGCCATCTCGATCTGGAGGAGCCGAGAGCGGGGACGAGGGGTTCCTGGAACGACGCTGTGCCGCCTGAGAGATAACTGAGTCCGGTTTAGGCTGACCAATAAGACAAGCTGGTGAGTTATCTGGCGCCTTGTATTTTTTATCCAGACGTGGCAAGACCGCTGGAATAGCGGTAGGGGTCTTCATAACCTTTAAACCCTCCTGCCAGATGATATCGATAATTGGTATGGCCCGGATCGGTTTGAGGCTGGTCCTTGAAGTCATATAGGAAGCAATCGTCATCCTTGGTGACCATAGGAAGTTCGAACCTTTTGGCCGCTCTATCCATAAGGACATGAAAACCACCTATGTCGGCTGGTGGAGAGTCGACTGGAGTTGGAGTGGTAGGCGATGGGGTCTGTATTTGATAATTGTCCCATACAGAGAGTAAGGATTTTTCATCCAATTCCCCTTCTTCTCTATCCTCATCAGAGGTATGTCTCCCCTCAGGTTGGTGCAACGTCGATGCTATAGGAGAGACTGGAGGGGCCGGCCTCATGATAGATGAAGGCGGAGGGATAGGTGTCTGTGGCACAGATGAAACAGGCTCTGAAGGAGGGAAACTACGGTAATAGTCATCGAGCATGTACTGTAGATTAGAGATAAGCGACATGGGTATTTGTATTCTCCGGTGGTGCATGAATATTAGATTCCTGATAATAGTTATATACTTGGTCATCCTCAGTATCTTGACATTTTATAAGCAGTTCAGAAGGACTGCGAGCAGCCCGGAACCTGTCGTCTTCGTCAGAGTCCTCCTCGTCGGCACCATAATCAAAGAGCTGCACAGGAAGGTTAGATGATGCCTGAACCGGCAATAAGATGTCCAGGGAAGAGTTTCTACGTTTAAGCAGGGTAGACTCTGCTACTGCTGGAGACGGCAAAAGTGCAGCTGAAGGTTTTAAAGGGACAAGAGACATCAAGGAGTCCGCTGATGGTGCGGCCGCCGATGGGGAGCGCCGTTGGGATTTTAAAACCGAGGGCTTTTGTGCCGACGACGAGGCAGCCGTCGTCGAGGCAGCCGTCGTCGAAACAATCTTCGGCGTCACCACTGTCGTCGACGCGGCCGTCGATGAAGCTTCCGTCGACGAAGGAGAGATAATCTTGACTGTCGTCGAATGTAGCGTCGACGAAGAGGCGTCCGTCAACGCAAGACTGGAGATGGTACCTTTCTTCTTTTTCGTCGACGAAGAGAGTGACGTGGTTGACGAGTGAGGCCTCACCGTCACCGACACCAGCGTCGACGGAGAAGAAGCCGACGTCAGAACCATTGCCGGTTTAGGAGATGAGAAGGTGGAAGTTGTCGTCGTCGTAGCGGCGGCAACGGAAGACTTCGTCGACGAAGGAATAGACGACGAGCTCGTCGACGAAGGATCAGATTTCTGAGGTAAAGTTATGCCATGAAGAGACGTCGACGCCTGAGACTTGGAGGCAGATCTCGGAGGTGTAGAAGACATAGACTGACCTTTTAGAGAAGCAGGAATCTTCTTTGATGATGAAGACTGATCCACAGGCTTGGTGTGGTGTTTCTTCAACACCTTAGCCTTGGGAGATACCATCTCTGCCTCACTGGACCTCTTCTTAGAAGTGACAGTCCTGAGAGAGGAGTCACTCTCCACATCTGACAGAAGGTTATCTTTATTTTTAAGTTTCTGAAGCCACAGAAGCAAGCGACCCTCTCTGTCATGAAGAAGAGTCTTTTGAGGAAAAGTCCTGCTTATCTTACACTCTCTCACCCGATGGTCAGGGTAAAGGCAATAAATGCACTTCTTGTGTGGATCCTCACAATGAAGCCGGAGCTTACCACACGAGTCACAGTGTCTAAAGAGTGACCTCTTTGTTGAAGACATTGTAGAGATGAATTTTGAGAAGAAGCTGTGAAGAAAACAGTTGAAGTACTGAGCAGAGCTCAGGGAGACTCCCTTCACAAGACGTGCGGTAGAAAATCAGAGAGCTTGAGCCTCTGAGGAGAAGGTTCTACAGGGTGCTGTCACCCGATTGGCTGGATTTTGGACCATATCTAATGACTAGGATGAGTTATTAAAGTGACTAAATTTTCCTATTAAGTTCTATGTCTTAATACTTCCTATTACTCTTTTTAGCTATGCTATTGCTATGCCATTGTTGTATTGCTTTTCTATGTACCGTGGGACTCCCACTTCGACGACGGGGAATGATTCAAGCATGTGAATCTATGAAAGGTACCCCAATACTGGAGAAGTAATTTGTTCATCTGAAAGAGACTATTAGTTATAGATTCCTTACCTTAGAATAGATACCCCAGCAATACCAACTCCGGAGGTGGGTCTGCAAACTAAGTTCACACCAGGAAGTCCTGGAGAAAAGAACAGCTGAAAAAGCAGTCTCTCCGGACTTGGCTGTCCAGGCAGTAATGCTTGGTAAACGTGTGCAAGGATGCCCAGGTGGCTGCCTGGCAGATGTCAACCAGCGGAACTCCACGTCCCAAAGCAGTAGTGGGTGCCGTCGCCCTGGTAGAGCGGGTGCGTAGCTCTACCGGAGGTTCCTTTTTAGGCAAAGAATAGCAGATCTTCATACATAAGACAACCCATCGAGAGATGGTACATTTGTGCACTGCCCGACTTTTCTTGGCGCCCACATAAGCCACAAAGAGTTGATAGTCCACCCGGAAGTCTTTAGTGCGGTCAAGGTAGAAGGACAGCGCACATTTCGGGTCCAGACGGGGGAGTCTCTCCTCTTCTTTGGAAGGGTGCGGAGGCGGGAAGAAGGTGGGCAATGTGATGGTCTGACCTATGTGGAAAGAGGTAACCACTTTGGGCAGAAAAGAGGGCCTAGTACGAATAACCACTTTGTCCGGATGGACAGCAAGAAAGGGAGGTTTAGAAGATAAAGCCTGAAGCTCACTCACCCTGCGAGCAGAGGTGATGGCAAGCAAGAAAGCAGTCTTCAAAGTAAGGAGACGAAGAGGACAATTATGTAGTGGTTCAAAGGGAGCACACATAAGTTAAGTGAGGACAAGATTCAAGTCCCACTGGGGCATTACGAAAGGAGAAGGAGGAAAGAGATGAGTAATGCCCTTCAGAAATCGGTTAACAATCGGGAACTTGAAAAGAGAAGGCTGATCAGGAAGGTGATTAAAGGCCGAAATGGCCGAAAGATATCCTTTAAGAGTGCCCAGAGCAGAGTCCTGCTGGGCCAAACAGAGAATGAAGAGGAGAACCTCTGAAAGAGGGGCAGAAAGGGGATCCACAGCCTTTGCTCTGCACCATGCCACAAATTTGTTCCATCTACAGACGTATACCGTATTAGTGGAGGGACGCCTGGCTGCCAAGATGACGTTACAGACTTTGGAGGAAGGTCGAAGGTTGTCAACTGTCACCGCTCAATCTCCACGCAAGAAGGTGGAGGCTGGACAGATTCAGGTGGAGGACCGTCCCCTGCTGCTGCGACAGAAGATCCTCTCGAAGAGGCAGTCTGATCGGAGCATTGATGGCCATGCTCGAGAGCTTGGGGTACCAGACTCTTCGTGCCCAGTCCGGAGCCACAAGAATGACTTGGGCCCGGTCGCTCTTGATCTTCAGCACTCTGGGCAGAAGTGGTACAGGCGGAAAGGCGTACAGGAGGCCGCAATTCCACTCGCGACGAAAGGCATCGCCGAGCGAGTGCCGCATTGGAAACTCCAATGTGCAGAACTGCTGACATTGCACGTTCTCTTCGGTGGTGAACAGATCTAACCAAGGCTCTCCCCACTGCCGAAAGAGACCTTGAACCACCTCCGAGTGAAGACGCCATTTGTGATCCATCATGCACCGGCGGCTGAGTTAGTCCGCCCTGGCGTTCAGGGAACCTGCCAGGTGTTGAACCACCAGGGTCATGCCCTGATGTTCCAGCCATGTCCAAAGGCGAAGAGCCTCTTGACATTGGGTCTACGACCCCACCCCGCCCTGTTTGATGCAGTACCACATGGCGGTGGTGTTGTCCGTGAACACCTGCACTACTCTTCCTCTGACGTCGGTCCGGTGCAGTGTCCAAATCGGGGGTGAGGCTGGGGTCAACGCCGGTTGGGTACGCAACAGACGTCGGGGCGTCGTCACTGGAATCGGCGCCGGGGAAGGTACCGTGAAGTCTACCGGCACCGATCCGGATCCAGGCCTGGACCCTTGGGGACCCTGCAGCGCCGAGGCCGGAGCCGCCAGCATCGAAGGCTCAGGGCCCCCAGCCTAGTCCGTGGGGCCCGAAGACGTGCCTGCGGAGTCAGGCTGCCCAAAGATGCTTTGCAGCGCTTCGTAAAATGTACGAAGCTGGGCAGGGAACGCTCTGTCTCCAGGAAAGGGAGGGAAGCGTGTAACCGTCCCAGCGGGCTCCGAGGAAGTAGCCGGAGAGCAACGACGCTCCGGGTCCCGTGTCGCGTCAGCTGACGGACAGGGAGAAGGCGAAGAGCGACGATGCTTCTTCGCCTTCTTCTTGTGCTTCAACTTACCCGAGGAGTGCGAAGACTTAGAGGACGAATGGTGGTGACTCCGCGACCTTCCCCTCGACCAGGACCTCAAACGGCGCGGAGCGGACTGTCAGGCCTCCAAAAGCTTTCGGGTCCGCTCCCGCAAAGACTTCGGGTTCAGGGCCCGGCAGTCGGAGCACGACTTTGGGTCGTGGTCGCGCTAAAGGCACCAGAGACATAAGAGGTGCGGATCAGTGACCGACATCAACTTGTAACAGGAGTCACAGGGCTCGAAACCGAGCAGACGGCTGGACATCCCTCGTGCACCAGGAGTCGAAGACTCAAAAAGATGTCGACAAAAGGGTTAGTTAAAAAGTGACTAAGGGGCACGCTCTCTCCAGATCTGCGCTGGCTGGCACGGAAAAAGAAAACTGACAGCGCGCAGGGGTGGCGTCTAAGTAGACGCCGCAACGTCATCCCGGCGACCACGATGCAGACGACGGACGCGGAGTCGACCGATGCCACCTTCCGACGTGCAGGGGTACATCAGCATAATATGGAGGTTATCACTTATAAATAATCACCAAACGTTAGACAAAATACTGTGACTGCAAAAATACTGAAAAAGGAATAACTAAGAGTAAGTATATTTGATTTTCTTTAACTTAGCGGCAGGCAGTGCAGCATGGCAGATAGTGAAGTTTCAGGGCTTGTCAATTACATGCCCCACTGCCCTATCAGAAGCTGAAATAGAGAAACAAAAAGGTCTGCACCGGTACCTTCAACCCTATTCCGGCTTCTGATTGGGAGGAGGCTCGTGGGCCAGCCTTTGGTATGCTGCAAATGGACGAGGGAGTCGAAAGTCATGAGCCTGCCCCAGGTACGTTTTTGTTTTTAGCAGCCTGGGTGTGTGCTTCTCTGCGTGCTTGGGAATGCATGTGTATGTCTGGCCACAAATGTGTGTGTATATGTATGCTTTTATGCCCGAGCGCGTTTTTAAATGTCTGTGTGTGTGTGTATGTGCGTGCAATTTGAAAGCCTGGTGAAGCGGTTGGAAAGGCCCGAGGCCGGGTTCTGGAGACTACTTTTGGGCTTCGAGGTGCCCCACCACTTTCGAAGTCCATCAACCGGCACTGTCACCAGTACAATAAAATGCACCAGCACACTGTACAAACAGAATTATTTTCTTCACCCTCCTCCTCTTGCAGTATGTGGCTTTGCAATGCTCTTTAAATATAGAGGGTCCGATATTTGCAGTGTTCTCCCCTACATGCGCTCTGCCTTAGGCATAGTATAATCTGTACCTCTGAAACTGAAGCACACAGATCTGCAATACCCTAACACAAACATGCCAATCACTTCAGCACAACACAAAACAAAGGCATATATATATCAAGCACTGACAACAAACCTGTTTCTCACAACAAAGTATGCACCAACAGTAAGAACTGGAGCATGAAGCAATGTATATATATAGTGGTTCCAAGCGTACAGCTCGTCGGAGCAGCTCACATCCTTTACTACAGCAAAGCTAATGGCAGATACAGAGCATACAATTGACTAGACGTTGCTTGGGAAAATGCAGCTGGGTGCAGTGTGAACTCTGCTGGAATATTCCCTGCGACCAGGGAATTTGAAGAATCTAGGTCAGAGGCTTCAATTACCCCCAATAATGAAGATAGCGAATTTGAACTGGTGAGCTACATGTTGTACACAGAATGCTGCAGAAGATGCATTAAACCACGTGGTTGTGCTGGGGATTTTCAGACAGTGTTTAGGGCAGTGTACACATACACCCCCTACTGGTGGACCTTATACTATAACTGGGGAAGAATACAGTGGAAACTGCGCACTCTGAACCGAATTATAGAAAGTGCCCCGGGGGTGCAACAAGCATGTGTGCTCGCTCTGCACGCCCCCAGGACACCTCTGTGTTACAGAAGGGGCTGTAGATGCTTGTGCACCCTTTCTGTCATACAGATTGGGCTGGCGCACATATAGGGCCAGCGCCATCACCAGAGGCTGTACCCTCATTTGCAAGGGCCTATGCAAATGAGGAAAACCCTTTGTCTCTGCATTCGCGCCGTATAACTGAAGTGGGCACAGAGGCAAAGAAGCTGTCAGGAGGCGTATTAACAGTGCTCCACCTAAAAAGGTGGAGGACAACAAGTGCGCCACCTAAAAGAGGAAGGACTGACGGTGCACCACCTAAAAGGTGGCACACTGTCAGTGCACCCCCTGATAGCAGCCCTGTTGAAGGGGGAAAGTGGGTCGCCCCAGACATCCCCCTTAAGAGTGCAGACTGGTTGTTGCCTGCACAGTGAAATACGGAGGCGCTGCTTCAAAGGCGCTCCATATTTCACTTGAATGTGCTGCCCCCAGGACAGCACGAGTTTGGGGCTGCCCTCGGCGCACTGTTTATGCAGGGCGCACCTTTTAAAAGATGCACCCGGCACTAACAAGGAAAATGCACCGCAATCCATAATACAGCCCCCTGAGGTCTGTATGATCTGCCTGCATAAGCTTGCACAGGGGGAAGAATGCGACATGTACCAGATTCTCATTTCCATTATGGTAGACATGCATGTGCTCGGGCAGAAAATGGGATATCTGGCTATCTCAAAGGAAAGGCCAGAAAAAGGGATATCTTTTGGAGTAAACCTCCAGATTTCTACAGCTGATGTTTGCACACCACACATTCACAGGCAAAGCAATCTCACAACTTAAGAGGATTTTCTCTTTTATAGCTTGCCCCTGCAGTTATATTTCCCTGTAACATACACAGAGATTCTGAACACCATTGTGGAGGGAGGAGGCGCTAGGCACTTACATTCAGGGTGGCAGTTGGCACATTACCTCACCGAGCAATTTTGCTGGTGCACTATCTTACATGTTCAACATTGCTGGATTGTCATGAATGTTTCAGTAGAAACCGGGGCATAAGGATAAACAGTGAGGGGGGGGGGGGGGGAGTTCTGGTACAGTGAACAGGCAGTAGAAGAGGATACAGAAGTCAGATTTCAATAGCAGGTGCATTGACAGACTGTACTATCTAACTGGCTTACATCCTGTGGGCTACTACCACTCACAGGTTTGCCTGTTGCACCAAAAGAAACAGTTATTTGATTTGGCTCCAGGCTTGCATCATCCGAGCACCACCTATTGCTTTCTTCTACTTCTACCAGGAACCAGTGTGCCATGCTGCAAGTAGGTGAAAAACAGAGGTGTGTTAATAGCTATCCCGTCAGGTCCGTATGAATGTGTGCCACCCCATCGGCGGTATCAACAAGTGTTTGTTTAATAGTGCAGAAGCAATGAAGCCCATCAGTGCCAACAATATTCACAAAAGTGCTGCATTGCTATTTTACGTACCTCCCAGTGTTCCACCACCTGGTGCAACAGTCTGGGTGGTGTACAGAATGGTGCAATGCACAGCACATCTGCAGGAAGTTCCAGGGACAGGCTTGCTTGAAACGACAAAGGTCAATATGGGCCCTCAGAAACACAGCCTCAGCACTTGCCAAGGGGGTGGGGGGGGTGGGGGGGGAAGAGCCCTGGAAGATGACTCAAAGAAATGACAATTACAAGTGGCCCAGGGAGACCCAAGGGTTCACAGCAGGAGGCCATACAGCCATGAAGTGCCCTCCAGCCTCTGATCAGGAAGAGTGTTGTAGGGGAACTGCGTTGTCCTGCTCCATAATGGGAAGCTTCCCCAGTGCTCTCGGCCTAGTGTGTCTGAAACTCTGCGGAAATGCATGGGCAAGCTTTCCCTGTAATGCATAGCTATCTGACCAACAGAGAAAAACTGACATGAAAGCGTCTTGCCCTTCAGTGAAATTGTGCCTTAGGGATCAGGCAATAGAAATCCCTCATCCATGTCATATCACTCTAAATACACGCGCTGTCTCCAATGATTGTACGGTTGGAGTTGGAATAGTAAATCTGACCACCTCATTCACCCTCCAAACATACACATTTTGCCCAATACTACTGGCACTTGAGTTGGAGATATATTAGCAGCACAGGATTTTGAACCGAACATTTGACACCCTCAAATATATAGATTTAGCCCAATGGTGGTAGGCTTGGAGTTAGAATTGTAAAAATGCCCTTTCTCAATATATGACCTTTTCTCAATGTTAGTGCGACTGGAGTTGAAATAGTAAATTTGACACACTCAAATATATGCACCTTCCCTAATGTTTGTAAGGTCAGACTAAGAATAGTATATATGGTTCCTCTAAATTATATGTATTTTCGCCCATGTTCGTAGGACTGTGGTTAGAATAGTAAATATGACACACATATGCACTTTCCTCAATGTTTGTAGGACTGAAGGTGGAAAAAAGGCCCACTCACATTAATAAATATAATTTTTCAAAAATGTTTTTTACAATTATAATTCAGAATTTATATGATGGAGATTGCTCAAACTTTATTTTGCGTTGTTTGTTGATCCTGGACCTTAAGTACTTTTTTCGATGTTATTTATTAACTAATTAAAGGTTTGGTATTTAATAAATTGCAAATATTTGTATTGGTTGAATGGATATTAAATGTGTGTTTGAGATTAATGCATTTTTGTTCTAAAACTACATTTATTAAAAAATAAATTTGTATTTTTTTATTTGATATTTTAAAAGATATTTTTTAATTAAAATGCACTTTAATTGTAACATTTATGTTGCATGAATAAACCGATTTAAAATGCTGTTTTATAATTGATGAATGTTTTTTTAATTTAGTTTTTCAAAAACATTTCTATTTTTTAATCATGTAAAGATTAAATATATTCATATTTTGATGTTTGAGAAAAACTGTTTTTAGGCATTCATTTTATTAATGGAAAATCAGTAGTAAGTTTAATGTAGATTAAAGACATTTTTAATTATACTATCAATATTTGGCACACTATTTTGTAGTAGATAGTTTATATAATTCCAATGCCAATTTAATTGTTTTATATTATTGTACTCTATTTTTGGTGGTCTATTTTTTTAAAACGTTCTTTATTTTTCTATGTTGAATAATGCATTGGATATTTTGGTCTTTTCAATAGCATGTATTGAAAATCGATATTCTTATGGTAGATCTTTTGCCCTCAATATTTTTGTTGGTCTATATTTTTCTAGTTTATATATAGGACTACAACCCTTTCAAAAGCAATGTCCCAACACTCACACATGTAACACAAGATTTCATTTATTGAAATATGGAAAAGAATTATGACGGAACCGTAGGTCGAGTCACTGTGTTGATTTGCTTAATTTTATGACACTTAAGTCTGACAGGTCAATTGAAATTTTAATGCCGGTTTGATACTAATGCACAATAGGGCTATAACGAAGAATTCATACAGTGTCCTCATGACAACTTAGACTACAAAATATGAAGAGCAGCCCAGTGTGAACTGAAACATTCCAGAATCAACCTGAAAAGGGCTTCTTTTTAATAAACACACTGTCAGCTATTTTAGGAGTACTTCGAAGGTGCTGGATTATCTAAAGAGCAATCAGTGGGAGGTTGTTGCAGCATGTGCGATTCCCGTCAATAATCTAAGCCAGTATCTGGGGGCGTGGCTAGCCAGCCAAGATGGCGGACGCGACTTGCTAACGCTCCGTTCGTCTTACCCCATTATCCTTGGAACAACACCGATAAACCTCGCCCTGCCGCCCCATAATCAGCTGAAGTAGACCGGAGCGCCCACTCGTCGCGCTGCCTTGAGGGCGAACTGCAGCGTTGGAGTGACGGCCCAGTAAACGCCGACACGGCCCGAGCTCTCGTGGCCGTGCGCGCGGGACTGGGGGCGCGCGGTGACTGCAGGGAAGCAACCGGCGATCTGGTGCGGCGCCGCAGTCCACGGAAAACAACCCTGGCACACCCCTGAATGATCCGCGGAAGCTGAAACCTGCAGAAACTGCGGGGCGGGGCGCTGAGAGGAGGCCGTTGCTCGCTGCGGAGACGAGCTGCAACGCTGCAGTGACCGCCCCACGAGCGCTGATGGGGCCTGAACCCACGCGGCCGTGCACACACAAGACTGGAGAAGTGCAGCTGTCGCAGGGAAATAAGCGGAGATCCGGTGCTGCGCAGCCGCCCACGGTGAGAGCAACCCCGGCATATCCCTGCTTGAGAGGTTGGATCGAGGAGAGGCGCTGAGTTGCGGCCGCAGCCCTCCGGAACCTGTGATTGCCGCAACGGCGGGTAGAACACCAAACCGCAGCAGGTGACCACTTTAATTGCCAGGGTCCACAGAGGGAAGGAGGGGGGACGTAAACAGACTGCCATCGAGAGGTGGAGGGCACCCCTGGGAGATAGACTCATCCCACCCCCCCTCTTCCCCGGTGACACTGCACCCGCACTAGCAGGGAAGCTGCGTGCATAGGAGGACGCCCGCCATAACACCCGAGACCCTCATGGGCATCCGGTGTGTGGATGAGCCGCCGCCTCACACCAGTACTTCGGAGTAGCCCTGGGGAGTAAGGCCCGCAAACACGGCAACGCGCCTAGGGGGCAAAATTCGCTCCACATTTGACGCAGTTGAGCTCACGCTGAGGGCGGCACCGCACGCAACCGAATCTGCGAAACCCTTTACTGGGAGGAGCGGTGGTGGATTACTGCATCTGGTGTAGACCGAGGGGAGCCAACTGCGCCAACTTGCGCAACAGAGAAACAGTGCCTCAACACACGAGACCCACTGAGTAGAGACTGTCCCAAAGCTGATCGACAGGCCCGGCGTCGCACGGAGAGGACGGCCCACAACACACGCATAAAGGCAAGCGGGCCCTGGCCAACTGATGAGCTTGATCTGCGCCCCTCAGGAATCGGAATACTACACTCAGTGTAGTCAGCACGAGCGCTAACCAAAGGGAGGAGGGGGGGGGGGGGAAGCGCCGACTCACTCGCCTGTCCGCATGCGCTCAGCCCAGCAGCTAGCCATGAGCCGGCTCCGGACAAACACGCAGCAAGCACCTGCGCCCTCAGGCACACCAGGAACTCGACAAGCAGAGCAAAACGCAATGAATGAGACCCCCAATGCGGCAATCTCCGCTAACCTGGACTCAGTATTGGAGGCGGTGGAGAAAATAGGCCTGACATTAGAACACACCCGTGCTTCGCTGGAAACCAGGATTGATCAGGTTGCGTCAGATTTCACCCTGCTGCGGGCAGATCACCGCAAGCTGGCAGAAAAGGACCAAACAAACACCAAACCCAGGCAGAATTGACCCCCACCACCCGCAGCCATGCAGCAGCATTACAGGATGTCATGGACAGAGTAGCCACCCTGAAGGACAAACTGGACGATGCTGAGGGGAGATCGAGGCGTAACAATATACGCGTCGTGGGCCTCCCGGAGGGAGAAGAAGGGCAAGAACCAACGGAGTACATGGAACACTGGCTGCGAGCATTCCTCTCAGAAGCCGTGTTATTGCCTCAGTTTGTAGTGGAACGGGCGCACAGGGTGCCGGCCCGCCGACCGCCACCGGGGTCCAGGCCCAGACCGCTGTTGTTCCGGCTACTTAATTACAGGGACAGAGACACCATACTTCGAGAAGCCCGCAAGCTCCCGGAAATTAAGGTACAGAACCAACAGGTTATGCTGTTCCCCGACTACACGGCACAAGTACAGAGGAGGCGTGGCTCTTTCACCGAAGTAAAACATCAGCTAAAGTCCTTGGAAATACAATATTCTCTTATGTTCCCTGCGAGGCTGCGCACAGTGGTGAAAGGCAAAACAAGATTCTTTGAGACACCGTCGGAAGCCTGGGACTGGTTGGAAGAAACGGGGCTACTAACAGAAGGGAGGCCCCCCCACATACATGCAAGAGCCCCGCTGGGACAGAAGAAGTCATCGCCATGGCCGGGGTAAGGGCTCCAAGCAGATGCATTCGCAAGCAGCCATACCCGACATGGAACAGAGAAAACTGGAGCGCCAGGGGGCTCTTAGTGTAGCTGCAGCCATACACGCCAACTCGACAGCTTCCGGGCAGGAATCGCGCTCACCCGGTTCACAAAGTCCCAACGGATCGTCACCAGCAAGATCAGAGGACCGTGACTCCCTCCAACTGTCAATTGTCACGCCACAGACATCGGACGATATTGCTCAATGACGGCACAATATTTCACAGAAATGTATCCTTTGTAATGCCACAGCGCATGACCCGCGCAGAAATACACATGCCCATAAGGCTATAGCGCTAGGCTCGCATTCAGACGAGCTCAACACTTATCGTCTCAGACAAGAGCGCTGCGCGCACCAAGCGAGATGTGCCCCTTAGCGACTCCCAATATGGCGAGTCAGGCGGAATCTGATGCAGGGGACAGGCCGAACGGGGCAAACAAGCAAGCTCAGCGATCATAGGCAACCGGGGTACACCCAAGAACGCGCTGCGATGCACCACGCCACCCGATGCATTAACAACATGGACAATCTAAAGGCTCCTGTTGAGCCTCATTGTTTGGACGAGTGCCGCCCTGGTACTCGCCCTCATAGTTGTACGCAGTATAGCTGCATCCTCAGTTTCCTCCCCCTTTCAGTTACACCCCCTGCCCTAATTGAACCAGCAAGCTGCCCCCACCTCACCCAGCTGAACGTCACCCCGCGCAGGGGGGGGTCACACGACATACAAATGGCACGGACGAATATCGTAACCTGGAACGTGAGGGGCATACAAACTCCTGCGCGCAGATACTCGGTTTATGCCTACCTACAGCGTAGACAGGCACACATTGGTTTCCTTCAGGAAACACATCTCACCCAAGGCGAGGCAGACCGCTTGCGTAGGCGTTGGCGAGGCCACGTATATAGCACCAACTACTCTTCACAGGCACGTGGGGTTCTGATATGGATAAAAGCGGGGGTACCACACACCGCAGAAGAGGTGGTCATGGACCCTGAGGGAAGATGCGTGTTTGTGAGGGGACGGCTTAATGGGCAGGACATGCTACTGGCTGACCAGCCAGCGTTCCTCAGAAAACTTACGGGGGTGCTCACCAGATGGAACGGACTCCCATGGCTACTGGGAGGGGACTTTAATGCTGTCTTGAGCACAGAATTGGACAGATCATACCCACCCCTGACACGCACAATGGCAAATTCCAATGCACAAGCCTTAACAGACTGGCTGGCAAACTGGGCGCTGACGGATATATGGCGCGCACTCAACCCCACGCTGCGCGTTTACTCGTTCCATTCTATAGTACATGACTTACACGTCAGGTTGGATCGCTTTGTGGGATCGTCTGCCCTTCTCCCTCTCATTAAACAGAGTATTTAGGCCGCACACATTCGGACCATAACCCTCAAATCATACGGCTGGAGTGAGATGCGGGACGTCCCCCGATTCCCACATGGCGCCTACAGCCAGCAGCCTTAGAAGACCCTGCGTTCCGCGCTTCCTTAGGTACCGCAATACTAGCACACTTTGAGATTAATGATCAATCCACTGATGATCGTCTCCTCGAGTGGGACGCATTTAAAGTCGCCCTGCGTGGATATTGCCTGGGGGCCACCTGGAGCATTCGTAAGCAGCTACAATCTTCGCTCAGTGCAATTGAAAAGAAGTTGCAAGGCCTAGAAACCCAACAAGCGGAGGGGGCAGGTAACGATAGAGGGTTGGTGGACGCCAGGGCAAAACATGCTGACTTGATGGAACAACTTCGCTGCCACAATTAGCACGCACACATGCTACTGCGGATCGGGCAGAATGCTGGCCTGGCTGATACATCAAGAACAGCCACGACATCCTATAGTAGCTCTACGAACTGAATCGGGATTGATAGTACATACGCAGCGGGAGATACACGAGATAATGACGAAGCACTACGGCGTGCTATACCAGTCTCAAGGGCTGCATGCGCCACAGCGACTTGCCTCATTCCTAGAGTCGTTGCACTTGCCGGAGGTCACAAGCGAGCAAAGGGAGCAGTTGAACGAACACATCACAGTAGAGGAGATACGCAGTGCAATGATGGCGCTGGCGAGCGGGAAAACCCCTGGGCCGGACGGATTCCCAGCGGAGTTTTACAAGACCTATGCCGCCACGCTCACCCCTTTCCTACATGAGCTCTATAAGTCAGCCATTGAGGCGGGACGACTCCCTCCTTCAATGAATGAGGCTAATCTGGTGTCACTACCCAAACCTGACAAAGATCCCATGGACCTGGGTTCATACAGGCCACTGGCACTTCTTAACGTTGACTATAAAGTGCTGGCGAAGTTGCTGGCGGACCGGCTGGCACAGGTAGTTCCCACCCTGGTACACCCGGATCAGAACGGGTTTGTGCCTTCGCGAAACACATCGCTGAACCTCAGGAGATTCTTCAGGGTTGCCGCCTATTCGACTGCCCAATGGCCAAGAGCGGGCTGCTTGGTATTGGACCTTGAAAAGGCATTCGACTCCCTAGAATGGGAGTTTCTCTTTACAGTGCTAGAAAAGTACAAACTCGGAGACTCCTTCCTGGGGATGGCCCGGCTGCTTTACAGTGCTCCCATGGTGAGAGTGAAGACGGGCCCTTGCATATCGGAACCAGTGCACGTCAGGAGAGGGACGAGGCAGGGATGCCCCCTCTCCCCGCTGCTCTTTTCACTAGCGATTGAACCACTAGCGGAAGCAATACGAACCGGGGTGGACGACAGCATACCTCTAGGAGATAGCACGCATATAATATCACTGTATGCCGACAACCTCATGGTATACGTCAGGGATATCAGCCGCATCCCACAGAACCTGGCAACGATATTAGAAAACTTTGCAGCCATATCAGGGTTGCGAGTAAATGCATCTAAATCCGGTCTATACGCATTCAGCGAGCAGAGCGATAATCCCGGCTATGTGCTCGGTGGGACGGAGGTCCGCTGGTTCCCGGACACGTTCCGATACCTCGGACTGCGGATATACCGGAGTCCAGTGGATCTACAGGATGGCAACCTAGGAAGGGCTCCTACTGCGATCAGAACACAGTCAGCTTTCTGGAGCACACTCCAGTTGTCGGTGACGGGGAGGGTAGCCTTATTAAAGATGGTGATACTACCCCGGCTACTCTATTACTTCACAAACCTCCCACACTATATAATACCTTCATTCTTCCGTCTCTTGGAAAAGCTAATCAAGGACTTCATATGGGGCAACTCCAGGCACCGGGTAGCTATTTGTAAACTTTATTTACCTACAGATCAGGGGGGCCTAGCAGTCCCACACCTGGAGCAATACTATTTAGCAACACAACTCCAATGGATCTCTAGATGGCTGGCAGGACGCCACACGGGCGACACCGCATCCCTACAGCCGCCGATGGCAGCAGCAGAACTAACCAGGCTATTTCACCCATGCTCAAAAGTCAAACCGCCCAATTCCCTACTGGTGACGGTGGCGCACAGAAGTTACCGCAGGACGCTGTACATCACTCGGAGAACAGTCCCATACGCACCTGCACTACCACTGGAGGGCACACCCAGGGGCATCAACACCACAACACTAGCAGAACTGCAAGAGTGGCACGAAGCAGGGGTACAAACTATGGGAGATCTATACAACGAAGGCACATTAACGCCGTATACTACGCTCGTGACAGAGGCTGATGTGCCCACAAGGCAGTTTTTACTCCACCGCTCCCTAATAGCGGCACTCACAGCAAAGTGGGGCAACCTGGCAGCCGAACCCGCCACACACCTCACAGCACAATATCTGCATGTCATGGGCCAGGGGGGACACCTCACTAAGTGGTTCGCCGCATCGCTCCGACACCACACAGCTGTCGCTCTAACGCCCCTCCGCCAGCACTGGGACACAGACTTGGGCCGCCGCTCACGGAGCCAGAATGGGTCTCAGTATTAGAAGCCCCGACAAAGATCCCCCGGAATGCGCGCCTGCACCAAATTCAATTTCACATAGTGCACAGAGCATATCTCACGCCCGCAAATATTAACCGGTATTTCCAGCGCACAGACTCGGCATGCCCCAGATGTGGACATGTAGATGCAGACATTTTACATATGCTGTGGGGATGCCCGAGACTAACTAGCTACTGGTCAGATGTGGCGGAAGCGCTGGCCCAATGCACTACCCGCACTATTCCATTTGAATGGCACATCTACTTGCTGCACCTACACCGCAGGAATCGTAACAATAAAGCCACATCTAGATTCTTAGATTTGGGAATGGCAGTTGCGAAGCGTTTGATTACCAAACGCTGGAAGCATCCCGATCCCCCAAATATAAACATGTGGAGATATTCAATGTGCACCTGGGCCAAAGCAGAGAGCGTTGCTTTAGGACGCGAAGATACATTAGGCCTGCGTAAAATACATCTAGCCGCACACTGGGACGCAATACTGGCGGATTTAGCGCCCCCGCAGCCTCGCCTCAGATCCCAGTAGAAACCGAGACCTGACCAGCGAAGACACCACACATTAAAACCAGGATAACACGCAACCTAGTGCATGTCCTGCACCACACTCATAAGCACTGCTAATGCAGAGTCATTCATAATAACAAAGGGGAGGGAGGGTTTAGGCAGCACAAGCACCGGTTCCTAGTTCACACCTATTACGTATTAATTTGTCCCGGTTTAGTTAACACCCGCCTCCATGCTTTTCTTTCGAACCAAGCAGTAATGGTCGATGTAAAAAGAATGGTAAAATGTGAAGCTCACGAGATAAATGCTATTAATCTTAGATGTGATAACATGTAGCCATATGGGCAACTCAACTGATTGTACAGAAAATTGACAAATAACCTGCATATGTTGGTAAAGATTAAGTATATAAAATCAATAAAAACAGATTTTCAAAAAAAAAAAATAACCTAAGCCAGTATCTCACACCCAGGAGCATTTATGCTACTTAGATTTTTGGTCATCAGCTAAATTAGCCAATGAAAGATAGAGTATCCCTGCTGGCATGGAAAGCGAGAATTCGGCACACACTTTGCACTATTTATTGAAACATTTTTAGGAATAGTGGAGTGGCCAAGAGGTTTAGGTGCAAAACATAGCCATAGTGCAAATTAATAAAGGTATCTGGTTGCAGATCTACTTCATTACAACGCTAGGCCCAAAAGTGGCTACTCCTACCCATGATAAAAATACAAATTCACATCCTGATTCTAATTGGTGTTGACAGCATCCCACGGAGCTGGTGCAATAAATGCCAACATTTGTTTAGGTACTATCCTGGGAAAATTAAATTTATATGAAAGTGGGGGTTATACAGTGTTGACGTTACGACTGCTTGCATGCACCTGAGCTCCTAGTTATAACAGCTGTACTGAAAGTGCGTCAGCCTCTAAGCATCATAGATGTTGTTAAGCAATTTATTTGGAAAAAACAATGAATCTACACAGCGGACCCCTTGCTCTGTAAGCCTCCATCCTCACACTCAACTACTTGTTGTATGGCTAGGCATATATTGGTTACAAGCATTAATTATGCAAGCATAAACTTGTTTTGTATTTTTTTCACAAAAGTTAAATGTTATTGATAGAAATTTGGTTATTGGTTGAGGGGGGTGGAAGCCCCACTCGGGTAACAACCACAATCCTGGTCAGGGTGAACCACAAATGTCACTAAATCAACCTGTGCTTAACCCTCTGGTAGCTTGGCACCAGAGAAGTCAGGCTTAACTTCGAGGCAATGTATAAAGTATTTATGAAGCACACAAATAGTAATAAAATAAAAACAAACCACAAGAAAAAACCCCAAACCAATCTAGAATAATAGAGTGCATTTTAATAAATAAAATGATACCAGAACAAAAACCCGAACATTAAAACAGGAGATATTCAATTTCAATTTTTTTTAATGGAAAATATTGCCTAAAAGCACAAAGCCCAACTTGCGGTCATCTGGTTACACTATACCGGGGTACATCACAAGTTCAGGCCAACCGCGAGGGAGCACGGGTCAGATACTGGGACCAGGTCGTCGCTGTAGCGCGAAAAGCTGTTGCTGTAGCTTCATGTTGGTAGGTGTTGCAGGCTTCTAGCTCAGAAAGTATCAGAGGGTTCAGTTTTTTAACTGCCTTCATAGAAATGCGTGGTGGTGCAATTTTCACAGATTCATCCCAGAGGAGGGGCCACTATTAGGAAGGGGAAATTTTCTTGCTTTCTGTCACAAAAAGAGCTGAACTCCTCTTCCTGCCCCTTAGAGTGTGAGGGAAATGTTTTACAAATGTCACATCAAGATGCTTTCTGTGCAGGATAATATACCGGGCTTAAGGATCATCAGTCTAAAACTTATTTTGGCCAGAGCAGGGCTTGAAGACCTTCTGCTTTACACTCACAGTGACAGTTGATAGGTGAGCGTCCCCCTGGGCCACTGATGTGGTGAAAATCTCAGAAATTTCCCCAAAGACAACTTATGATGAAAGCTGAAGATAGGGCTGGCTTAAATCCAGTGAGAATGAAGTAAAAGTAGAGAAGCAACTGTTTTAAGGTCAAACACTGGTGTGAGCAGAGCTCTTCGCGTACATGACAAGCAGGAGAAATGAGAGTTCTGGTGTCACCTAGGGGGAGTAGTGGAGCTCCGCATCACCACCTCACTGGTGAAGTTTGGGTTACTTAAAACGAGGTGGATGTGCTACTTAAAACACTGTTGCCGAGGCCTATGGCCATTTTGACACTGCTTACTGATATTTGGGTTTGGCAGGGATTCTCAGCCTGACAATGGGGAATGATATAAATACATGAAAGATCCCGTTCTGGTGACATTTTGGGTATCAGGTGCTGAATCAAGGTGATCCCAGTCGGATTCAAGCAAGTGATAAAATGTCTACAAACAAAAATTACTTTGAAAACGTCTACAGCACAAACTTTCGTCAGTGAACACAACAAAGTGCTAGCTAATTATTTTCCAGATCTATATTCTTTTTTGGGACAAGAAAGCAAGCTATTCCCATTTTCCGCATAGTGCACAGTAATACATCATATGGAGGGGAAACAGCTGATGACACTGCCTCCCATAGTTCTTTACAATTGAGTACAATGTTCATTTTCATTAAAAAACATCAAGGGTTAAACAGTTGAGTAATGAAAGCCATATACTTACATGTACATATATTTGTCTAGTTTAGCTGCAAAATGACGGGGCATCTCGCCGCATCCGTAGTAATTTCGATCATTTTCAGGTATGTGATCCACGTCATGAAAAATTACACAGTCCCACTTTCGATCTTTCATGGCCTCTTTAAAGCCAACATTAAAGAGCATTGCTCGGTTAAATGTCTGTGTCCCAGCCTAAAAGATTAAAAAAGGTAACATTTTCAGTGTATAAAACATTACATTGAAATTAAAAGCAATGACTTTTCGCAATCGTATATTTTGCAACCTAGGTGATTTATTTGCAAATCAAACTGTAATAGTCTTAAAGCAGCTATTCTCCTAACCTCAAGCTAGGTTAGTTTAAAGAAATTATTTTACTTTTATAAATTGCTACATTCGTATTCCTTCCTTACCTTCCACAATGTTAATATGCCAAGTGTTACCTTCAGTGTCTTCTGATGATAGATGCATACAATAAATACAATTACAATGCCATTGTGCAGGACGCAGGGGCGGCTCCTCCGTAATGGCGGAGGAGCGTTCCCCTACAGCCCGTGCCAGCAGACAATAAGGAAAATGCTACTTACCAGTATGCATATGTTCTTGGCATGTAGAGCTGTAGAGTTGTATACTTTAGCATAGATCGCCATCTGGTGTTGGGCTCGGATGTTTGCACTTAGTTTTGGTCGAAGAAGTATTTGTAGTCACGGGATAGGTGACTCCTCCTTATGGCGATAGTGCGCATGGGCATCGACCATCTTCAGATTGTTTTTCGCCATGAAGGGTGATGATGGAGTTAGAAAGAGTTAGAAAGGGATGTCCATGTGATGTATCTAAATAAGAATACTGCAACAGATAAAGGTACCCGGGGAGGTGGGTGGGCGTATACAACTCTACAGCTCTACATGCCAAGAACAGATGCATACTGGTAAGTAGCATTTTCCGTTCGAGGCATATGAGCTGTAGATTGTATACTTTAGCATAGACTATAAAGCAGTTTTTTCCTCCCTAGCGGTGGCAACCTGTATCCGTTGCAGTAGTTTGAAAAAGTGTTCTTAATACAGCCTGGCCCAGAGTAGCCTGTTGCTTTGCTTGCACATCTACACAATCGTGTTTAGTGAAAGTATGCGGTGTAGACCAAGTTGCTGCTTTGCAGATGTCATCTAGGGGAATGTTTCCCAAAAATGCCATAGAAGCCCCTAGTTTGCGTGTGGAATGAGCTCTAGGGGGAATAGTTAATGTGCGTTTAGCTTTGAGATAGCATATTTGGATGCATTTAACAATCCACCTTGCAATTCCTGTTTTT
The DNA here is from genome assembly GCA_963921515.1 of Calotriton arnoldi. NCBI lineage: Eukaryota > Metazoa > Chordata > Amphibia > Caudata > Salamandridae > Calotriton > Calotriton arnoldi. The sequence goes on along the minus strand of CAWUFW010012220.1, from coordinate 193,600 downwards.
GAAATGGGATTGCCTTTGTGAGGTGGGGAGAAGGCTACAAAAAGTTGTTTTGCTAAAACTTTGAGCTCTTTCGATGTAGTAGAGTATCGCTCTTTTAACGTCTAGCGTGTGGAGAGCGCGTTCTGCTACTGAGTCTGGTTGAGGGAAAAATACTGGAAGTTCAACCGACTGATTAAGGTGAAAAGTAGATACCACTTTAGGCAGAAATTTTGGATTAGGCCTAAGAACCACTTTACTATGGTGAATTTGTAGAAATGGTTCTTGTATGGTTAATGCCCGGAGTTCACTAACTCTCCTAAGTGATGTGATAGCTACCAGGAAGGCTACTTTCCAAGTAAGGAACTGTAATTCGCATTTGTGCAGAGGTTCAAATGGGGGACCCATGAGTCTGGTGAGGACTATATTGAGATTCCATACAGGAGAAGGTGGAACTCTAGGTGGAATTATTCTTTTAAGTCCTTCCATAAACGCTTTAATAGCGGGTACTCGAAACAAAGACAAATGTTGTCTGTTTTGGAGGTAAGCAGCAAGATGTAGCCGTATAGATATATATGCTAGGTTACATTGTTGTAGATGCAAAAGATAACAGATAATATTTTGGATGGAAGCATCTAGCGGATCGATTTTGTTATTTGTACAATAAATGACAAATCACTTCCACTTTGCTGCATAGCATGCTCTAGTAGTAGGACGTCTAGCCTCTTTAATGATGTTCATGCAGTCTGGCGGGAGATTAAGGTAGCCAAACTCTAGGACTTCAGGAGCCAGATCGCAAGATTGAGTTGATTGGGATCTGGATGCCTTATCTCTCCATGGTTCTGAGTGAGGAACTTGGGGGAGAGGTGGAGCTTTTGATGAGGCACTACTGAAAGTTCCAAAAGTGTTGTGAACCATGGTTGGCGTGCCCATGTTGGAGCAACTAGGATCATTGTGAGGGAGTATTGTTTGAGCTTCCGAACCAGTAACGGAATGAGCGGGCGAGGCGGAAAAGCGTATGCAAATCTGCCTGACCAGTTCATCCATAGCGCATTGCCTTTGGACAATGGGTGTGGATAACTTGAGGCGAAGCTTGGGCATTTTGCGTTTTGGTGTGCGGCGAACAGATCTATGTCTGGATGACCCCATATGCGAAAGAATGGAAGAAGAACTTGAGGATGAAGTTCCCATTCGTGGATCTGCTGTGTTTGACGATCTGATTGTGTACTCCTGGTAGATGTTCTGCGAGGAGGTAAATGTTTTGAGGAATGGCCCATCTCCATATGCTTTGCGCTAGTTGTGAAAGCTGAAGAGAGCGTGTCCCCCCCTGTTTTTGTATGTAATACATTGCTGTCATGTTGTCTGTACGGATCAAGACAGCTTTGCCTACTAGCAAGAGTTGAAAAGACTTTAGTGCTAGAAAGATCGCCAGTAACTCCAGGTGATTTATGTGGAGTTGTTTTTGTTGATGGGTCCATATACCTTTAACAGTTTGGTTTTGGAGATGAGCTCCCTAGCTGGTGAGCGATGCGTCTGTGGTTAGCACTATCTGTGGAACCGGGTCGAGGAACGGCCGCCCTTTGGAAAGGTTTTGTGTGTTCCACCACTGCAGAGAGCGATGCGTGCGGCTGTCTACAAACACCAGATCTGTTAACTGACCTTGAGCTTGGTTCCACTGATGTGCTAAACATTCTTGTAGGGGACGCATCTGAAGTCTTGCATAAGGAACAATGAGGATGCAGGAGGCCATCATCCCTATTAGCTGCATGAACACTCGAGCTGGAAGGGAGTGTTGCGGTTGAAATCTTGATATGAGAGCTTGCATGCTGGCTATTCGGACTGGATTGGGGTATGCAAGGGCTTTCGAGGTATCTATTGTGGCACCTAGATACTGAAGTAGGTGGGACGGTTGAAGGTGTGACTTGGGTAGGTTTATTGTGACTCCCAAGTTGGGGAGCAGCTGGATTGTTTTGTGTGTATTGTGCACACAGTGTGTGTGAGACTTGGCTTTTATGAGCCAGTCGTCGAGATAAGGAAACACGTGAATGTGTTGTCTCTACAAATGAGCTAAGACTACCGCGAGACATTTTGTGAAGACTCGGGGTGCTGTAGTTACTCCGAATGGGAGGACTTTGAATTGATAGTGCTGACCGTCCACTACAAACCGTAAATACTTTCTGTGAGCGGGGTGAATGAGAATATGAAAGTAAGCGTCCTTGAGATCTAGAGTGGCAAGGAAATCGCCCGGTTGGAGCAGTAGGAGGACCTGTTGGAGAGTGACCATGTGGAAGTGGTCCGACTGTATGTAGAGATTTAACGGTCGGAGGTCTAGTATTGGCCTGAGAGTACCGTCCTTCTTTGGGATTAGAAAGTAAAGGGAGTAAACCCCTGTTCCTTGATGAGGTAAGGGAACCGGTTCTATTGCGTGTTTTTGTAATAAAGAGAGAACCTCTTGTTTTAACAGTGTCAGATGTTCTGTGGACATTGGACGTTGTTTGGGGGGTATGAATGGGGGAGTTGAAGTGAGTTCCAGGCAGTAACCATACTGGATAATTTGTCTTAACCACTTGTCTGTGGTGATGGAATTCCAGACAGGTAGGAACTGTGATAATCTTCCCCCGACTGGAGTGGAATGGTCGGGGGAAGTCACTGCTTTGTAGTAGGAGAGGTGCGGGTATTATTACCGTGGCCTCTACCCTTGTTGTTGCCTCTATAGCCTCCTCTGAAATAACCTCTGTTAGGGGAGGTTTGAGTAGTGTTTTTGTAGGAGGATGAGGTGTTGTCCGTCCCAATAGTTTTAGAGGCGCCCCTATAAAAGGAGCAACGAAAAGAACCTCTAGAGTTTGTTGCCTGTAGGGCTCCCATGGACTTAGCAGTTTCTGAGTCCTTCTTCATTTTTTCCAAAGATGTGTCTACAGTGGGTCCAAATAAATGTTCTTGATCAAAGGGTTGATTAAGAATTGTGGACTGCACATCCTGTTTAAACCCAGATATGCGTAGCCATGCGTGTGTGTAGTAAAACGCTTGTGTTAACTGCACGAGACGCTGTGTCGGCTGCATCAAGAGCACACTTTATAGAAGTGTTTGTAATTAATTTTCCCTCTTGTATGAGGTCATTAGCCTTAGTCTTATACTGATCTGGAAGATGTTGTATGAGCTTTTCCAGCTCATCGTAATGAGCCCTATCATACCTGGCCAGTAAAGCTTGGGTATTGGCAATGCGCCAGTGATTGGCTGCTTGTGAGGCAATGCGTTTGCCAGATGAGTCTAGTAATTTTGACTCATCTGGAGGTGGGGCATCCCCTGATGTTTGGGAATTTGCTCGTTTACGTGCATTTGACACAACCAAGGAATCTAGAGGGAGCTGTGCTTTAATATAAGCTGGATCGTTGGGAGCTGGTTCATATTTTTTCTCAATTCCGGAATTCAGAACTCTAGCCCTGACGGGGTCTTTAAAAACGCCAGGTGCATGTTTGGCGATACCTTTTAACATAGGTAGAATGCTTGTTGATTTTTGTGACTGTGTGAAAGTCTCTAACAAAAAATCTTCCTCCTGTGGGTCTGAGTGTAATTCTACCCCATGATATTGTGCAGCTCTATTTATGAGCTGTGCAAAACCTATGTTATCGTCTGGGGGGGATGGCCTAGATGGGTAGGAGTCTGGATCGGGGAGATCTGGGACATCTGGTGGATTATCATAATCCTCCCAAGGATCCGGTGGTGGGAGAATAGTGTCATCATCATTATCCTCTTGTGGGTTTTCATCCCCACCCCCAAGGTGATCATCATCATCATCTTGTGGTGTAGGTGAATATGGAAGCATTGGAGAGTGTGCTGGAGAAAGTGGTGTTGTGGTGATATTTGGAGGAGAGAAGGGTCTGGCTGGAGAAGTCCCCATGTCTCTCTTCTTTAAGGGTACTTTGGGTTGTTCTGGGTAGTCCAAAGGTCTCTTTTTAGATAGAATTGTCTTGATATGACCAGTTTTAGGGTCAATGTTAAGGGTTTTTTGTTTAGGATCCACTGTATCTGGTTGAAAAAGGTCTTTTAATCCAGTATCCTTGTTCGGCACCGATGATTTTGGTTGTTTTGGTTTAGATTCCGAAGCTTTAGGAGGAGTCTTAGTGTCCTTTTGCTTTGGAGGAGCTGTGGAGTCCGAGGACTTTTTCGGCTCCGAGGATTTATGGTCTTTTTTCGGTTCCGAGGATTTATTGTCTTTTTTCGGTTCCGAAGATTTGCTCTTTTTCGGTTCCGAAGATTTGTAGTCTGGTTTCGGCTCCGAGGGTTTATCTTGATGGTGTTTCGGTGCCGAATGTTTGGTTTTCGGTACCGGTGATGATAGTTCGGTACCGATGCGTGGCTGGCTCGGTCCCAAGTCGCCTGAAGGCTTATCTTTGGACTTCAGAGCCGAGCTCGAAGGCGGGGCGTCAGAAGTTTTGTCACGGTGTCGACCTGAGCTGGAAGGCGAAGGTGTTACTGGAGCCTTATGTTTTTGAGAAGTGGTAGGGGTGTCTATGTCGGTACTCACGGTTCGTTGACCTGGAGTAACCGTCTGATCTTCGGCCTTTGATTCGTCGGCCTTGGAGACGCAGATGTTTTCATTGTCCGGTTCTTGTTCCTTGGGAGCATCGGGGTCTGCATCGAAGATGTCGTCCGGCACCGAGGTAGTGGATCGTGACATTACGTGACGTCGAGCCCGGCGATCACGTATGGTTTTCTTCGATCGGAATGAAGCGCAGGCCGGGCAATCTTTGTCCTCGTGTTCTGGAGAGAGGTAAAGGTTACAGACCTCGTGGAGAACAATGTGTGGGAATTTGGCACCACACAGGGGGCATTTTTTGAATGGAGTTCTTTCCATTAGCTGTAGGGCCTGATGGCGCGGATAGGCCCAACGGCCCGCGTTGACGACCGGAATCAAAGGTGTTGAAGGATTTGTTGAATGCCCGTCGAGGAGCGCGATCGAAAACAATACCGTCGAGCGGTGAAGGATTGCGCGTCGAAGGGGAATCGAATACGACACCGACCCGGAGCGCAACCGTTTACATCCGAACCCGATGGCGGAAAAAAACAATCTGAAGATGGAGTCGATCCCCATGCGCACTATCATCATAAGGAGTCACCTATCCCGTGACTACAAAGACTTCTTCGACAAAAACAAAGTGCAAACATCCGAGCCCAACACTAGATGGCGATCTATGCTAAAGTATACAATCTACATCTCATATGCCTTGAACATTAAATTATAATAACTCAATGTTATTGTCATTTTATTTATGCTGTCTGAGCCCAATACAAAAATATAGGGCGGGGCAAGTCAGAGAGGAGTAAAGTGAACTCATAAGTGCGCATGTGTGTTTGGCCGGCCGTCCGAGGCAGACTAAACACACATGTGCACTTATGTTTCTCCAATCCGACTGTGTTACACAGCAGGGCAGGAGAAATAGCAAAAACTCCAATGCACCATCTGAGCAGCAAACTAGGGCGCTCAGACCATTCCTGGCGCTGCTCTCATGGGAGAGCAGCGCCTGGATTGGGTGCGGAGCCTGTGCTCTGAGGGCCCATCCGGCTATCGGCAGCCGAGAGTAACAGCGCTGCAGGCGTCAGCGGGGTAGCAGGTAAGTCTTTTTTTAAAATTATTCTTTTTTTTCTCCCACCTGCAGCCGTCCTACCACTTTAGGTAGGTGGCGGCCGCCATTGGCAGGACAGTTTCTTATTTCAAAGAAATGCACCTATAAGCCTCAAGCCAAGCACTGAGCACCAAAAGATAGGTTTTAAAACTATGCTTTGCAGATCTTTAGCAAAAGAAATATGCTCATGAATGTTGAGTTGTGAGACCATCATACGGTATATGTTTTATAATCTGAGAGACGGACAGGATATTATGATTTTGATGCTTCAATACTTGACAATATCATTAATTACTGATGCATATGTTTTATCACAATCTGCAGTTTTCGTTATAAAGTAATTGAGTATGTAAAAAAACTGCAATCTGTTTTATACCAATAACTATGTTTGACGGGTCATCGCTGCAAACCCTCCATCTGTCTTGTAGTGTAGTTCCTATTTCCCTAATAGGCTCTGCGCATTGGAATAATATACCCTATAGGTTTGGCATAGGACTGAGGTCAGTATGCCCCTATCACGTATATTAAACTTAATTACTTTGTACCAGCTAACTCAGAGGCCACTAGAAACTCTTTGTAAACAAGAAGGGAGTAGTTTCTGGCAACCGCATAAACATTTCAACTTTGTTTCCCTTTAGAATCGGAACACTCTCAGAATCGTGGAAACAACAGATAACAGTTTCACTCAGCTAATCGTGCATGCTTAGTTTCTTCAGAGTTACACAGAAAGAATAGACGGGCGTTTCAATAAAAGGATTTATTGAACAGTCGTTTCTCGTGTAAGAGATATGAGCTGTTACAATCATAAGACAGTATGCGAGATATATTATGTACAGCGTAAGCAGTAGAAAGAAATAATACTGCGCTAGCATTATCTTTTAGCTATGACACATTCATATACATAAATAACATAAGCTAAAAATGAGAGTACTCATAAGATGCTTCTCTAACTAGTTCTACCCCAGTGTACCTAACCTAAGTGTAGTGCAAGGTAAGAAGTAGGTGATGTATTCTATAGTCTGGTACGCCAAGTCTGGTACGCCAAGTCTGGTACGCCAAGTCTGGTATGCCAAGTCTGGTATGCCAAGAGTCCCTCTAGGTTCTAGTCAGCTCCATACCTTGAGAATGAGAGAGGTGGGAATCTCTTTCCGAGTCTCGAACTCTAACACCCCGCGAAGGGAGTCAGAACACTGGAAGCTGGATTCTCTGCGAGCAGGGATGACAGCGTCTCTTGTCAGTGCGTCAGGCCGGGACACGGGCTCCTCTAAAGTCGAGGTCTCCTCCTACTTGCTTGGGCAAGGGAAAATATATTTATACCCGGTAGATGCCTTGGAATGTTAGCATTGATGTAAACTCGGGCAGAGGAAGACGTCAGGAATGAACCCTTAAGGAATAGCGGATCATGCATAATAAATGAGTTCTTGGAGAAATCAATAATCCTGTGCTAGGGGAACTCCCAAGAGCTTAAGGGTCTGGTTTCTAAGAACTCGCTGTGACGTTGGGGTGGACGGATGTAGGTGACCATGCCTGTATTTGGATAGCATGGCTAATGCCTAAATAAGGACTGGGATCTTATGCCTATATAAGGGCAATGCGAATTGTGCCTATATAAGGACATGTATCGGGAAAACCTATATACGTACACCTAAAGCGGAATACAACACTCACTCCACTTTCGAATGAACGATAATACTAAATGCTTAAACATTAAATGCTAAACATTAAACTGAGTACCACATGTTGCTAAAAACATTTCTAAAAGCATACTAAAAGAAGTTTAAAAAAAACTGTTGCTAAACATGTAATGCAATAGGTACTGTACATTTTAAAGCATTTTTTCATGCTAAGCATATATTGGAAATAAATGCAACATGAATGATAAAACAGAAATATATACATATGACGAAATGGTTGAGAAGTATTCAAAAAATCAAAGCCATTTCATATCATGGTACTAAATGAAATTGTGGTAAATAAGGTGACAATGTGTCCCTGGAAGTATTCAAAGAAGTCCGTTCTATATGAATAGTTCTACTGTAAGCATATTGAATTGCCATTTTAAAAAAAAAAAAAAAACACAATTTTTAGGAAGAGTTCCAAGTTTTGTTCTGTTTTGAAAATATGGAGGCCAAATTCATTGCTTCCCCGGTACAGTGTGAGCCGAATCAAAGTTAGTGTATGGGTCTGGTGTAAACATGAAATCATCTATTCCTGTAGACAAAAGATCGTCTACCGATGTCGGTGACAGTTGGAACACCTCGTTTAGAAGGTTAACTGCACAGAGATGTGAAGCATCGCCTTCAGCATAGGATGCTGCAGCAATGTTCGCGTCCGTTGTTACCTGTGTGCCTCTTGATCCATCTCGTACCTCAGCAGCAGCAGGAAGCGTCTGTGAGATCTCAACGAATGCAGTCATCAGGATTGGTAGCCTCTGGGGACAACACAGAGCATGGGCCGTTATCGGGTCCAGCAGAGTATCGATATCCGTTGGCATGACTGATGGGAGTGTTAGACAGATGTCTAGCACGCATTCTTCACCGCAAAGCAGGCAGAGTAGAACAGGTAAGGTGCAATCTTGCCAGATTGGTCTAAATGACAGAAACCATGTTGTATTAAGTTCCCGTAGACGAGGTATGCCCAAAAGTTGCACTATGCGCTCACGGCACTTCCGTTCTAGGAGAGCTTTCTCCAAATTGCTGGGAGTGACGCCGGTTGATAGGCTTGCCATAGCGTAGTAGTAGGAATAAAAACAGGATTCCTGCAACGAGTGCTAGAATTAATGGCACACCAACAAACACCGAAATTGCGAAGTTTGGAATGATTCCGAGGACTGCCTGAAAAGGTGTTAATAGTCCTGAACAGATGGGTCTTAAATACATGTACAATCCCGCTCGTATCAGACATGTTTAAGATACGTCCCATCATTTCTACGAAATGTATAAGGCAGTTTGTACGAATTAGAGCCTGTATCTCAGCCGAAGTCCCTGCAATTTGTAGATCATATATTTCTTTGGCCGAGGTCAAAGGCACGGTTTGTTGTAAAAGCATGGCTTTCATTCTGCTTAAAGTATCAAAACGTATAAAAGAAACATTCAATGAAGGCCATAGAGGCGACTCCCTGACTGTGTCTATTTGGGGGAACAATACTTGCATACAACAAGTAATCCTGGAGCCAACCGTTACCAGATATGGGATTTCTGGCAACATGCCACAGCAACTCTGATCATTCAACATGAGGTAACTCCCGTTAGAAAGTTGTCCAAACGTTGGATTAATCACAGCAGCTGGTGTACCCTGCAGGCGGCAGGACAAGTTTGCCACAGAACCATTACAAGCCCTGTGTAAAGAAATGTCCTGACATATGAGAGATCCGCTCAGTGCATTTACACAGTGTGTACCGCTTAGAAACACTTTACGATCCCCACTCCAACATCTGTATTCGTAAGGTAAATCCCAGGATGTCTTAATGTATTCTTTACCCAACCTTTCATATTTGCCTGCTTGCATTTGTTTGAGGCAATACTGAAAATGAAAAGTAGTGACAGGCAGAGTTATTTTGCCATGGATAAGCCATTCTGTAGCTGGTTTTTCTGCTACCGTAAATGGTAATTTTTCCAGTTTTTCAATGCTCAGCACTGTATACTTTGCTCCCCTTGGTGCCAGTTCGACCTGTTTATCCGTGAGATTGTATTCTGAAAACAGAGACGACGTGTTGATAAACCGCCAAGGCACATAGCCTGCACGCAAGGATTGCAGCGTCCAGCCTAATAACATAATAGAACATAACTGAGATTGGCCTTGTTGTAATATGGCTAAATCTGGTTCCAGTATGTCAATAGCAGAGGATACAATGTTGTCCAGTGAATACATTCTGGATGACAAAGTTGTTAACCCATTGTCGACCACAGTGAGAGATTTCTCTAAGTTAATACGATCAAGCTCACGTATTCTTTCTGCGGCCTCTGCCTGTGAAACCTTCTATATTTCATTATAAGCAGCATAAATGCTGGCATATATGAAACGTTTTTGACGCGGTTTTCTTGGTCCTAGCAAGAAATCCCTACGGTCTGCGTCTTCTTTAAGTAAAGATAAGTGTTGTTTCACATCCTCGAGTGTAGATTTTTGTAACCAGTCGAGGCACAATTTTCCTACACTGTATGTTGTTACTACCCCCGGATGTTGTCGTTGAACATAACGTGGGTATGGCCTATGGATAGTAAAGCCCTGTATTCTATTCAGGAATCTTTCTTGACAGATGTTTGTGTCTGTGGGACAGAGCAACCATTTTTCCCAATCAGGATCTGATCTGTTTGTAGTTTTGTGTCTACTGTGACCGCTCCCTGTGTAGTTCTATTACTTGCAGGTGTTGGTACAGAAGGTGTGTTCATGTCTTTGATCTTGGCTAAACCAAGGCAAGACGTTTGTTGCACAGTGTCATTCAAAAACATTATTTGCTGTGGGATGATGCAGGCTCTAAACAAAGCTTCTATCCCCTGCGCTTGCCAATCTTTAGAACCCCAGACAGATTTTGTGTCGATTGTGTCTTTCCAAAAGTCAAATCCTTGTCTAGACAGTTGGGTAATAAAGGCTGCAGAATAAATCTGTTTTGTATTAGTTAACATAATTTTCTGTCCGGTTTTGTTTACATTCTTATAGTAAAATGTTTCTGGATCAGATATATTGTACCCTGAAAAATATGGAAACTTATTTGCAAACGTTTTTGAACTACCCTTTGGTGGTGTAGGACAATGTTCCCATTGGTTAAACAAACACATTTCTAGGTGTTGCAGATTTATGCAAGAAATGACCATAATGGTTGTAACAATAAAGCTGTTCGTAGTCTGATGAACCCTCTAAGTATTCATTGTTATAGAACGCAGCAGACCTTTCTAGATCAGACATCATGTCATTAACAGTCTCAAAGTCCCAATCATCAGAATAGGTACTGGAGGTAATAAAGTCACTTAATGAAATTTTAAATAAATGTGGAACCTTCAAAAGTTCCGTCGGGCCGAATATGTCGAAATCGGTTTTGTCCCATACCATCCTGTATAGGAACGGCTGTGATGTTCATTGCTGACAAGTCTCTTGCTTCACGATGGGATGATTTGTGTGGTTTTAAAAGTAAGTTCACATTTTTACTTTCAGTGTCCAAACGAATGTATCTGCCATTTATTATCATGATAAGAGTCATAACCAAAGCTAGCCAAAGCAGAATGAAAAATATTCCAGAAATAATCCATAGTTCAATCCATGGTGAAACCAGATGAGTCTTTTTCAGAAAATGAAAAAAGTCTTGTACTTGTTGCTTGAAAGTTTTTAGGGCTGGCGTCGTTTCAGGCTCACTTGGATCCTCAGAAAACGTATCAAAGTTAATGAAATAGCCAGAAGCAGTTCGGTCAATTGTTTGAATTGCATCAGGATTTGTCGAAATCACTGGAACCAGTTGATCACGTGTTACGTTGGTGTAGACAGGTGTATCTGGACGAACTGTTACTTGAGTTTCAAGAGGGATGAGTTCCATAGCATTGTTGCTTAGTCCTTCATCTCTTACTGCTGAATTCTCGATGGTTATGAGTCTTTCAGTCTGAACCTCTTGGATAGTAGCAAGAGGAGTGCGTCTGCTACTAGGTCGGAGTCCACGAGGCCTACTATTTAGTATTGGCCACATAGTGTGGTTTGATGAGGTCGATTGACACAAATCTTTTCTCCTTTTTTCCAGCAAGGGGCGGCAGAAGTACTGTTCTTGTTCCGTGGACGGCTAGGACAGTTACTGGTTGTCTGTAAGAAGGTCCAAATTCCTTCTTGTCCGCAATCTTCTCTCTGACTAGATCCCCAACTTTTGGGATCCAGACAGGCCTTGCTGGGACTGCCGGTTTTCCCCCAGTGGTGGTTGTTTCAGGAACACGCTGCTTTGTTTCGATCTTAGTTCATTTAGAACCTGTAAAACAGCCAAACGATCTTTGATATCAAAGGGTTTATTTTCCACCACTGTGCCTTTACATTTGAGATCAGGAACCCACATTCTTGTCCCAAATAGGACCTCATATGGAGTGACCCCCCCCTAGAGAACTTCTTGGCAAATTATTTAATGAGCGTTGGATCCCATAAAGATGTTTGACCCACCCAACACCCGAACCTAATACTCTAGCTGTTATAGACTGCTTTATGTCCCGGTTTTTCCTTCCCACAACAGAATTTCCCTCAGGATGAAACAGAGAGGAGTACCGCAAGGCTACGCCCAAACTTGCCATGGCTTCTTCGTAAGCCCGAGAGCTAAACGCAGGGCCCTGGTCAGAATGTAGTGTGCCAATTGCGTATGTGCCGATAAAGACTCGCAAATCTTTTATAACAGTTTGAGCGTCAGCCGAGCGCTGAGGCCATATCCATAAGAACCTTGACTTAGTGTTTGTGGGATTGCATTTGTCATAAAGGACGCCTGCGCGTAGATAGTCTAATGCGGTCTAACAATGGTGTCTGTACTGGGCAGGCTACTTCGTAGTCTGGTGTCTGATGGCGTTCTGCACCACGCTGTCTATTGCAGTCTCTGCAGTCATCGATGAAGATGTGAATCTGTGTATTCATTCCAGGCCACCAGTACATCTCTTTTAATGTTAATATTGTTTTAGAGATCCCTTGATGTGACAGACCCTCCCCAGATGTGCTTCATAAATCAAAGCTGCTCTACGTTCCATGTTTGGAATTACCCTATCCCCCACTCCAGGGATTCGAGCAAAAGGAACGTTGTTCGCATCAATTACATAAGAGTACTTGAGTGGAAATTTCTTTGGTAACGCTGCACCACTGCCTTTGCTTGAAGCATTGACAGCCAACAATATCTCACTGTCTATTCTCGTTTTTGAACGAGTGATCGCAGCTACGGAAGCCGTCTGAACAGCCCCCTTTGCGGCTTCATCAGCCAATGAATTCCCTGTAACGTGAACGCCATCACGTTGATGACTCATCGTGTGTATCACGTGAGCTTTTGGTAGTTCGTTTCTCAACTGAACTACTTGTTCCCAAAGCGTTTTATGCTTTATTGTGCCACCTTATGCATCTTTGAATCAGTTTTGAAGCCAATTCTGTATATATTCATTATATGACTGAACACAGTAAAAGGAATCGCACACTATCAGTGTGGGGAATTCGCGATCTGTATTTTCAAGTGCCAGTTTGAATGCTTGTAGTTCAGCTCGCTGAGCTGTACAATCTCCTAGAGATTGAGTTTTAGTGACCATTGGTCTGAAGTTACCATCGCGCATGCGACCTTTAACGATTGCGCACGCTGCACTGTAAGCTTGCTTACTCCCTGTAGCGGGTTGTGCTGATCCGTCAGTATAAATTATAAATTCGTACTGATCGAGAGGCAGAATTTCAGTGGGCAGAGGACATTCATGTTCATATTGCAGGAACGCTTGTGTTTTTAAATCAGGATCAAAAACATATTCAAATCTGTTGCAGCAAGAGAATTAACCCATTGTATCCTTCTAGGATGTAAAGCTTTTGCATTTGGAATGCTTGCTTTTGTGACCGCCTCTAAGGCTGGTACAGGAGTTACGACAATAATGCGTTTCCCTTGAGCTAGAGCTCTTTCTTTTGCTACAGCGGTTTGAACTGCTGTCAGTATTTTTTCTGTTGAAGTGAAGCGCATTTCTGCTTGTGTATACAAATGTGATTTGTATGCTATTGGTACTTTTTCACCCTCATTAAATGTTAAATAGGTGAATCCGCATTGACCCGAAATTATTCGGATCACTAAATTGCGTTTATTTACGCGTGTTTGTAAGTGATTTGTTGCTAACATGTTAGCTTGGAGTGAACGCAGGATTTCTGTGTATTCTTGTGTCCAATGTTTTGTTGAAAAATCAGGTTTGATTAATTCGTAGAGAGGTTTAACCCTTTCTGCCTAATTTAGAATGTAAGTTCTTCCAAAATTTAGGAAACCCAAGATGGATTGTAAATTTTTCAGCGTTTTTGGAGGTTGGAGCAGCGCACACTTTTCTAAAAAGTTAGCTGCCAGGCTCTTGCCTTCACTTGAAGGCTCATATCCTAAGAAAAGGACATTGAGATGGGCAATTCTGGATTTTTTAAAGTTGAATTTATAGCCTTCAGAGGCGAAGCCCAATATAATGGTACCCACCCTGTTCAAGTGCCTATTCAGGTCATCGTCATTATCATAAATTTGTAGTAACTCTGTTACTCTTGCTGAGAAAAACCCCGGGCTGTTTTTGAACCCTGGTGGGAGTCGACAAAATTGACGCTGGGTCCCCATTATTGAGAAAGCTGTTAAGTACCTGCTTTCAGGTGCTATGTTTTGACAAAAGAAACCATTTGAAATGTCCAATGTGGTTTTATATTTTTTACACACAATGTTATTCATTAATGCTGTACTATGTGCATTTTGCACTGCAAATGTTTAGTGTTCAAGTGTCTGTAATCCAAAACTAGACGATATGTATTGTCTGGTTTGGATACAGGAAACAAAGGATTGTTCATTGAGGAGGTGCATGTTTCAATCACCCCTTGGTATTCAAGTTGATCTAAGATCTCCCTGACCTGTTTTTTAGCTTCTTGCTTTATTGGGTACTGCCTTTGTGCAGTAGGTTGATTTTTTAGCTGTATTTTGTGGTGAGGTGAGTCCTCATCCCATCCTACATGATTTTTGTATAATGCTGGGGCGTGGGCAACTGCCCATTTCCTGGCATAAGTATATTTTAGGTGAATTGGAATATGGTTGGAGAAAGCTGGCATAATGATGTCCTCGCCATGTGGGCACTCCCTGACAAAGTTTGGTGGCCAGTCCTTTACTGCTAGAAGTATATCATAACCCCTTGAAAGTTTCTCCCAAAAGAGTGCTTTCACTTTTCTTGGTATGTCTCCCTCCATTCGGAGTGTTATTTCATATAACTTTTGTGCAGTACTAACCCTGGTGTCTACAGTCTCTACTGTGATGTACTCATTCAAGTCCACTATCTCCAGAAGTTCCTTCAGGTTCTGGCGAGCTATTGTTACTTCTGCTGCACTGTCCAGCATTGTCTGAGCCCATTCTCCGTTCTTGAGTTGTTTTCTCAGTATTCTCGGCATGTCTGACCTTTTTGTGAATTGAGGTTTTGATTTATTTTTCTGAACATGTTTATCGTCTTTGGATTTCACGCGTTCTTTATGATCGGACCGTCCTCTTCTTTCTGATGTCTGTGATGATATCTGAAAGGTACGAGAGGAACGTGCATCAGTATCTTGATACCCGTCAGGTTTTCTTAAATTATCCCTATTCCTGAGGTTATACCTCCTTTCAGAGGGCTGCTTTTGAGGAGACCTACCTCGGGATTCAGAACGTGTCTCGTTTGAATTTTGTTTATTAGTTTCCCACTTCTTTTTAGAAGATGTAGAATTTTGTTTAATAGAGTCCTTCTCAGGACTTTCAGATAGTTTTGGCTTCAAAGGTTTTCCACCCAAACTATCTCTGCCTAATTCTGCATAAGATTTTTCTATTATTCTGGGTAGTTCATGTTGATGTTCTGTTACATCAAATTCCCTTAAGCGTTGGCGGATCGCCACTGATGCTGCCTCCCCTTTAATATTAGATAATATTATTGTAGAGACCTGGTCGAAGTTTTTCAGTAGTTTCATACCTAAATTCAGAGCAGGTTCTGCCCCGTATTCGTTTTGAATTTGTTTCAGGACATCTGATATTACTGCAATTGACGCAACACCATGTGTTTTAGTATAGATGGCAGCAAAGACTGTGCCCCAAGTGCTGCAGTCTTCCAGTTGTGGTGTGATCCCCATTGGTAAACAGATTGTTAGGATTCTGTGTTTCACATAAGGGCTAGTGTTTGGAAATACTGCTTCGATTTGAGTAATTTTTTGAGCTATCCAGAATGGAATTTGTGCACGTTTTGTGGGCATTTTACCCATGACTGCGTGTAAAGTCTGTGGAGTAATTTTTAGTGCATTCCCCTGTTGAGGGGTTTGATTTGGAATTGTTATAGGTGGTTGGACTGTGAAAGTCCGCATGACATATTGGACTAATTGTCTGTAAATTTTTATTAACTCTTGTAGTTGAGTAAGTAATTCTTCGTCTGACATTTCTTCAATGTCAGGATGAGGTGTGTAGCCGGCTAGAATCGGCCATGTTGCTCCTGGTCTACCTAGTGGACCGAGCCTGGTAATGTTTTAATGATGTTTTAGGGCGCCTTTAAACCAGAGATTATGCTCCTGGTATGTGAGTGGAATTTCAATATCCTCGAAAGGAATATATTCCTCTGGTGGTTCATCTTCTTTAAAGAAGTGAAATACTTTTGTTATTGGATTTGATTCTGGGAATACAATCCATGAATAGAATACCTCTGTCTGAAAGGATTCGTGTGCCTCTATCACGAAAACTGCTCTACCACCTCTTGGTGTTAGGCCTTGTTTTAGAGTGATGGCTCTCCTTAAGTTTGGAGGGATGTGTATAACACCCTCATCGGTTTCATTTAAACCTGTAAAATTAAAAGCTGTTACGACTGGGTCAGCCGCAGCTACACCGTTCTCGGTGTTAGTATCCCCGTTCAGGGACATTTTTGAAACAGAACAAGTTTCAAGGAAACAAAGATAAGGTGCACAATATTTTGGAACATTGTATCCTTCAACGTTGAACAAACCATACAGCTAATATATAGGATTTTTGTCCTATTCAGCTTTGGTGGATACTTAACCCTACCCACTCCAGACGTCTTATGGAGTAAGTGAGTAGGGGTCTCTGAGAAAAGCACGACTGAGTTACTCAGTATCTAGCGTTAAATTAGTGCCTTAGCAAACGTTGGGCGCCAAGTAGTGTAGTTCCTATTTCCCCAATAGGCTCTGCGCATTGGAATAATATACCCTATAGGTTTGGCATAGGACTGAGGTCAGTATGCCCCTATCGAGTATATTAAACTTAATTACTTTGTACCAGCTAACTCAGAGGCCACTAGAAACTCCTTGTAAACAAGAAGGGAGTAGTTTCTGGCAACCGCATAAACATGACAACTTTGTTTCCCTTTAGAATCGGAACACTCTCAGAATCGTGGAAACAACAGATAACAGTTTCACTCAGCTAATCGTGCATGCTTAGTTTCTTCAGAGTTACACAGAAAGAATAGACAGGCGTTTCAATAAAAGGATTTATTGAACAGTCTTGTTTCTCGTGTAAGATATGAGCTGTTACAATCATAAGACAGTATGCGAGATAGATTATGTACAGCGTAAGCAGTAGAAAGAAATACTGCGCTAGCATCATCTTTTAGCTATGACACATATTCATATACATAAATAACATAAGCTAAAAATGCGAGTACTCCTAAGATGCTTCTCTAATTAGTTCTACCCCAGTGTACCTAACCTAAGTGTAGTGCAAGGTAAGAAGTAGGTGATGTATTCTATAGTATGGTATGCTATAGTATGCCAAGTCTGGTATGTCAAGTCTGGTATGCCAAGAGTCCCTCTAGGTTCTAGTCAGCTCCATACCTTGAGAATGAGAGAGGTGGGAATCTCTTTCCGAGTCTCGAACTCTAACACCCCGCGAAGGGAGTCAGAACACTGGAAGCTGGATTCTCTGCGAGCAGTGATGACAGCGTCTCTTGTCAGTGCGTCAGGCCGGGACACGGGCTCCTCTAAAGTCGAGGTCTCCTCCTACTTGCTTGGGCAAGGGAAGGTATATTTATACCCGGTAGGTGCCTTGGAATGTTAGCATTGACGTAAAGTCGGGCAGAGGAAGACGTCAGGAATGAACCCTTAAGGAATAGCGGTTCATGCATAATAAATGAGTTCTTGGAGAAATCAATAATCCTGTGCTAGGGGAACTCCCAAGAGCTTAAGGGTCTGGTTTCTAAGAACTCGTTGTGACGTTGGGGTGGACGGATGTAGGTGACCATGCCTGTATTTGGATAGCATGGCTAATGCCTAAATAAGGACTGTGATCTTATGCCTATATAAGGGCAATGCGAATTGTGCCTATATAAGGACATGCATCAGGAAAACCTATATACGGACACCTAAAGCGGAATACAACAGTCTCTCTCTTACTCACTCGCCCTGCTTTTGTCTCTCGATCTCTCCCGTCTCAGTGTAGTATCCTCTTCCTGCTCTTCCTCCCCCACCATTTACCTTCAAGTATTTACACACTTTTCTCTCTCTCTCTCTCTTCCCCCCCTACTCTCCTGTCTTTCCTGCTTCCTTTACATGCTCGGGGTACGCAGGATCGCGGAATGATTGTTGTGTCAACTGCCACAGAGAAATATCTTGGCACCTTTTTCTGCGATGATTGAATGACATTTTGTGTATCATTTGGCCACTTACAGATGGGAGGATCCATTTTGGGCCAACTGAAGGTTTAAGTAACTCTAGAGATAATAAGAATCCGGAATTGGTTATGTGAAGTTTGCATCTTTCTGGTCCTGATGATGATCTGATTTGCTATGTGGGTCGAAAAGCCATCGACACTCTGGTTGAGAGGGACACTCATTGATTGATACTTTCTAGGACTGAAACTTGACTGGACTTTATTTTCTAGAAAGTGTACACCCAGAGTGGGACTCTACCCCGTTTTACTTTTATTGTGATCACTTTTCATTTTAGCGCAGCTATTTGCATGAGTATTCTGAGCAGTGTGTGTGCACACTTCACTGAGCACTTTACTGATTTTATGATGGTATTTACTGCATTAGACTATAATTGTTTTCTAGAATTCCGTTTTCTGTGGGATATTACATTTTTGGTCATATCTTGCATTGTTTTCATTTGTTGATCTTTTCTAAGCATTATACAAAACACTTAGTAGGTACTGACAAATTTTTAAGTATGTTACAACAGTGTCCGATTGGGGATCACTTAGTATCTAAATATTTTACAGCCTAGTCCACTTGGGTCTACAGGTTACTCCTGTGATTTTAGATAACAGAAGGGTACGCTGATAAAAATTTGATGTTATATCACCTAGTAAGGGTAACATTGGAGAAGTAACAGGTACTTCTGGAGCTTGTGTGAAGAGTAGACGGAAGTGTTTTACTCGTGTTTTACTCGTAGTGTATGTATTAGTAAAAGGAAAGGTTTTACTAAAGTGTGGAAGAAACTATCCTTTTCAAAATTAGTGGAAACTGGCACGATAGCGAATGTTTTATGTTGTTACTGAAATTTAATTAAGATTTATAGAGAAAATAAGTTTGCGTACATTTTTTGTAAAGGGAGGGTCAGTTGCCGGAGAGGGAGCTGACGTCACAAAACGCCGCGCTGTGGTAGGTTGAAACAGCGGGTGTGGAGAGACACTTGTAAAGGAGGGGTCAGTAGTCAGGAGTGGTACTGACGTCACAGGTGCCGCGCTGAGATTGGTTAAACCAGCGAGGACAGAAAAGAGCAGATTGTAAAGGAGGGGTTGACAGAGAAACGTCACCAAAAAGCTGCGCAAGGATTGGCTCGGAAATAAAAGATAGCAGACATTTGATTGATCACTCATGGATTTACCTATTCGAGGTTCTGTAAATAGTACTCTCAGAAAAGATGTACCTGGAGGTTCAAAAGATGTAAGTTTAGTAACTTCATCAGGAACAAAAAGTGCTACCATATTAACACCTGAAGATCTAGAAAGATGGGTACAAGGGTCAGTTAAACAGTGCACACCTCCAAAAGTACTGGATATCCATAAATTGAAAGTCGAATTAGAAGAAATAATAGCAGGAAATGTAGGAGTAGAACGCTTGAATACCTATGATGAAGAAGAATTATTATTCTTGTGCAGGAGTATCACTAGAAATGTAAAGATATTCCATGAAAAATTGTCCAATTTAGCACTACAGATGGGAATCGAAATAGGGAGATCAAAAGTATTACAGAAACCATATAGAGCAGAATTTGCGGACAAAGATTTAGAAAATATTAATGCATCTGGAAGAAGACTGCAAATAAGAGAATTAATGTTAGTTTTACAAAAACAGGGAGATCTAGATAAATGGAGATCTAGGTGGGCCAAGAAAAAGGAAGAAGCACGAACAAGTAGAACAGCATCAGAAAATGTGATGAAGGAAGCAGGAAAAGCAGACCAGATGTATCCAATGCGAGAAGTTGCGGGAGGAGGATATGTACATGTCCCATGGAGCAGACAGGATATTTTATCATTTACGAATGATTTTCCAAAATTGAGAGAAAAACCAATTGAATGGTACAAACAGGTTGAAAGGTTTGTGAAGGTGTCAAAGGTATTGTTGAAGGATTTAGATGGTTTGTTTGACATAGTGGTACCTGCCGATTTATGGACAGATTGTAAGATCACAGTCGATTGGCCTAGTGATGAATATCCCAGAGATCCGAAAACAGGTGCCCCGTCAAATGACGTAATGAAAAAGTATCAGCAGGTGATAACATACCTGAAAGGGAAAATACCACCGAAAGAAACAGATTGGGTGAAAATAGATCGAACAACCCAAGAAGCCAGTGAAACAGTACATTCTTATTATGAGCGTTTATTGCATTTGTTTAAACAGTATTGTGGATTTGAGGACATTGGAGACAAGAACATGAGTCAGTTTGTGTATCGATTTGCAAACTTGTGGCCTTTGCATCGGAGCGGAAGTACAGTTGTTTGGTCGGGTGAGGAGAAAGAGAAGCCCGACGAGGTACGGGCGCCCATCGACACCAGTCATCGGAGCATTTTTCTCTGAGTGTGATGGGACCCACACCCGCAGGCACCATCCGGCATTTGCTGAAAAGAACTCCGATAAAGTGACCCTTCGGGGGGACCCGCAGGGAATTGCAGCACCGGCCCTGCGAGGAGCAAATGCCCGATGATGAAGCATGACATCCTTTGGGATGTGTGAGGGCAACAGGAGCCCGACGAGGTACGGGCGCCCATCGACACTAGTCATCGGAGCATTTTGCTCTGAGAATGACGGGTTTCCTCAGGAGTGGCTTCGACCATTAATCACACTGTAGGATATACAGTAGTTTGACCCACCCTGAGGGTATCTGTTTTATACTTATTTTAATGGTGTACATCACTAACCTTTCTGGTTTTTAGTCCAGATGAAGCGCCAATGACCCTTGTGGCAGGCTAGGCGCGAAACATGTCGACTTATTACATCCAGGCACATTGTGCCGGTTGGGGTAATACTTTACCCACGGGGGTTGATTTGAATTTACCTTCTTACAAACAACCTCTGGACATTTTTAATTCACGTTGCACGCATTTTTCTCACCCTCATTAATAGGACCCACACCCCACACACCCGCAGGCACCATCCGGCATTTGCTGAAAAGAACTCCGATAAAGTGACCCTTCGGGGGACCCGCAGGGAATTGCAGCGCCGGCCTGGAGCAAATGCCCGATGATGAAGCATGACATCCTTTGGGATGTGTGAGGGCAACAGGAGGCAAGACACAGACATTGGATACCCAGGAGGGAGTGGTAAGAATGATTATATGACATCACAATTTCTTTTGCAGGACAATTACTGTAAATACGACTCATGATGGTGCCTAGGAGAGGGGAAGAAGGAGTGCATACTTGGCGCATCCTTACAGGTAGATCAGTCTGGTCCATATGTTGAAGGAAATGTGAAAGGTAATGATATTACTTTCCTTTTGGACACTGGTGCTACTAGGTCTACTGTGAGATCAGCAGACATCCCAGACCTTCCTCTCTCGGGTGAAGATATCCAAGTAGTAGGGGTAGCTAATCAAAGAATTAGAACACCTCTTACAGAACCAATGGAAGTCAAAATAGGAAACTTCAGAGAAATGCACCAATTTGTAGTGTGTGATTCTAGCCCAGTGAATTTATTAGGTAGAGATTTATTGTGCAAAATGAACTGTACAATTTTCTGCACGCCAGATGGTGTGGCAGTTCAGACACCAGATGAGGGCCATGTATATAAAATTATGGTTGCAAAACAAGGTACAGAAATAGATGAAATGTTTTCGTTGATAACAAAAGATGAGTTACCAGAAGAATTAAAAGGTACAGTAAACCAAATAGTATGGGATTTCTCCGGAAAAGAAGCAGGGCTTATGGCAAAAATAGATCCAGTTCAAATTACTGTAAAAGAAGGTGCGATTTTCCCAAATACTAAACAATACAAAATGAGTGCAGAAGTAAAAGCAGGAGTCATTGAAGAAATCAATCGAATGGTAAAACAAAACATTCTAAAAGAAGTAACGAGTAGCCCATGTAATTCACCAATCATGGGACTAAAGAAACCTAGTGGAAAATATAGGATTGTTCAGGACCTGCGTAAAATAAACAAGATTGTGGAACCTTGTTGTCCCATAGTACCAAATCCTGCAGTAATTCTATACCAGATCCCTTGGAATGCAGGATGGTTCACAGTAATTGATTTGTGTCAAGCATTCTTTTCAATACCATTGCATCCAGACAGCATCTTTTCTCATTTAAATTTGAGAACAAGGTATATGTGTGGAATCGTGTTCCTCAGGGGTACACAGAAAGTCCTTCCATCTTCAACCAGATACTGAAAAAGTGCCTTGAAAAACTAGTGATGCCAGGAAGCTCAGTTTTAGTTCAATATATCGACGACTTATTAGTAGTGTCGACCACCAGAGAAGACTGTGTTGTTGATTCCATAGCATTATTAAATCTTTTGGCTGAGGAAGGGCATAAAGTCTCACCTGAAAAGTTAGTTTTGCAGGACAGCTGTTAAATATCTGGGACATCAAATTGAGAGGGGAAAAAGAAGAATAACCTCTGAAAGAGTAGAATTAATAAAGAGAATGCAAATGCCTGTAACGCAAAGACAAGTGCGAATGTTCCTAGGAATAGTAGGATACTGTCGACAATGGATACCAAATTTTTCCATGTTAGCTAAGCCCTTAATTAACATGACGAAAAAAAAAGCAAAGGACCCTGTTGAGTGGGAGGATGAAAGTGTAGAGGCTTTTGTAAAATTGAGAAACGCACTTTGTTCAGCACCTGCTTTAGGCATGCCTGATTATAAAAGAGAATTCGCATTATTCTGTCAAGAGAGAGAAAACTGTGCACTCTGTCCTAACTCAGAGACATGGACTAGACAGACGTCCTATAGCGTACTTTTCTGCTACATTGGACCCAGTAGCAGCTGTGTTGCCAGGATGCTTAAAAGCAGTGGCAGCAACTTGTTTGAGCATTGAACAAAGCGAGTCAATTGTGATGGGACATCCTGTAAAAGTGTTTGTTCCACATGCAGTTGTGATTCTATTGACAAGAACCCGAACTCAGCATCTTACTCCTAGTCGGCTGACTAAATATGAAAGGATAATTATGGGTGCTGAAAATGTGACCATGGTAAGGTGTACAATAATAAATCCAGCAACTTTATTGCCGGACCCATATCATGAAACAAATAAAGATGACGAAGAAGATGAACATGATTGTGTACAAATTACAGAATTATGTACAAAACCACGCCCAGAACAGAGGAACAGCCTCTTAAAAAGCCAGACAGGGAGCTATTTGTCGATGGTTCATGTCAAAGACATGAAGATGGTAAACTAACTGCTGCCTATGCGGTATGTGAATTGACTGGAATAGTCGAAGCATCCTATTTACCAGGAGTAAAATCTGCACAAGTAGCTGAATTGATTGCTTTGATAAAAGCTTGCAAAATTGGGAGGAATCAGAGAGTGACCATATTTACAGATAGTCAATATGGTTACGGGGTTGTGCATGATTTTGGCCAACTGTGGATGCAGAGGGATTTCATGACTTCTTCAGGATCCCCCATTAAAAATGGACAATTTGTAAGGGAATTACTAGAAGCAATACAATCACCAAAAGAATTGGCTGTGGTGAAATGTGCCGCACACCAGTCAGGAGATGACTGGGTGGTAGTCGGCAACAGATATGCAGACTTGGTGGCTCAACATTGTGCCAAAACAAGAACGTCAGTCAATAAGAGGGTGGAAAGAATGGGAATCAGCTGCCAACTTATGCTGTATATGCCACCTGAAACTTGGAATGAGGTGAAGAAATTGCAAGATGAGGTTGATGAAAGTGAGAAAAATTTATGGATCAAAGTGGGTTGCTCCCAAAGAGGAGAAGATGAAGTATGGATCAGTGCAGATGGTAGACCAGTCATGCCAGACTGTTTACTCTCACAAATGGCCAGAATGCATCATGGAGACACACATATAGGGAGAGATGCAATGATTAGGCTGTTCAGACAAAATTGGTACAATCCCAAATTCAGGGCTGTTGCAGAGAGTCTTTGCCAGAGATGTCTAACTTGCCAAATGCATAATCCAGGCAGGAAAACTATAATTGGGTTTGGAAAAATTGGAAAGGCAGAGGGCCCATTTATAAGACTCCAGTTCGACTTCATACAGTTACCACCATGTAGAGGGCTAAAATACGTACTAGTTATAGTGTGTCTGTTTTCAAAGTGGGTGGAGGCTTACCCTACTAGGAGAAATGACAGTATTACAGTTGCAAAACTGTTGTTACGTGAGCTCATACCTAGGTTTGGTTTCCCAGTATCTTTGGAATCAGATAGAGGAAAACACTTTAATAGCGAAGTGATCCAGATAGTCTGTGAAGCATTTCAAATCAAGCAGAAATTGCACTGTGCATATCGCCCAGAGGCTTCTGGAGTGGTTGAACAATTAAATGGCACTAGAAAGTCAAGATTGGGAAAAATGTGTGCATCAACATCATTCGAGTGGCCAGACGCATTGCCACTTGTCTTGATGGGAATCAGAAGCATACCTGACAGAACAAAAGGATTGAGCCCCCATGAAATAATGATGGGAAGAGCAATGAGACAAACACATGTTCCCACAAACAAATTAGTAAATATATCTGATGATATGGTTCTGGATTATTGCAAAGGATTGGCTGACCTAGTGTGTTCTGTCTCTCATCAGGTTGGAGAAGACGCAGTTTCCAGGCAGCCTGAACTAGAACATGATCTGAATCCTGGTGATTGGGTGGTAGTGAAGAATCACACCAGAGAAACGTGTCTATCACCCAGGTGGAGCAGACCTTGTCAAGTTATATTGACCACCAATACAGCAGTGAAGTGTGCAAGATTTCCTAATTGGATTCACGTAAGCCACACAAAGAGAGTACCAGAACCTGAAGAAGAGAATCTACAGACAACGCCAATCACTGAAGAAGCTGAAGGTTGCGCAGCTGAGGAATCTCAGGCTAGAGGTTCGAGAGAAGCTGACGGAGAACAACCGAGCACAAGTCAGGATTGGATACCAGTGGTAGAAGTTCCTGAAGTATACCACAGAACAAGAAGTCAAGCGAAATTGGAAGAAATTGAAGAAGATCAGATAGGTGAAGAAGAAGAAGTTCAGGATGAAGAAGAAAAGATAGTAAAAGATCCTGAACTAAATCAGATAGGGAAAGAAAATTTGACTAAAAACAGTGAAGATTTAATTGATTTTACACAGGGAAAGACAGGTTTAGAAGAATCAGGTCAGGCTGCAGAAGTTCACAGTGCAATAAGCCCTGATCAGAAGCAGTTAGATCAAGAAGAATCCACTAAAGAAAAAGGGGTAAATACAAATAAACAAAGAAATAAAAAAGGTACAAAGCCAACATCTTGAAAGTCATTGTGGAGCTACTGAAAAGAAACCAATCAGACCTGAAAAAGAACAAACAAAAGAGGCAGTAATCAAAGAAAACAAAACAGTATTGAGCAGTGAAAATAACGAGATCTTTGAAGACGTAAACAGAGAAACAGTGCCAACAAAGAAAACAAGAAAAGGAGATCATTGGCCAAGTGTCATTAAGAGTAAAATACCACATGACAACCAGAAGTGAAGATCCAGAACAAGTACCTGAAGTGACAAGCCAAACTGAACAAGAGAAAAAGTCAGGAAAAAGAAAAAGTAAAAGACTGAGACTTGTGAATAACAAATTCAAGGGTCCTGACTGGACTTATATTATTCTTGAAGATTTTGAAAGCTCAGAGTCAAGTGACAGTGGTGGCGAAGGAACAAGTGCAGAACTAACATACGAAGAAGAAACAAGACCACCCTGACTAAACAAAAGAATCCTCTAAAGAAAAGAAGGAGATAAGAAGAGAAATCTTCCTTGTCGAAAAATGCCTGATAGAGTTATTGGGAGACCAAAATGAAATTGTTGTAGGAGATGCTGTGCAATCTGCATATGTAGTCTAGTATTGGTGCTTATAGTATGGTTAGTCCTGATTGTAGCAATTCCTTACCTTATGAGAATAGATAAGATAAATAATTAAACTAAAGGGAGGACAGCAAACATGAAGGGCAGTAGAGTAGAATTAATGGCAGAAGATGAGGCAGAAATTCATCATGAAATAGCTGATAACGACACTAGTTTAAATGTTTTCACAAAGTTATTGTTTCAGTATGTAGACACAATGGAAGTTAGTAATTGTTATGTCTGTATTAAATTACCTGAATCAGTAGCAGAAGGATTAACATACCATCATTTACCACTGACATATGGCATCTCATGTAGTGTATTAACAAGTTTATTTTATAGAACAGGTAGGCTACAGTATTATTATTCAAACTTAGATGTGATATTTTCAGAGGTTCCGATTCGCAAGAATATGAACCCAGTGCTTACTAGTCAAGACGCACAGTTTATGGGAGAGTTTTTCTTAACAATGAAATCGATAGACATAACACATGCACATAGACACAATCTAACATGTTCTTTATTAAAAGAAGAAAAGATATTTTTGAATTTAGAAGAAGATAGAAGACATGATTTTCAAAAGAAAGCTTCAGAGCATAAGGCTCAGTTGCCACCTTGGGTGGAGAAGGAAGGGAGTTATACACCTGGTAAAGCTCAAGCTGCAATGGCTCTGGATTTCGTAAAGAAAGGGAAAATTTGTCTTCATAGGTTAAAGACTGATTATAACAATGTTTTCATTGGTACCAGTGAATGTGAACATAATTTTCTAATTATTGGAGGTTGGGGACTCAAAGGAGGAACAGATACAGTTTTTCCTGGAATTTATTATGTATGCAGGAATAAGGCTTACTTTAGGCTTCCTGCAAGATGGTATGGAAGCTGTTATTTTGGAATAGTTTTTCCAAAGATATACCACGTAAAAAGAAACACTGGAAGCAATGAAAACAATAATGAATTAATACGTAGTAAAAGAGCTAGTTTTTTAGAAATTGTAGGTGATATATTTGGTGCATTGATACAGTCAGTGGGAATAATTCTGAACTCAAGGAAAATATGCAAACTGTCTACAGTGGTTGATCGTTTATCAACGGATACTGCTGGAGGTTTTCTAATGATTAATACAGAGATGGTTGCGATTAGATCTATGGTAATGCAAAATAGACTTGCTCTTGACATTCTATTGGCAAAAGAAGGAGGAGTCTGTAAATTATTGAAGACGAAACATTGTTGCACTTATATTCCTGATAAGAGTGCAGAAATTGGAACATATATTCAGAACATAACTAAACTTGAGAAAGAACTAAAACCACTGGAAGTTGATAGTGTATGGGAAAGATTGACAAATAGTATCTCGTCAATTGGAACCTGGTTTGCTAATATAGGGAAAGGACTTATAGGTCAAATGCTAGTACCCTTAGCAGGGATAGCAATAATAATTTTAGCAATAACAATATGGTGCAAATGTTGTAGAAAGAATGGAACATATAAAGTGACAGGAAAAGGAAAGAAGAGAAAACTGGATGAAATCGAACTAGAAGAATGGAGAAGTGATTTATACAAGAAATTAAAAGGAGACTAAGAATAGAAAAAGTAAAAATGAGAATGAAACGATTTGCTAAAAGTTGGCATCTGATTGAGGGTAGTATTTTGATGGCTCAGAAACGCCATCAGAGAGGGGATTGATGGAGCAAGGTTTCAAAAATGAAACTTGCTTGTATGCAATCCTCCTCATAGTATTAATTTATTAAATTTGTACTGTCAATACTAATCTTTGCATTCACAAACACAGAAGGGATAGACGCTTGCCTATGTGTTTTACTAATGAATAACGCTTGTCTATAAACCAAGATGGCCGCTAAAAGCGCGGGAACTTCATTGCGCATGTCGCAACCTGATCACATTGTGTGACGTCTTTCTTTGCTTGGTGGGAAACTTCTGCGCAGTGTGCATTAAAATGGCCGCTAAATGTTTTCACATGCTTAAGTTTGCTCATGTCATTATTAAATTGTCGTTTTCTTAACGCTACTAATGCAGGATAGTATTTTGATTAAATGGGAATAGAGTAGGGAAAGTGGGTATACAGTGAAACTTTTTATTTGGGATTTTAATATTTTCTTCTTACACTTTTAGTAATTCGTAAACTTGGGCCTGGGTTGGTGTCTTGAAACTCGAGAGACAGAGGGTTCTGCGCATGTGTCCTGTATGCCTGCCAAGTGAAGTCAACTTGGACGTCTCCCAAGGCCACGACCTATTGGCCGAAGATGATGTACCCAATGTTTCCGGCGGACAAATTGTTACTTTTCTCCTGTAAAATGTATAACATTTGTCGTGAGACGGGTGGGAAATAAAGCGAATGTATTAATTTGAAGGGGAGGGAACGTAAAGACAATAGGCTTTACAATTTAGGCCAAATCGATATGGTGCGAGAATCCACCCCCTGTCCCTGTCCAATCAGAGGTAGTGGTCCCATATTTTAGCAACATTAAGGGGAGGTACATGGGTGTAGACGGGTATAATAGAATATAGCATTAGTAAATTAGTCAGAAGAGCATGCGTTCACGAAGAACAGGCGTCCATACTGCCAGAGCGCTCTCAACTCCAGACTGCCCAGCTGATCGGTTGCTGACTGAATTCCTGTCCGGAAGAGGTCTTGAGGAGGGGGCGGCGGAGTCCATTAGACGGGAGAATCGAGAGAAGTCGAGTATCAGAGAGGGGAACGGCGCAGGCGTTGTTGTAGAGAGGTTACCGGTCCTGTCCTGATCCTGGAAGAAGTCTTTGCTCTTCATCCTTCCTGGGTCCTATCTTTTCCAACTCCTTGGCCAAGGGGCTTGGTTCTCGCATTTAGGTAACTATACTGCAACCTTTAGTTGCGCTGCTGTCTCTATCTTCTCCTTTTCCTTAAACACGGTCATTTATTAGCAAAATCATTTTTATGCTTTTTCTTGGGTATTTCAATCAAGTACCGTGTTTTCTGTATTTTACTCCGCTAAAACTTTAGATAAACATTTTAAAACTTCCTGACTCAGTGATTATTTCAGGATTATGTACTATAATGAACGTCACTCATTTTAAACTTCCCAATTAGCAAAGGATCCATTGGTAAGTTATTACTCTTCAATCAGAAGGTAATTGGTAGCAGGGACTTTGATAAAAGAGTACATCTGACACCCAGCGTAAGTATTAGTGTAGTGTGAATGTATGGGCCCAAGTGAGTATATGGTGTATGATTGTTATTGGCTAATATTGCGCTGGATCACCCTGACTCCACCCATCTCCATAGGTTCAGGCCCTTGTTTCTGCTCCACAGGCCCTCTATTTTTGCTTCTCACATTTACAACACGAGAGGCCTGAAAACGATTCCTCTCCCCAAGTCTCAGACAATCGGTGGTTCAATTTTACCACCAAGTCGATGAAAGCTGAACAATCATCGGGAGGATCCACCTCCTGGGACACAATGTCCTTCAACTCTTCACTCAACCCCTGATAAAACAAAGAGGTTCTTTTTGCCATGGGCCAATGTGTCTCTGAAACCAGGCGATTAAATGAAGAGACATAAGACAACAAATCCTGCTTACCCTGTCTCAATTTCAATAATTCAGCATCGCTGGCTTGCATAAATGCATGCTTAGCAAACAACGCATTTTCTCCCTAAATGCCAAGTAATTATACAACACAGGATCGTCACTATCCACTAGCGGAACAGCCCACGTCGCTGCCGTACCCGCCAAGTAAGAGATAATAAAAGCCACCTTGGCTGAATCATCTGGAAACGCTGTGGGACAGCACATAAAATGCAGGTGACACTGATTCATAAACACACTGTATTTATTACAGTCACCCGTAAATAGTTCCGGTACAGCCAAAGGGACAGGAGTGGGTGTAGTTACTGTAACCGCTATAGGAGTGCTACCACTAGCCCCTTGCCCTGACGCTCCATCAAACTGAAAAGTGGCGGGTTGTACTATAGGTCCCTGACCCTTCAAGGAAGGACCCTTACCCGAACCCCAAGCCTGCTCCCTAAACGTACTTAACTCCTGATGTAACCCATGATTCTCTTGCCTCAAATCTTGTACCTCAGTCTGGAGGGACGTAATAGCGGCCATTAATTCCTGCATAGTAGGAACCCCATCCTCCCCCACTCTATTCCCAGCCTCATCCATCTTCGCTCGGGCAGTGTGTCAATTCGTGGGCTTGGTTTTCTGTCCTGTTACCACCAGATTCCACCCAACACTGCAGAAGCGAAGATATGCCCAGTCCACTACCCCTGTCCTGGCAGCTACCACCAGTATAAACACAGTAAATAGCCGCCAGGAACACAGGGAGAGGGTGGGGGTAGAGAGGGAATACACAAGGAGTCAACACCCGGGCAACACACTCCCCTCCAACTACTATAGGAAAGTAGAAAGCGCATATAACCTGTAGAAAAACAAACGACAGGAATTCAAATTAACACCAATAAACATCACTCATGAACATGCATGATCAGGCACTGCTTGGCGCATGAAAAGACAAACTCTTACCCGTATTACGAGCACAAGTTGCCCATCCATCAAGGATTATGTTGAGTCCAAAACTCGTTTTTACGAGTAGAAAGGAGGCAAAAGAGATTCCCCCAATTTCCAGTGCGTTTTTCCTCAGGTATAAAATGCAAGGGGAAAAAGTCTGGCACAGACATAACCAGCATTTGCAATGCAATAGGTCTCGCATTTGCGGGAGTTTGAGCTATTGGCATTGCAAATGACAATGCCTTTTATTTATGTGTTGATTTTCAAAACAGATAAATAAAAGGCATTGTCATTCATAATGCCAATAGCTTAAACTCTCGCAAATGTGAGACCTATTGCATTGCAAATGCTTGTTCATATTTACTATGAAAAGAGAATTGTGTAAACTAGTTCCACAAGCTCTTTTAATCTTTGGTCGACAGAGATACATTAGAGTTTAGCTTTTCAGACAGCAGAAACCAATGAAAGATGAACCATAAGTCAGCAAAGAAAGAAAAATTGAACCAAGAAAGATACAATGAAATAAAAAACCACTGCTTAAACGAAACAGGTAAAACCTAAAATTCCTACATACACTATCACCGTGGGCTGCGTCACCCCAGCTTTGTAGTCTGCTTTCTATACAAGTAGATGCCGGTTGGTTAGGCATAGAAAGAGCAGCACTAGCCCCCGTTCAACCTGCCACTTTACCTTCAGCTGTCCCACCAGCTTCATGAACTGCAGCAAGTGCTTCATGCCGCACACAGGAGTTTGCAGACGCTGCGGTGCACGTTCGGGAGCCGCCAACAGTGAACACACAGAAGGAGGGTTACCGGCTGCCAGAAACACGAGGGTGGTAGGACCCTACGAAACGTGCAAAAACGTCTCGGCTTCACGCAAGCGCAGTACCGGACCCTCTATCTCTACCGGAAAAGTAAACACTAGGGACGATAGTTAATATATATGCTAAAACAGCTTTGCGAAGACGCGCACTCATTTTTATGAAAAAAAATACCAATTTCGCTGCAGTTTAATATAAATGATTCTCCCACTGCTTTGAAACTAAAAGTTCAGATAGGACCGGCATTTCCTTCTGTAAATTAGAACATTTCCCACGGAAATGTAGTACTCGGTTACATTAATCACGGTACACTGTTAAGCAACACGACAGTAAAACTCTGGCAACACCTCCATTCGCACGACCGTATTTAACATGCAGATCACATGACTTTGCGCTCATTTGGCAACACGTCAAAAAGATGAATGCGAGTTGGTCGGACATGCCTCTGTGAGTGGGCTGCGTGTGCGCGCGCCGCGGAGCCCTCCGTCCACACACAGCGCCCGGGAGAGGTGGCCACAAATCACTCCTTCCAAACGAACACGCACTGCTGCGGAATATTGAGACCGCTTCCCAAGTCACTCAATCAATATCGACCCCGGAGATCTGGAAGGCAATCAGACCAATGTCCACCAAAACAGACTGCCCCTTGCGTGTAACATTTAGCCGAAGCCCCAGAGGCAGCGCCCTGCAGAGCCCGAGTCCTCGGAATGCAGCTCCTGTGTGGCATCCGTGGACTTCCTGCTTTTTGCTCGCACAGCAGCAGCTTTCCGAAGCTGCCTTCACTCGCTGCTAGTTGGTGCAAACAGTTGGCAGACGTGGCTTTTGTCTTAATATTTGCACAAGTTCCTCAGAAGCATGTTTGCGCCTCCGTCGCTGCTGCAGCCGATTACCCTGATCCAGGCGAGCTGTTAACTGAAGCTGGCATCTCTCTCCGTGCATAAATGTCACTCGCCACAGTGCGCCATGAGCGTGCACATTGGCTGTCCAGCCGCAACCTACAAGAGACGCCGTGAGCGTGCACATCGGCTGTCCGGGCGCAAGCTGAAAGTCACGCCGTGGGCGTGCCCATGTGCTGTCCGCGACTAAGCTGATAGACACGCCGTGAGCGTGCACATCGGCTGTCTGG
Organism: Calotriton arnoldi; assembly: GCA_963921515.1. Classification (NCBI taxonomy): domain Eukaryota; kingdom Metazoa; phylum Chordata; class Amphibia; order Caudata; family Salamandridae; genus Calotriton; species Calotriton arnoldi. The sequence continues at coordinate 161,415 of CAWUFW010012220.1, read as the reverse complement.
GAAAGTGCACATCTCCTGTCCCCCTTCCAAACTAAGTCGACGACAATATATCTCGCTAGCGAGCAGCTTCGCTGCGTCGCTAGGCGAGACCTAAAAAACCCCCATTTAGGAACTAAGAAAACAAACCCCAAAAAGAAAGAAAAATACGTCCATGAACAACATCTGACGGGTTGTAAAAAAGAACCCTAGCGTGTAAAATGTCCATAAAACGACAGTGACGGGTTGTAGAAATCCAGGCAGTAGCCCAGGGGAAAGAAACAGGCACGCAGCCGCGCACCTGTAAATCTATTCAATCCGGTAACATGAAGAAAGGATACCAGATGCCCAGCGATTTCACATCCAATGAGGGGGGGGGGAAACAATGTCCCAGAACAAGAAACGCCCGCAAGCCTGCGAGCGGCAAGTCCAAGAGGGGAGACGAGGCAAGAAGATCCGAAATGCAGGAAACAAAGGCGAAGTCCTTCCGGGTAAGAAGACCGGGAAACGAAACCAAGCAAAGAGGTCCAGCTGTCGGCCCGTTTTATACCCCTACAATCGCGCCAATTTGCGCGCGCACCAGCAGTCCTGCTCATGCATCCACATAGAGAGAGGAGAAGAGAAGGTAGGCACCCATCTAATCCCTAACAGGTGACACAAGGATGAGTTTCAGATGTACGATTGCCGAAGCAAACCAAGCGGGTGTAAAATAATCCCCCAGCAGATCTGCACGCAGAGCAGTCAAGCAGCAAACTTAACTTTGGCCAGTCCTTTGTTGGACTCAGGCTTTGTAAAGCCTTAACAAATATTTGATTCTAGAAGTCCCCCAGTGAACTGATGGGTTGTGCAAAATTAGATTATGGTACACTGCGTCCAGAAAAGCAAATGGAAGTTACTGCAGTAGTAATTCCCTCATGAAGGACACTATCCACAAAGAACTGCATGCCTAGCCATATAATATGCAACAACATGCACAAGGATTTCACAACCTCACCACTTAGATGCAAGTTGAAGTGAATGAGCCCAGTATGGGGTAAAAGTAACAGACTCAGCATGGACAGAGTATGAAGACTACTCTCCTGTGGATATGCATAAAAGACCACTAGAAACCCAGCAATGACCAACAATCAGTCTCCACATAGGATAGTGCCCTTGTCCATAAGATGTGTGTGTTTTTGGGCTGGTAGAACAACAAAAACGAAAGGAGCACTTAATGTGGGCTCACAGGTGTCAAGTCTAATGGGAGACAAGAGTCTACCAGGAAACAGAAGAAAATCCTGGATGACATTTCTCCACAGAGTGGTTAATACTTTCACTCTCAAAAGATGTATTACAATATAAAAACTAGTCACAGAGGAAATTAGTGTGTGCTCTGGTATTCCAGGAAGCGAAAGGGGTGGTGTCACTTGTGTGAGTGAGGCTGAGCGGAAATTATGCTCTGCAAGTGGCAATTAAATGTCTACGAACAATTTAAGTATAGAGAGCTCCCAGCCCTTTTGCATGAACCAGAGCTTTGCCAGGAAGTTTTATTAAATTATTCTTCTAGGTTAAAAAAATAAAAATAAAAAAAGATATCCTGTATTAGGGACGAGGTTATTATTTAACATGCACACTGAAAACCATGCAAAACAGAAACAATAACGTATTTGTTGAACAGACAGTATAGACGCCCTTCTGTAATCTGGAAGGAGGCAATTGAAGGCACATTAACTATATTTCTAGGGGTAAACCTGTACTTACACAAAAGACAGGAGAGGCAATAGAACTAAAACACCAGAAGGAAGAGATCGCATAATTCAGAAACAAATAAAATTGCAAGGGCTTCAGGACGAACTGAAACTGTTTTAGTGATAAGAGTTCAACATTAAACACAATTACAAATTTGCCTGCGCATGTAACCTGTTAGGGTAAAGCTTCTAGTGCTTACAAGGGAGTTAACTGTCACATTAGGAGTAATGCTGCTGCACCAGCAGTGTGCCAGTGTTTCGTCTGAACTGTATTTATTGCAGAGTTGGGGGTTGTTTGCCAATAGGAGTTTTATGTGTTTCTTTCCTTCTTTTTGTGCTTGTCTGTTTGAAAGATGACTGCTGTGCTGCAGAAAGTTCGAGAGTGAGCCAATGCTGAAGCACCTGTGATGTTATCAACAGACCAATGGTGCTGAGAGGAGAATGTGCGTCAGCTGGGAGTAGGAGACTGAAGAGGGAGGAGTCGGGAGTAGAAGGGGCAAGAGGTAGAAGGCAAGAGCCCCATTTTGTTAGGCAACCCTGATAAAAGCCTTCATGCAGAAAGCACGTGAGGTAACTCACAGTGAGAGGTGGCCTGGGCCTCACAGGCTTATCCTGAGGCACAAGGTTCGCGAAACCCTGGGTGAGTTTCACTCAACCAACGTCTTAGTAGGAGAGATGCCGATGAGAGGCGGACTCGGAGGGAAGTAGTATCACAAATGACTTGCCAGGTTTCCCACCTCTGAGCAGCACTCACGTAATGGACTCTTTTCCTTGTCAGCCTGCGGCAATATTAGTTAATTGCCAGGTGTGAGTGAGAGAAAAGTGCGAGAGGAATGTGCCAAATGTCATAGCAGGGACACAAGGAGACGCCTGTTGGTACAGTCATCTATAGGTTCACCACAGTCCCAAGGATATACAGGTAACGCAGTTCTAATCACCAAGATCTGGTGAAAGAAGATTTGAAAAAGTTATGCATTCAGTTCAAACTCAAAACTAGTCTTTAAAAGCGAATGTGGCTATAATATGTGCCCCCTTGAACGAAGAAAAGATGTAAAAGCAGTCTGGTCCAGTAAAATACGACCTGTATGTTTCAGCTGCTTGGTTAAAAGTTAAAAGAATGATTAACACCCAAAGACAATTGTTTACATATAAGAATGCATGTGCTGGTCTTAAATGGAAATATTTTGTAGGGGTCAGCAGATCTGAGAAACACCAGTTAGGCAATATGGAGACAATAGCAGAATGAAGCAACAGTTCACGTAGAACATCACGGAAGGAAACTACTTTGACTCCCAGGAAGATGCAAACAAATATTCACATCAGAGTGTCATTGCTTGGGCTGGATTGTGCGAGTGAGACCCATTCTCTGTAACAACGCTGCTGTTCACTTAAGAACTTCTGGAAGACACAGTAAGACACCACAATGCAGGAGGCCCTCACTGTTTTGTGAGCCTACCGCGATGATGGTCAACAAGCATAAGAAAGTGATAGTTTTGTTACCTGCTCAATAACGTAGAAGGCAAACTCCAACCGTTGGCTTTGTAGCATTGGTATCAAGTGGCGGAAATAAATGGGAAGGTGCTCATGACGGTTCCGAAATGGGATCAGCACTGCCACCTATTAAAAAACAATGGCACCTTAATAACAAAGGCAACTGTCAAGGCAATCAACATCCATACTTTAACAGGGCATGAATGATTCATTAGGGCTTCAGTAGATTTTTAAAGAATATTACAGTTACACCACAAAGCCAGTTTCGGGCAAAATGGAAAATATGTATTTGATCAATATGCTACAAAAAAGACTCTAGGCCACTTCTGAAATGTAGGGGAAACAGAAAGCGGATTTATTCTAAAATACTTTGCAAAAAATGTATAAAAGTGATTACAATGAATATCCCTTTTTCCCCATCAATAATACATCTCTCTGATGGATAACAAAAATGTATTCCTCCCCCACAGGTGAAAGCAGGGTTCATATCAGGAAGATGGAACCAGCCACCGTGGACCAACATCGGACACCTGTGGCCTACCAGCAAAAATGTTACCAACATGATATGTTAGAGTGTTCAACTGCATTAGACATACATACACAAGGCCCCAACACACACAAACCAACACACACACACACACACACACACACAAACCAACCAACCCACACAAGCCCCCCCACACCTACACAAGGAGAGGAATAGGAATATCTAACATTTTGAAAGGCAGAATGACTCAATCAACTTAATCCAACTGCAACAGTACCATTTTCAGGCAGTCATGATATGAAGGCACCGCCTTATGAACAATCTGAAAATGATCAGATTAGCGGAGAAAACCAAAAGAATTTATTTGCATGCTGGGGGACAACACGGATTGCTAAGTCTGAGTTAGGGCAAACCTTTTTTTAGGAAGATGCCTAGAATCGCACTAACGATGGCGGGAGGATACTGCTCTCTGGAAAATACGCAAGAATCTACTTGTACTTGCCGAAGGCAGGCACAGTGGGTGAGTAGAACCAGAGTTCGTTTTCACCTTGTAGGCAGGAATATGTAGGTGAATGGCGCGAGTACAAACCAGTTAAATGTTTTGAAAACAGCAGTGCACCCAACTAGTGTCAGCGTGTGAGGCTTAAAAGTGTGACACAATTGTGTACAATGCAATATTTTGCAAATGCCTTAAAATCACCTGTCTAGATGGATGCAATCATGAGGAGCAGGAAAACTAACTGAAGGTTCTCTTTAAAAAAAAAAAAAAAAAAAAGCCATTTGATGGCAAACTGCACTTAGAAGCACATCCCCCTACATAACATGCAACACAGGATGCAACACATACATTAAAATCAGATGAAAACAAAGAGAACAAGCATTTGCAATGCAATCGGTCTCGCCTTTGGGACCTTATATGTATTTAGCTATGCAGCACATTAGCCTGGGTGCTGAAACATCTACTGTTCTTTAACATGGAGGGAAAGTAAGCACCAAACTGCATGACACGCCAGGTATGGGAACACATGGAGAGAAATATTGCCTTTCAGCGGGAAATGGTATAGTCCAAAGCTCCGTTTTTAATATAAAATCAGGGCATCGGTGGTCATATCACTGAAAATACAAGATTTGAAAAAAATATTAATTTCTACGGGTGCTCATGGAAGACAATTTCTACGGACTGGAATCTAGAGAATGCTAAAGTGATTATGGCATTTTACTGACTTCTGCTGGTCGTTTTCTATCAAGACAGTTAAATAGAGGCAGTTGAACAGAAAAAAGTCCCTAAGAGGATGCAGACAAGTCCTACGGCTGATCTCCACGGCCCACAAAGTACATACACATATAAGTATATACTAAAGTATATACAAGAGGTCTCGAATGCTCGACCTAAAAAGTGAAAACATAAAAACATACAATAACGAAATTTAATAAGAGTAGCACAAAGGAAACCTTGTTTAAAAAAAAAGCTACATTTGGGGATATTGATTACACCAAAATGTGCAACAGAATGACAGAATAAGACTTGGAGGACGACGGGTAAGACATGAATTTAAGTTCTTTTGAAACAAACATAGGAATAGGTACGAGTGATTCAGCTATAGGGCAGTAGCTGAAACGACTTAACTGAACAGCCTGTTACTTCTTAGCCAGATGCAGACGCCAAGACAGGGCAAATGGCTGTAGGTGTTTTGTAGTGTAGATGAAACCAGTGCTGATGACCATCAAGGGGATCGATTCCCACTCAAAACAAATGCCTTGGTATTAAGGCACCACATCATGTGTTGGTCAACAACCATTAGTAGGTCTGGCACTCACACTGCCCACCAAGGTAGAACACATGTGTGACCCCATCTCAACAGTGGTACCATCAATCAGCAGTTTACCCCATACAACGGTTCAGTACAAAGGGTTCTCTTCAGGATCAGCATGTTAATGTCACATTGCTGAAAACACCTGCCTGTCCACAGTGGACTATAATTCTAAAATGTATGCACAGCTTTGAGAAATCCTACTAAAAAATAGGTTAATTTCATATGGAATATTACACCACCATAAAGCAGCACTTCAAACTGTGTAATCATTCAGGAGGGCCACAACTGTTAATGCATACCAATTTAGAACCACAGATCATAGCTCCAAGAGAAGGCAGAAAACACTTAAAAAATTAGCTGCCCTGTTTATCAGTTGTTTAGAGAAGTTGAGCCAATCATACAACGGTGAGTATAACAGCGGTATGTAAGACGTGGCATTTTGAATTGATAATTTGAGAGGCAGCTACTCCCCACCCCCAATAAGAAGACAATATCTTATAGGGTCAAAACACAGTTTACTCCTAAAACTCGCTCAACCCGTGGTAGCTATGGCATAAGCAGTTGGCTTTTCTCCAGACAAATGTGTTATAGATTACGAAGTGCAAACAGTATTTAAGAAAGAAAACATAATTCAATACCCAAACAAATGTATAAAAATGAAACTAAATGAAATAAGCAAAATGTTACAAAGTGGTAAAAATTTAATTAAGGGACTTTAAGGTATGAACTCCCCAAGTTAAAAGGCAAAAAAACAGCATGAAAACACAAACTGCCAATTGAAGTCAATAGTGGTCTGTTGGCAGACATACTATGTGTGATTTCACACAAAGTATGGAGCAGGGTCGGACATACCATATACAGGTCACACTGGTGAGAAGATTCATGCAAGAAGGTCAAACTTCTTCAGTTTGGTAAGGCAAGATATGATGCCTACACAGGAACCTCAAAGTCAAATATGTCGAGTCTGGGCTCCAACTGAAACCTTCAGTTTTGGTGCCAAATGCTCTAAGCCGTTCAGTGGATTTTGCAACCTTATACAGGTCCCAGGTCGATATTCAGACTTGGTCACCTTTTTTTGGTTCTCAGAAATCTCTAGTGTGGGAAGGTAGGATGCTCCAATCAAGAAGGCAGGTGCCAGATTGGGTACTTTCCGTCAGCTCTCCCACAATAGCCGTAAACTTTGCTTGAAAATGCTCCAAGTAGTACAATCCGGAACTTCATAGCCACCAAGGTTGCTTCTTTCTGGGAGCCATGGCTCCCTGTCCCAGTTCTCCAGAGGCAAAAAGACAAGGTAAAGCAGCAATTAGTGGAAGATGCTAGAAAGGTTACTCCTGGTGTCTCCCGAGGATTCCAGGGAAAGTTTCCAGGTCTCTCTCCCACTAAATTTAACCTCAACTGGGCAGCTGGTTATCAAAAGAGGATGGAGCCCTTGTTTAGCCTTTTGTGCAGCAAAGGCAAACAAAGAAGCCAGCCAACAATCCCTTGGAGAGCACTTCAAGTCCTGATGTACAGGTGGACAGCATGCTACACCTCGGTTCTCTTCACAGTTAGGTTCAAACAGAACTACTTTCTTCTGAGTCTTCACCAGGTCCAGCTGCGTTTAGGTGAACTGGAAGTTGGAAGGCAAGATCATAGTGTAAACTAGCCAGTCACTGGCAACAAAACCCTGCTCCAATGCCTATACATTTCCCACAATAGTAACAACTCAAACTATTCCAGAAGGCTTTTCCCCGAAATAGCAGGAACTAGTTTCCAGGGCATGAGGCACGCTCTCAATTTCCACCAAGGGCCACTCCCTCTGACTGGTCTGAAAAACGGGTTTCCCCTAACAGGAAGCAGATGCAGAAGTCTGAGAGTATCATCTGTTCATATGTTACCTTCATTTTAAACCCTGCTTAATGTTAGCATGTAAAAAGGACTAGGCCAAGCATGGTACTTGATGATGTTCTCAGACTTCTTGTCTTCTCCAAACTTCCACATTCATTCCAGGATAAATGATCATTTATTACTACTTCCAGTCATTTTTGCTCAAGGACGCAGCTTTATCGTCTTCTGTCAGAAAGGCTTAATCAATGTCAGGAGGAAAGACCAGCAGAACAGATTTATTGCTATTGCTTCCAGGCAGCATATATTAGGTTTTTACAAGTTACCTTTCCAATATTTTAATCAGGATTCAACCTTCGCTGTTGAATTACACTTTTGATAAATATTACAATAAACTTTAAAGGGAGTTTCTAGGCTTGTCCAAACCTGAAGTGTGTCAAATTAACTTTTACATTACAAACATGACACTCCTTGGGGAAAAGTTACTTTTATCTAAAAGGGAAAATGGCACTTTTGAGTTAGTCACTGTAGGGACATACTATACTTAATATTTAGCATGCTTCACTTTTACACTTTAAGCACCCAACTTTGCAGGCAGCTAAGCATACTTAGGAATGCTTTATCTAATGTATAAAACCAGTTTCTACATGCCAAAACTGTTCATTTTTTACATGGGTTACTACAGAATTTTGAGCTATAACCAGTCAGGCCACCTTTGGCGGACCTGAAGCAATGTTTTTCCAGTAATACATGTAGGTGCTGTCAATATACACGGCAGCCCATCTTTGACATTAATGTTTTTGCCAAAGATGCACCCTTGACATTAAGTTACTGTGGCCTTACTTAAAAGTTAAATAACCTTTTGGAGGTTGCCTCCTGTTTTAGGGACAAATACATACATTATGAGACTGAATGATAGTCTCACAGAATCCAGAATAAAAATGCCAGCAAAGGCTAAACTGAAAAAATGAGTGACCACTCAAATATGCACTCTCTGAACCCCAAACACGGCGAGTCTAAAATAATGCTTTCCATTTCCTACATCACACATGTTACATCCTGTACAGCATTGATGGCCTACTTGCTTGGGTTCCTCAGATTGGCCTGTCCACTTGCCTCCTCCTAACCCAGTTGCACGCCTTTCATCTCTTTCTCCCTTTATCTACTCCTGCACTCTGCCTAGACCAGTTTCACTTCCAACACCCCCTCCTCTGGCCCATTCCTCCCCTCCCTACCCAGGCCGAGCCCCATACTTCCCTTTCAATATAGAACATCTGGCAGTGCACTTCGCTGGCAGCCAGCATCCATTCCTTCCCCTTCTCTGTCCACACTTCCCGATTATGGAGAGCAAAAATAGTCCTTGCTAATGTTTTCCCTTCTGCAGTAATTGGGGCTCATAGCTCTATTTCTATTCCTTTTTCATCATACAGTAATTTACTCAAGTTTTTAACTGTCTGCCTTTTTTCACTCAAGTTTGATTTGATTTCATCTTACCTGACTTTTGATTACTTTCCAGTATGCCACATTAAAACATTCTTCTCAAAAACAGCCAGTATACCAGACTACCTAAAAGAGAAAACATTACAGCTGACCACCTAGGCCAACACTAATCTATCTTCCAAGCACTAATCACGAGCCTTAGTACAAAAGGAAAATGAATATTTGACATCAAAACAAGAATGGTGCCAACAAATGGCTTGTCTGCAGCACATTTATACTGAAGAAGGGCTCAATGCCAGTAATATACCTTCATCAGCTCAACACATAGGAAAATTAAAAAAATGAAAGCCAATCTGTTCCAGAAAGACTGGCTGTTATGACAGTAACTGAAATTACTTTTGCAGAATGAAGATTTAGGAAACCTGAAGCGGATACAGTGGTACCAGAATCAAAGAGGTATGCTACTAATCATTCACCTGCACACCACACGGACTAATGTCCTACAGGCTCATGAGATTGGTGTGATAGTTGCACATACAGTGTAAGTTTGCCAACCTTAGATTTTTGATGATTTAAAAGAAATGGCTGGATGATGTGCCATAGCTTCATGGCTCCACAACCATGGATGTTACTGGGCCTTTCTGAGACTACTGGCCTTACCTATGTGAAGCTTCCATGATTGGGAGTCTACTTTCTTGAGAAGAGGTTCTAGAGCCATCCCATGGAATGGGCTTGATTGAGCTCTTGGTTGATAAACAGCAACAAACATTTTTCTAATCTTCTAGAAGCACACCTTTTTAAGAATAAGGTCTGTGGTCTCATGCTATCAAAATTAGTTTATGTGAAGAAGGACTAAAGACTACTGGCTTTATGCAGATGTACAATACAAGAGTTAATGTGAATTCAATGCGATTTGAAAACACATAGGTTTTGTGTTGTCAAATTGAGTTTATGTGAAGAATGACTAGAGATTACTGGCTGTATACAGATGTGCAATATAGGAGTTTATCTTAATTCAATGTGACTTTAGAAGGCAAAACAATGCAAGCTTTATTTCAAAACCAGCTTTCATTATCGCAATTACTGGTGAATTTTGCAACCCAATTGATCAGATACCAACAGTAAAAATGTTACCGAAGATTTAGAAACCTGAGGAATTGGTTCACCCAGTGCAGGGCGATGACGGCAGGTGACTGTCCTATTTACAGGAGTCCCTGTGCTCGGAATGGACCAGGTTCCCAGATGGACATCAGTTAAGACCTCATTAAAAGGCAGGAAAGGTTCAAAGGAGGAGACACCCGGCTGCAGGACCTCTGTCAAGATATTTGTCCTGACTTCCACTGAAGGGAGCTGAAGGTCCAGGACTTCAACTGCCCTTCTCACCACCATAGCATGTGAAGCTCACTCCTCCGTAGCCACGGTAGGGGAGAAAGCAGGCCAGAACTTGGAGAGGTATCCAGTCCTCTGGCCTCCCCAATTCTTCATAGCAGTACATTTTGTGCTCAGGCTGATCTTGCAAAGGGTCCATCGTCCCCTCCCAATCTTCCACCATTGCTAGTCCTTCAAAACAAGGCTGAGGAACGGACCTAGGACCCAAGGGCGACGTTGGCACTGGAATCGGCATCGGTAGGCGCCAATCTGGCTCCGGGTCGTCTGGGATACGAACGTGGGTGGAGCCGCCTGGAAGGCGTTGTGAGTTTTAGCACGAGGGCTGGCGCCAGAAAAGGTCGCAGTGGCACGACTGGCGCCGGTTCGGATCCACCACCGGATTCTTTGGGGGGGCATCGGCGTCAGAGCCGTCAACGCAGAAACCGATGGAGCCCCCTCTGATCCTCCGGGGCCCGAAGACGCGCCGAGAGGGTCAGGTCACCCAAATATGAGGCACATGGAGTCATAGAATTCTTTAAGCTGGCTCCTAGAAAGGCAGGGAAGCGCGGGGCCAACCCAGGCGCAGGTTCCACGGAACGAGGCCTAGAGCGTCGAGACTCCTCTGTCTTGCTGGCCGACAGACGGGGAGAAGTTGAAGTAAGCTTAGACTTCTTGTGTTTCTTATGCCTCTTACCTAACCGACTCGATGATTTCGAGCGGGAGAACGAGGACTTAGGACTCCCAAAGCTGTGCCCGGACCTTCCTCTCGACTGGGAACGAGACCTCCGAGGCGAACGGCGTGGAACAGAGCGCGGCCTTCGGAGCCATGGCCCAGCAGTCGGGGCACAACTTCAAGTCATGGTAGCGCTCAAGGCACCAGAGACAAATTAAGTGTGAATCCATCACCGACATGGCACAATGGCAGGCGCCACACAGGTTGAATCCAGAAGTCTTCTTCGACATTGAAAACCTACACACCAAAATCGTCGACAAAACGTTGAAAAAAGTCTGCCAACAAGTGACAGAGGCTAGCTCTCTTCACGGATCTGTGCTACTTGGCATGGAAAGAAAAGAACAAACGTCAGCGTGCCTAGGTGGCGCATATACAGGGGACGTGGACATTACTTCCGGCGCCAAAGAAGCCAAAGACGTCACGTGGAGCCGACCAACACCACCTACCGGCGAGCAAGGGTATTGCTCGAGCAAATGTCTTCCAGATACAGCCGGGCGCATTGGAAATTCTAAGGTAAGGAATCTGCAGCTAGATGTCTATCAGATTGTTGTTTTTACCATCTTCCAAAGAAATGTCATACTTGTATGCTGCGATGCTTTGGCTCTCATACTAGAATGTATTTGTATTAACTTGTTGATCATATATTTTTATTGTATATATTTTTATTCTTTTATGTGCTTTTATGACTAAATTGTCGGATAATGCTTATTTTTAAAAGCGGTACACTAATCAGTAACATGGTAATGAGGTGAATCTGTTTGGAATATGTCTGTTTGACTTCTGAATTGTGACACACATGCATTGCAACCGGTTATTGATCACAGCCAACAGGAAACCTGGGGGATTTGTGAACCTAACTGTACTTTTGCACTATCCCCAGCAACATCCTATAACCTTCACACATTATCTCCCCATCCTAGTAAAAATTTACCTTGCAGCGAACCATTCCCTTCAGCACTCGGAGGGGATGCAACAATACGCCTATACATCTAGAGTCCAATATGAGCTCCAAAATCAGTCTGACAACCACAACAATTTCACTGCCAATTAAGTGTCACGTTTAATATAGGTGGGGGTGAGGGTTCCCAGGCGACCAGCAGTCTCTGGTAGTCAAGAGCAGCAACACCAGACATGCTTAGGGGGTCATAGCAACAGCTGTAAGGTGGGCTCTACCCACGCACAAATGGCACCCTTCAAACTGTCAGCACAAGTCACCTTTACAAAAACAAATGCCCTCAAATCTGATCTTCAATGGCCACATGCAGACCACCGGGCAGCCATTTGTATCACCTTTCTTATCATCGGGGTCCCAGGTCAGCAATGACCCGTAAAAGCGAGGACAATTTTTAGCAAAGGTACTATGCTTGTAATGTTCCTGGGGCGTGGGCAGATGATTTCATTATAGTACGCTATCTGCAGTGCAGACCATCAGCCCTTTGCTTACCACAAACCTCCCACCAAAGGTGTCATTGGAGCACCTCTCCCACTGCAACCATAGGAAAGGAACACGGACTAAAGGGACTTCAACAATTAGGGCCACCTTAATCTGTGCTTTCCTTGACACCCTCCAACACTCAGCCCACGACATCAGATAGGGAAGTCCTTTTTGAAGGGTTTAAGGAAGCATTTCTTATCCCTTACCACAACCAGGTGCTCCAGTGACGGGTATGGCTAACCAGAAGTTGATGGCTACACAACATGCTGATTAACTGGGTGAATGCCATGGCTATGTGAAGATTGTGAACACGTGTTATGCTTGGATTGTTCATGAATGAGTTAAGCACAGATACCTCACGTGTATGACCTTTCCTGCATGGCCACCTGGCATGCATGATTGGAGAATTTGTTGGATGGTACCGGCAGTGAACATTCATTTGGAGGGCCGAGGAGGGAGGCTGAGGTGAGAAGGTGGCACGATATCAACTATCACTTTGAACGCAGAGCATAAATTGAACCAACGACGGATGGCTTGTAAGTGAATTCAGCCAATAAACTGCTGCCTTCACTCTTCCAAACGAATTAGAATTGTATCCATTAGTGAGATGGAGGTGGGCAACCTGGTACAGGAACCACTACACCACTATGTTCATACACTGATCCATAAATCATAAAAGACTTGATGGAAATTTTAACATTCGTCTAAATGGTCATGCTTTCTGTAAAACAATTCCAGAAATCCGAAGATGTTTCTATCATTTCTATTAGTATATTGCCAGAACAAGCATCCGCTGTGTCTAGCTTGCAGGTTTAAACACTCATGCTATCCTGAGAGGCACAGAAAGGCTAAAATATTGTGTGAACAAAGGAAAGCAAAACCATATTAGGTGTTTATCTTTTTCAAGTACAGAAGCCATTACCAGCTTTTTGACAGCATTACAATATACAGATGTAGAGAAGACGTAATATGGACACTTCATCTGAAATGGTTGGTGTGCTCACACACCTGGTTAATGACCGCTTTTAACTGCCACCTCCTTTATAAGCGTAATGGGTCACTTGTTAGTTTGCGGCAATTACATTTTTTGAGCTTTGACAGATGTGCAACACACCTTCATTTCTGCTTTAGGTTGATGTGGTGCTCTTAATAGGTTTGTTCAACAGCTGAACCTTTTCGTTAATTTGGTTTTAAGCAGAAGTCTGACTTCACAATGGACTGAGGCAGGAAAGGATTGCAGGAAAATGGATCTGGGTCTGAAACAATCCTATCATGTCTCTGCCACTTCTATCAAAGTTGTCTGGTGTACGATAAGGCAGCTGGTGAAGATTATCAACACCTGTCACTCTTGGCCCACTGGCATAAATAAGTGTGGAGCCTAACTTTCTTGGTAGTTAAACATTATTACATCTATTGCAAGCAACGGCATAGCCAACAGGTCTTGGCCATTAAACCCAAAGGCTGTGGCAATTCTCTTTTTAATCTAGATGACTACCAGGAATTCAAGTGCAACAGCAGAGGCCATCTTTGAATGGAGTCTCTTAAAATGTACAATAATGTACTCAAAAGATGGATGCCGCAGATGCGTTAGCACGTGGGCAGCCATTTTGGAATAAACATTTTAAGATAGTTAACTTATGTAAATGTGCCACGAGGCCCTGAGAGTGTAAGCAGATCCTGGGACGGGGTGGGAAGGTGGTTTAAGAAAAGGTGGACGAGTATGGCGGGGTAGCTCGGAGAGATAATCAAAGAAATGTTATCAGAATAAAGCGGACTCTACTGGCTTTGCCGAAACCAGGACAAAGATCAAAAAGGATTGCTTTCTTTACAGAATGTGCAAAGGAGAAAAATAATTTAGTGATTAGTGAATTTATTTTTCAGATGTACAGCAGTCCTGTATGCAGAATAATAGTGATAGAGAAATACTCATCAGGGAGGAGTCAAAGCACACCTCATAAATTTTAAAGATTTGGTAATAGTATGTCATACAGACAACTGCACTGTCAAGCCAGACATAAAAATCAGCAAATCAAACTGGACCTCCTGTTTATGTAAGGAACGAAAAGAGGAACCCCTTTCTTCTATCTTTTAGAAAGCAATTGGTTATCCTACAGATGACAGTCGTGTAACAGTCACAGTGTGTTTGATTTTCAAACAAAATGTTAAACTTCTCCAATGTCTTAATGCTTATAAATAACAGATTTACACCACCTGGTGTGTTCCTTAAGCTTCTCAGAATAATAATTAAAACAAAAAGGAATTCTTATTTATATGAAATAAGCATGCAAGTACCACTGAGGGATAAGTTTTCAAACTCAAAATGTCTACCTCGTGAGTTGACCACCAGGAGACCCAAGAAGAAAAGAAAATGTTACACCCCCTGCAAGCATCTGCTCGTAGTGTGTAGTTCTGTAGATTCACATGCTCTGCATGCTACTACTATCTAGTCTTGGACGTGCATAAGTTCTCTTCAAAGAAGTCTTTTGAAGCACAAGATGCAACTCCTCCCTTAGTGGGCACCCATTTCATCTTCGCTTGCTTTTCGCACAGCAGTGAGAATGTGTATAGAGTGTAGAGGGAGCACAGCATGTGTACAGTGGCGTAGCTAGGCACTCTGCCGCCCGTGGCGGTCCCTGCCTTTTGCCGCCACCGCCGAGCGCCTAAGAGCAGGGGGGGGGGTGCTGGCGATAAATTTACCTGCCGCCCCCAAATCTCGTGCCGCCCGGGGCGTACCGCCCCCTCCGCCCCCCCCCCTTGCTACGCCAGTGCATGTGTAGTGTAAGCAAGCTAATAGAAGAGTGTTCCTGTACAAGCTAATAGAAGAGCGTTCCAATCAATACAGGCTCTAAGGGAGGAAGGTGGGGGGGACTCTGATTCTACATCACTACATGCCGCGAACAGAAGCTTACAAGGCAAGTAACATTTTCAGTTGATAGCACATGGGGCTGTAGATACACATGCTCAGCACAGACTATAAAGCAGTACCCTTGAAAAACAGTGGCTAGCGTGTCTGATGCAGATGTCTGGAACAAAGTCCTTAACGGCATCTACTCAACCACAGGTTGTTTGCAGGGCAGAATATTCTCACATAGTGCTTAGTAAACGTGCGTGGGGGAACGAGGTGACGTTGTGCAGCGGTCAGCTAGAGGAATGTTGCCTACAAAAGCCAAGGATGTCCCTTTCCTATAGGTGTAGTGTGCCCTGTATAGGACTGGTAGGACTTTCCTAGGTTTGTGGTAACAGGCTTAGATTCACATGACAATCGATCTTGTGATGCTGGCCATAAAGATGGAATGGCCTCCGTTAGGCTACACAAAGGTGACGAACAGCTGGTCAGACTTATGAAAGGCCTTGGTCTTGTCATTGTGATATATGAGAACTCTTGACAGTAAGCGTGTGTACAGCTCTTTCCACTACAGCATGGCTGAAGAAAAAAGACTCGGAGCTCCGTAGTTTGGTTAAGGTGGAAGGGTGATACCATCTTGGGGAGAAACGTAGGATTGATTCAGAGAACAACCCTGATTGAAAAGTTCGTGTAAAGGGAGTGCTTGCAGTTCGCGAAAGTGACCGATAAAAGTAATGGCCATAAGGAAGGCCACCTTACAGTAAAGGAACTGGAGGGGGCATTAGTGTAAAGGTTTAAAAGGTGGCCCCATGAGCCTTGTGAGGACTATATTAAGGTGGGATGTATGAACCTCAATGAAAGGCTTGACTAATGGAATCCTGAATAGGAATGAATGTTCCTCGTTTTGCATGTAGGCCACAACAGCAGCTAAGTGTAGATGTACTGGCAAAGCCTGACTTCTGCAGACGTAACAGGCAGCAGATGATGTTGTGGAAGCTGGCCTTCACGGGGTGGAGGTATATGGAGATGTAGTATCAGATAAACTTCTTCCACTTCGCAGCACAACAGTTCCATGTAGTGGACCTATGAACTTCTCGTACAATAGTCATATATAGGACAGGAAAGTGTAAATAGCCAAATTCAAAGACCTCGGGTGTCGGATTGCTAGGTTGAGTTGTCTCTGGTCTGAGTATCTGATCAAGAGTGGTCTATGTGTGAGAAGGTATGGCCTGAGTGGCAACTTCTCGCGAGGGCTCACAGACATCTGCATGAACATGGAGTACCAGGGTTGCCTGCCTAGGTGGGAGCCACCAGGATGAGTGTCAAACAAGTTTATCCCATCTTCTTCACCACGTGCGGGAGAAGTGGGAGACAGAAAAAAGTAGACAAAGATGCTAACTAATTCATCTATAATACATTGCTCATGGACTGTGAAGGTGAAGTTTCGGCATTTTGCCTATGGAGGGGTGACAAACTTGCAAGTTAGCCCAATGCTGGAAGTACTTGGAGCGGTTGCAGGTGAAGTTCCCACTCATGGAGTTGTTGATGCATCCTGCTCAGCAGGTCTGCAAAATCGTTGTCCACCTTATAAGGTGTCCCATTAGGAGCTATATGTCATGACAGATGCTGCAGTGCAAATTCCCCAATACTCATGATAGGATCTAGAGATGTTGCAGGGATTCTGCACAAATACAGAACTATGCGCAGGAAATGGGACCTTGGTGTATAGGGACTGAGTCTTCCCACCACCTTAGTACCCACAAACTCAGGACCGACTAGCTATAGTGTCACACTTGCTCTCCTACTCTTAGAGAAACAAATGATTAGACACCCCAGACCACAACACTCCCAGATCTCTCAGGAATCGCGGTAACAAGACACACCTTTTTGCTCACTCTCTTGTACTCGTCCACAATAATATCTGACGGAGACACGAAACAGTTTAAAATATTTATTTTAACTAACGTGCCCTAACATGCAGTATACGTGCCACAACAAGCAGGAAAATGCATAGTACAAATATTGTCAGCATAGCAGTCAGTCCATAAATCATGAAGGGAGATGTCATCATAAAAAGACAATGGAGAAAGGACTACCGTGCCTAACCTTCTACCCTGTGCTAAGAAGAAGTATTATAATATAATAGAAGATCTCTGGGCTTTGTCAGCAGACCCTATACCTTATCCTACAGATGGTAGATCTACATCATGGGCGCTCGTCTCCCTGGAAAGATCCCTCTCAAGGTATGTGTTACCTATTCGTGAAGCCCACTAACGACCCAAGTACGCTGTCCAAACAACAGCTGCATCGGTATGTTTTGTCTAAGGGCCAAGGACTTGCCAGAACAAAATAACAAGGGGCATTGTTGTTTGACCTTGCACATATTGTTAAGTCAAAATCCCAGGAGCATGCAGAGAGCGAACACAGTGATGAGTTCTCATGTGAAAGCAGTCTTTGAAAATACTGCAAAAAATAGAGACATGTAGTAACATGTACCAAACAGCAGGCAAGCTGCAACGAGCTCATGCTAAGTTAGTGAAAAACGACTATGTCCCCATGGGCCAAGTGACAGAGAGAGAGTGAGGGACAAGGCTTTCTCACTGGATAGATGAATCTTTGAAATGAATGCCCCCACTGACTCCTCCACTCCTGTGGAAACAACTCTACTTCGCTGCTCCCCTGAGCATCACTCAGGCCTCTCATCTAATGCCTCCACAATCCTTTTCAATAAAGTTTCCATAAAAGTACTCCTCTGAGGTCACCCTTTACGGTACCTCTACAAGCACCTGCCTCCATTCCGATGCTCACCTATTCCAGCGCAACGTTGCATACCATAGGTCTGCAGAAATGGTCTCCAAGGACCAGATATGTACCAGATTCACAGTATATCCATGTGGAAAAAAGGCATTACCATCATATATAAACCGCTCAGCTCTCATGCACCAATCCATGTCTGTATTCCATCATTCCAGCTGAGGTAATGTCAGAGAATCCCATAGTTACATTTTGTCGGACAAGGGTGAGGCATTATTACCGGACACAGCTCTTGATAAGCCAATCATCAAAGTAGGGGGAAGATATAAGAGCACTCCCTTCACATGTGAGCAGCCACCATTTCTAGTCACTTTGTGAACACCTTTAGCACCATAGTAACCCCGAAAGGAAGTATTTTAAATTGGTAGTCATATTCACTTACTACAAAACAAAAGATACCGGCGATTAGCAGAGTGGACGGATATGTGAAAGTAGGTGTCCCTGAGGTCAAACCCCGACATGTAATTGTCTTGTCGGAGTAGAGGGATGATAGTCATATGGAAATGTTCTGACAGGACATATTTGTTGGTAGGTTTGCGGTCCAAGAAAGGTGTCGGGTGAGCGGTCCATTTTGTGGATGATAAAGTACAGAGAGTGGACACCCCTTCCCTGCAGGAGTGAAGGATTTTCTCTCTATTGCGCCTTTCTGGAGAAGTGCTTGGACCTCTTCCTCGAGAAGGTGGACATGGTCTACGCTGAGGGTGTGTCTGTGGGAATGGGACACTGGGAGAAGTTCTAGGCAGTAGCCATGGTGGACCACCGCTTAAACCCACTATCTGACATTATTTCCTTCAGGCAAGAGACAGATGAAATGTGATCTGTGGTAGGTGGGGCAAGTCACTATTTGAAGGTGGAAGCTCCTTTACCTGAGCCACTTATGCCCTGGCCTTGGTTATTATGCCTATATGCACCCTTACCACCCTGCTGATAGAAGATCTGCTGTCGTCGTTGGTAGGACTGTGGCTGATTGGGTGAAGTGGACTTGGATCCGCCCCCGGGTTGTTGCTTCTGAAAGAAAAATCTAGTGGTTGGAGTTTGCAGGGCACCCACAGACTTTGTAATCTCTGGGTCCTTCCTTGTTTTGTCAAGCATCTCCTCAAACTGTGGGATAAAGAGATGCTCTCCGTCAAACAGGAGGTTGAGGAGATGCTGCTGGACCGTGGGTTTAAACCCGGAAATGCGGAGCCATGTGTGTCACCCGAGGACGACAGTGGTGTTAATACTTCTGGAGGTTGTATACGTAGCATGGAGTGCACAAAAAATGCTGACGTTCAAGATAGTCTTGCCCTCGGACACTATTTCCTCCCCCTCTTCCTGTATTCCTCTGGGAGGTGTTTTATAAATTCCAGCATCTCCTTCAACTGGGAAGTGTGATATCTGGAGGAGCAGAACTGGACTGGTTATCCACCAGTGGGAAGCTACCCCTACCTCCACAATATAGCCAGCAGCATCAATCTTTTTAGTATTTTCCTTATCAGGAGGCGGAACTTAGCCTGCAGCTTGTGCAGAGGCCCTTTTACGGGCAGTGTATACTACTAAGGAGTCAGAGGAAACCTGACTTTTGATGCAGATTGGGTCACTAAATGAAGATTTATCTTTTTAATCGACCCTGCTGGACAACGGAGAAACGGCGGCCCTCATCCCCCTGGACCTGTCAGCCGCCTTCGACACGGTCTGCCACCACACACTACGAACAGGCCTCCACAATGCCGGGATCAAAGAGAAGGCCCTGGACTGGACCACCTCCTTCCTCTCTGGCAGAACACAGAGCGTCCGCCTTCCCCCTTCTGCTCCGAAGCCACCGAGATCATCTGCGGCGTACCCCAGGGCTCTTCCCTCAGCCCAACTCTGTTTAACATCTACATGGCACCGCTCGCCCACGTCGCCCGTCGGCACGACCTCATCATCATCTCCTACGCCGATGACACCCAACTGATCCTCTCCCTCACCAAGGACCCCCACACCGCCAAAACCAACCTTCACGAAGGAATGAAGGCTGTCGCTGAATGGATGAGGAACAGCCGACTGAAGCTGAACTCGGACAAGACGGAGGTCCTCATCCTCGGATCCACCCCTTTGGCCTGGGACGACTCCTGGTGGCCGACCGCACTGGGAACCGCCCCAACACCCACCGACCACGCACGCAACCTAGGGGTCATCCTCGACTCCACCCTCTCCATGACTAAACAGGTCAACGCCGTCTCCTCCGCCTGCTTCAACACCCTCCGCATGCTCTGCAGAATCTACAAGTGAATCCCCACTGAAACGAGAAGAACGGTCACCCAGGCCCTCGTCAGCATCAGGTTGGACTACGGAAACACCCTCTACGCAGGAGCATCGGCCAAACTCCTGAGACGGCTCCAACGCATCCAGAAAGCCTCTGCACGCCTGATCCTCGACATCCCTCGCCGCAGCCACATCACACCCCACCTGAGAGACCTGCACTGGCTCCCGGTCAACAAGAGGATAACCTTCAAACCCCTCACCCATGCACGCAAGGCACTCCACAACACCGGACCAACGTACCTCAACAGACGACTCAGCTTCTACACCCCCACCCGCCAGCTCCGCTACGCCGACCTCGCCCTCGCCACTGTCCCCCGCTTCCGAAGAGCGACCTCCGGTGGCAGATCATTCTACCACCTCTCCGCCAAGACCTGGAACACCCTCCCCATCCACCTACGGCAGACCCAAGACCTGCTGACCTTCAGAAAACTCCTCAAGACCTGGCTTTTCGAGCAGTAGCAGCATTCCCCACCCCAGCGCCTTGAGACTCTCACGGGTGAGTAGTGCGCTTTACAAATGATATGATTGATTGATTGATTGATTGACCCTAGGTGTCACTACCTGAGCCTTGACGGGCTTCTTAAAGTTGCCTGGGGCAAACCTGTGCATGCCCATGAGTGCAGAAATTGCACTCTCTGCTCAAATTTGTAGAGCATAACCACAAGGAAGTTCTCCTCTTCCTGTATGACATGCATGTCAACTTTATGAAATGCTGCAGAACTGTGAAAGACCTAATGATAGACCATATTATCATCCGGTGGGGATGTCCTGACTGGGTGATGGTCTAAGTCAGGGTGAACCATTGGGTCGATGTTCTAAACATCCCAGAGCTCATCAGTGACCTTGGGTTTAAGGGCTGATCATCTGGGTCAACAGCTCATATGGGCTACCCAGGTCTTAAAAAGGTGCTTGGAGACCTCTCCGGTGACTCTAGTGAAGGCTGATGTGGTTGTGTTTATGAGTGTGGTGGTAAGGGAGCTGGTGGCAGAGGTGGGGTAGGTGGAGAAGGAGGTGGGTATAGCACAGAAGGGAGTAGGCTGGTTCCCCTATCCTTGTGTTTTTTCAGTGCTGGTTTGGAAATGGCTGCTGAAGAGGGTTGTCCCTCAAAGCGAGCCTTCTTTTACGAAGCAGTGCCTCAAATAACTTGGTGGGGATGGCTTCGCTGAGATGGGCCTGGTGATCAGGTGGATGAAATGAGGCTTCTGTCTGGCATAGAGCTCCTTCTTAAGTCTCTAGAAGATGGACACTCCGGTTACACAGATCAGGCTATCGACAAAGCTTTTGGTGTTGCTTTGGTGGGGCCTTCGGTGCCGGCTTGAGGTGTGAGCGTGAAGACTCAACACCATTAGAGCGGGTGGGGGTAGATGGCTGGTGTGGGTTGCTGCTCTTGGGCGAAGCCTTGGTCGAATCTGAAGCCGGCATGTGTCTTGCATCCATGCTTGGGGCTCGAAGCCCTACTCTCGTGAAAGTGGTGCTCTACCACAGCGTGGGACATTTTGTGTGACCCCAGCTTGGTGGTGAGAGTCTCTGGTTGTGGTCTTCATTCGACGGCCGCTGTTCTTCGATGTCGGCATGGCATCTTCCTTTTCATGGTGTCAGGGACTCAAGGAAACTGCTTTTGGACTGGGTAATACCTGAGCTGCTGGAATTCTGAAGAGGCCAGCATCCACACCTTCCTTGTCACTGAAGGAATCTATTACTCTGAGGATGCCTGGAATATCGGAGGATGCCCGTTAGCGATCTTGTGATATGCTCAGCTTTTTCCTCTTTGGTACTTTAGGATCTTATTCAAGTGGAAAGTGGCAGGAGTCACAGGAGACGTTGTCGTGATGATCCGACCACTGATATTAAGAGTTGCACTGGGGGCAATGTTGAAAGGGTTCCCGTTCCATCACTCACTTCTGGTTTGTATTCTTTGGAGGCGAAATCCGAAGGAGGACACACGGAAGGCCCAGGGTGTCAGGCATTTGTCGTCAGTCTTCAAGTTTCTGCTGGCAAAACACAAGCTGGTTTTTCTGATCTGTCTGAGCCAAAATGTGACAGTGTGGACCTGAACAATGCGAATTAAACACAATGAACTTTGAGCTGTCTTGGTGTATATCCAAACTCGATGGCAGAAAAAGCAATCTAAGATGGAGTCCGTGCCCATATGCATTGCCCACTTAGGAGTCACAGCACCTTTTCTGATTCAAAAGACTTCTTTGAAGAAAAACTACTTCCAAAACTCAGCTCAACACTAGATGGCAGGAAAAAGCAGAGCATGTGAATTTATAGTCACACATGCTACTAACATCTAATTTCAGAACTACTATGACCAGTTCTAGTCTTCTCACCTAAAAAAAAAAAAAGAAGAAAAACATCCCTGAAAAAATGTCATCACCTTGAAAGGTGAGAAGATATGTTGAGAAGCCGAACCCTGCTATGAACTGCTCACAAGTAATGGCTGCAAAAGCAAGCATAAAGGGACACTCCTTCTCTGCACTACTGCCCATTATAAGCTAATTTATTTTATAAAGCAGGCAAAAAGAGCAGCGCCACTAAAGAAAATATGCCCGTCACTTTAGTAAATTTAAATAAGCACCTTGAGTTGCATCTATCGTCATCATCAACTTTCATGGTTTTCTTGTAAAAACCGAATAAAGTCAAACAGACACCTTTAAAAAACATCATCGGGGGCGTGGCTAGCAGCCGAAAGAAATGGCCGCTGCCTGAAAAGGCTCCGTCGTCCAGATAACTCCCGTAATGATCCGCACACTGATCCGCTGGCATACACTTCTTTACAGCAGCGGGAAGTTAACCGTAAGCAACAGCGAATCCGATGTAGTAACTGAAAAGCGTGCTCGCAGACCACCGACATCGGAACACCGACGTGAAGAGGTGCGGCCTAAGCTCCACGACGAGACCGGGGACTGGATTTCCCACCGACCCGACAGACGTGGGTAACGAGATCCGGTATCTAGCACTGAACCGGGACAGCGATGCCAAAGATTAACGCCCTCTCATGTCCCGCCGCAGTGAAACAGACCTAATTGCTGCCGAGAACGGTTTTGCAGCGGGAGCCTTTAAGTCGCCGCAGATTAATGGGACACAGATGAAGGAGTGGCTCTAGTCGGGAAAGGGGCCCGACACCAAACTCGGGGTGGACTGGCAGAATCCCCTACCGCTGCGTGAAACTGCAGCGCGGTGGCAGATCGGCAAGAGCCCTACAGGCGGAGACCACGAACGGCCGAATCGCGGCTGCCCAGGTACAAGCCACGCAGCGGGGGCGGACTGAAGACAGCCAGGCGGGGGGGATGCTGAACACACAATGGTAAACGCCGGTTGAGGGGCAACGACAGGGACCCTGCCTGCACACGGCTCAGGCTTAAGGCCACTTCACGCTATACCAGCACACGGGCCCCCGGGACATCAAGATAACCGCCCCCTGTAGGGACAATAAGTAAAGCACGCTGTAGGGGGGCGGGAGCAGTGACCCGCTGCACAGCAGAACCGCCTGGACGTACAACGCCCATAAGAAGACCGTCTATAGCGGCAAAATTACTCGGTTGCGGGTGGCAACCAACGAAGTCACAGGCGCCGCAGACAACACTGGCCAGGCTCGCTCCTCTGTAAAAATTCATCAAAGTCGGGCCGCTTCCACTAACCATCAGCTAGATACTGCTGAAGTACGGCCTCGTCAAACGTAGCAGCACGATACACACTGACCCCCTCCCCAGGGACAACTCGACTTGCTCACGACGTTCCAGCGCCACAGCTGACCTAGGGTGAGAAACCCGACAGGCCGCGCAGGCCTACACGACACCCAGGCAGGCGGCGGTGGTGAGTACCACCCAGGCCCCAGCTGTTCGGAGGCTGAGACGAGCTAAGATGGGAGGCAGGGGCCAGCGGGGCGCACAGCAAATAAAACTGGACAAATATGCCTATACCAAAGCCCAATCGGAATCCGCAGATCAGGACCCGTTCCAAGCGGCAAACCTTACAACAGCAGAAAAAACAGACGTCATGTTGCAGGACATCATGACCACCCTGAATAATGTACACACCTCGTTAGACTCACGTATAGGCTCAATCTCAGTGGAGCTTTCATTGATCAGGGCGGATTTCCACAAATTGACCACTAGAGTGGGGGAAGTCGAAGCATCTACAACAACCCTCACCAGCGACACGTCCGCGATGAAAAAACAAATAAGCCAACTCGAAGCCGACAACAAGATGATGGCCGCAAAGCTCGACGACCAAGAAGAGCGCTCACAACGTAATAATATAAGACTTATTGGCGTCCCGGAGCAATCCGGAGGAACAGCACTCGACCTACAAGTTGAAGATCTTATCAAGAACCAATTACAGCCACGAGGACTCTCCAACTATTTCTCCGTGGAACGAGCTCACTGTGTCCCAGGAGGAAGACACAAGCCGGGGGCCCCCCCAGGCCCATACTAGCGCGAATATTCAATTTTCGTGATCGAGATGTGATACTGCAGACGGCTCGTGCAGCTCCTCAGATACGCTTCAAACATAGCACTGTCACAATCTTCCCGGAGTACACCGCGGCAGTGACAAAGCAGCGGTGAGGATTTCTGGAGGTGAAGAAAGAACTCCAGAATGGTGAAATCAAATACTCAATGCTGTTCCCGGCAAAACTTAGAGTTGAAGCCGAAGGGAAAACATTGTTCTTCACCACACCCGAAGAGGCGCAGGACTGGCTGGAGGGATGGCGCAGGGCCCCGGGCGATCAGGCAGAAGACTCGGACAACGTTTGCAAGAGGAGGCCTCAGTGCAATCCGACAATGACTAGAACACTGGAAAATGCGTCGCAAATTTGCGGGAAGGAATGAATGCTTACATACCGACAAGGGCTTCCGGAACTGCGGCTAAAGCCCAAAATGTCAAGCATGAAGATGAACAAACTGTTCACAATTTCACTATGACGGGACAGGCCAGGAGAACACAACCGAAGAGACCCAGCGACAGCGACTCTGCATGTTAGAACGGTGCACCCGCTAGCTAATGTTAAGACATTATTTGACCCAGATTTGTTTAATTTCATTCATTGTAAATTAAACCTACAACTTGGGAACTATGCAAATGCCAACATGATAAACCATGGACGAGGGGGTGCTGGAGGGGCCTCTGGAGTACTATCTCCCCCCCCATCAAGGTATTGGGTATGGGAATTAAGCACTCTGCAAAGTTGGGGTGGCGGGTAATTTTCTGTCCGTCCAGCAGGGAGGCAGGAAGGAGGGTGGGTACGGGGATAAAGTTAATTGGTTTATGTTTTTCACTGTTCACATGTTTGAAACGGGCTGCGGTTGCGCATCAACACTTATACATTGCGCCTCTGACACATTGTCATTCAATCGTTAACCACATACGCCAGGACATGGCAGAAACAATAGTGCAGATTGAACAAGAGACTGACCCACCACCGACTTCCCTCACGTCGAGTACCCCCCTATCACTGCTCACATGGAATGTCAACGGGCTTGGCGACAAAATTAAGAGAGGGCTGGTTTTACAATACTTAAAACGCCAAGCCCCGGCAGTAGCCCTGATTCAGGAAACACACTTAGTGGGTTCCTCATGTAAAGCAATGGACAGATGGGGCTTCCAGATGGTGGTGCACTCCGAGTTTACTTCAGGTTCACGAGGGGTTGGTATTTTAGTACAGAAACAATTTCCGCTTGTAATTAAACAGACATGGACAGATGATCAGGGCCGCTTTGCGGCCATCTCATGTCAATGGGAAGGACGAGTCTACAACATAGTGTCAGTATATATCCCCCCAGCACTTCACTCGGTGGCCTTCTCGGCCCTTGGCGCATTCTTACTCGCCCTCCCAGAGGGAGAACTCCTGATTGGTGGAGATTTCAATGCCTCCGTAAATGGTGCTCTCGACCGCCAACCCCCTAGAGATCATAGCAATAAAACCTCCCAATTCACGGAGTTAATTGAGGCGCTCGGCCTCATAGATACTTGGCGTTTCCGCTATCCTTTAAGTCGACAATTCACCTTTCATTCTGGGGTACACAATAGCCTCTCCCGGATAGACTACGTCCTAACATCAGCAGATAGCCTGGGGAAAATATTGGAAGTCACTAACCTACCTAGAGGCATCTCCGACCATTCCCCAGTGGTGCTTAAATATGCATACCAGACTGCGATTCGACGCCGTACCTTCCCCATATATCCTGCACGCCTGATCCTCGACA
Source organism: Calotriton arnoldi (assembly GCA_963921515.1). NCBI lineage: Eukaryota > Metazoa > Chordata > Amphibia > Caudata > Salamandridae > Calotriton > Calotriton arnoldi. The sequence continues at coordinate 134,966 of CAWUFW010012220.1, read as the reverse complement.
TCCCTCGCCGCAGCCACATCACACCCCACCTGAGAGACCTGCACTGGCTCCCGGTCAAGAAGAGGATAACCTTCAAACTCCTCACCCACGCACGCACGCAAGGCACTCCACAACACCGGACCAACGTACCTCAACAGACGACTCAGCTTCTACACCCCCACCCGCCAGCTCCACTACGCCGACCTCGCCCTCGCCACTGTCCCCCGCTTCCGAAGAGCAACCTCCGGTGGCAGATCGTTCTACCACCTCGCCTCCAAGACCTGGAACACCCTCCCCATCCACCTACGGCAGACCCAAGACCTGCTGACCTTCAGAAAACTCCTCAAGACCTGGTTTTTCGAGCAGTAGCAGCATTCCCCACCCCAGCGCCTTGAGACCCTCACGGGTGAGTAGTGCACTTTACAAATGATATGATTGATTGATTGATTGATTGACCCTAGGTGTCACTACCTGAGCCTTGACGGGCTTCTTAAAGTTGCCTGGGGCAAACCTGTGCATGCCCATGAGTGCAGAAATTGCACTCTCTGCTCAAATTTGTAGAGCATAACCACAAGGAAGTTCTCCTCTTCCTGTATGACATGCATGTCAACTTTATGAAATGCTGCAGAACTGTGAAAGACCTAATGATAGACCATATTATCATCCGGTGGGGATGTCCTGACTGGGTGATGGTCTAAGTCAGGGTGAACCATTGGGTCGATGTTCTAAACTTCCCAGAGCTCATCAGTGACCTTGGGTTTAAGGGCTGATCATCTGGGTCAACAGCTCATATGGGCTACCCAGGTCTTAAAAAGGTGCTTGGAGACCCCTCCGGTGACTCTAGTGAAGGCTGATGTGGTTGTGTTTATGAGTGTGGTGGTAAGGGAGCTGGTGGCAGAGGTGGGGTAGGTGGAGAAGGAGGTGGGTATAGCACAGAAGGGAGTGGGCTGGTTCCACTGTCCTTGTGTTTTTTCAGTGCTGGTTTGGAAATGGCTTCTGAAGAGGGTTGTCCCTCAAAAGCAAGCCTTCTTTTACGAAGCAGTGCCTCAAATAACTTGGTGGGGATGGCTTCGCTGAGATGGGCCTGGTGATCAGGTGGATGAAATGAGGCTTCTGTCTGGCATAGAGCTCCTTCTTAAGTCTCTAGAAGATGGACACTCCGGTTACACAGATCAGGCTATCGACAAAGCTTTTGGTGTTGCTTTGGTGGGGCCTCCGGTGCCGGCTTGAGGTGTGAGTGTGAAGACTCAACACCATTAGAGCGGGTGGGGGTAGATGACTGGTGTGGGTTGCTGCTCTTGGGCGAAGCCTTGGTCGAATCTGAAGCCGGCATGTGTCTTGCATCCATGCTTGGGGCTCGAAGCCCTACTCTCGTGAAAGTGGTGCTCTACCACAGCGTGGGACATTTTGTGTGACCCCCAGCTTGGTGGTGAGAGTCTCTGGTTGTGGTCTTCATTCGACGGCCGCTGTTCTTCGATGTCGGCATGGCATCTTCCTTTTCATGGTGTCAGGGACTCAAGGAAACTGCTTTTTGGACTGGGTAATACCTGAGCTGCTGGAATTCTGAAGAGGCCAGCATCCACATCTTCCTTGTCACTGAAGGAATCTATTACTCTGAGGATGCCTGGAGTATCGGAGGATGCCCGTTAGCGATCTTGTGATATGCTCAGCTTTTTCCCCTTTGGTACTTTAGGATCTTATTCAAGTGGAAAGTGGCAGGAGTCGCAGGAGATGTTGTCGTGATGATCCGACCACTGATATTAAGAGTTGCACTGGGGGCAATGTTGAAAGGGTTCCCGTTCCATCACTCACTTCTGGTTTGTATTCTTTGGAGGCGAAAAACGAAGGAGGACACACGGAAGGCCCAGGGTGTCAGGCATTTGTCATCAGTCTTCAAGTTTCTGCTGGCAAAACACAAGCTGGTTTTTCTGATGTGTCTGAGCCAAAATGTGACAGTGTGGTCCTGAACAATGCGAATTAAACACAATGAACTTTGAGCTGTCTTGGTGTATATCCAAACTCGATGGCAGAAAAAGCAATCTAAGATGGAGTCCGTGCCCATATGCATTGCCCACTTAGGAGTCACAGCACCTCTTCTGATTCAAAAGACTTCTTTGAAGAAAAACTACTTCCAAAACTCAGCTCAACACTAGATGGCAGGGAAAAGCAGAGCATGTGAATTTATAGTCATACATGCTACTAACATCTAATTTCAGAACTACTATGACCAGTTCTAGTCTTCTCACCTAAAAAAAAAAAAAAGAATAACATCCCTGAAAAAATGTCAACACCTTGAAAGGTGAGAAGATATGTTGAGAAGCCAAACCCTGCTATGAACTGCTCACAAGTAATGGCTGCAAAAGCAAGCATAAAGGGACACTCCTTCTCTGCACTACTGCCCATTATAAGCTAATTTATTTTATAAAGCAGGCAAAAAGAGCAGCGCCACTAAAGAAAATATGCCCGTCACTTTAGTAAATTTAAATAAGCACCTTGAGTTGCATCTATCGTCATCATCAACTTTCATGGTTTTCTTGTAAAAACCGAATAAAGTCAAACAGACACCTTTAAAAACACCATCGGGGCGTGGCTAGCAGCCGAAAGAAATGGCCGCTGCCTGAAGAGGCTCCGTCGTCCAGATAACTCCCGTAATGATCCGCACACTGATCCGCTGGCATACACTTCTTTACAGCAGCGGGAAGTAAACCGTAAGCAACAGCGAATCCGATGTAGTAACTGAAAAGCGTGCTCGCAGACCACCGACATCGGAACACCTACGTGAAGAGGTGCGGCCTAAGCTCCACGACGAGACCGGGGACTGGATTTCCCACCGACCCGACAGACGTGGGTAACGAGATCCGGTATCTAGCAATGAACCGGGACAGCGATGCCAAAGATTAACGCCCTCTCATGTCCCGCCGCAGTGAAACAGGCCTAATTGCTGCCGAGAACGGTTTTGCAGCGGGAGCCTTTAAGTCGCCGCAGATTAATGGGACACAGATGAAGGAGTGGCTCTAGTCGGGAAAGGGGCCCGACACCAAACTCGGGGTGGACTGGCAGAATCCCCTCCCGCTGCGTGAAACTGCAGCGCGGTGGCAGATCGGCAAGAGCCCTACAGGCGGAGACCACGAACGGCCGAATCGCGGCTGCCCAGGTACAAGCCACGCAGCGGGGGCAGATTGAAGACAGCCAGGCGGGGGCGATGCTGAACACACAATGGTAAACGCCTGTTGAGGGGCAACAACAGGGACCCTGCCCGCACACGGCTCAGGCGTAAGGCCACTTCACGCTATACCAGCACACGGGCCCCCGGGACATCAAGATAACCGCCCCCTGTAGGGACAATAAGTAAAGCACGCTGTAGGGGGGCGGGAGCAGTGACCCGCTGCACAGCAGAACCGCCTGGACGTACAACGCCCATAAGAAGACCGTCTATAGCGGCAAAATTACTCAGTTGCGGGTGGCAACCAACGAAGTCACAGGCGCCGCAGACAACACTGGCCAGGCACGCTCCTCTGTAAAAATTCATCAAAGTCGGGCCGCATCCACTAACCATCAGCTAGATACTGCTGAAGTACGGCCTCGTCAAACGTAGCAGCACGATACACACGGACCCCCTCCCCAGGGACAACTCGACTTGCTCACAACGTTCCAGCGCCACAGCTGACCTAGGGTGAGAAACCCGACAGGCCACGCAGGCCTACACGACACCCAGGCAGGCGGCGGTGGTGAGTACCACCCAGGCCCCAGCTGTTCGGAGGCTGAGACGAGCTAAGATGGGAGGCAGGGGCCAGCGGGCGCACAGCAAATAAAACTAGACAAATATGCCTATACCAAAGCCCAATCGGAATCCGCAGATCAGGACCCGTTCCAAGCGGCAAACCTTACAACAGCAGAAAAACAGACGTCATGTTGCAGGACATCACGACCACCCTGAATAATGTACACACCTCGTTAGACTCACGTATAGGCTCAATCTCAGTGGAGCTTTCATTGATCAGGGCGGATTTCCACAAATTGACCACTAGAGTGGGGAAGTCGAAGCATCTACAACCACCCTCACCAGCGTCACGTCCGTGATGAAAAAACAAATACGCCAACTCGAAGCCGACAACAAGATGATGGCCGCAAAGCTCGACGACCAAGAAGAGCGCTCACGACGTAATAATATAAGACTTATTGGCGTCCCGGAGCAATCCGGAGGAACAGCACTCGACCTACAAGTTGAAGATCTTATCAAGAACCAATTACAGCGACGAGGACTCTCCAACTATTTCTCCGTGGAACGAGCTCACTGTGTCCCAGGAGGAAGACACAAGCCGGGGGCCCCCCAGGCCCATACTAGCGCGAATCTTCAATTTTCGTGATACTGCAGACGGCTCGTGCAGCTCCTCAGATACGCTTCAAACATAGCACTGTCACAATCTTCCCGGAGTACACCGCGGCAGTGACAAAGCAGCGGTGAGGATTTCTGGAGGTGAAGAAAGAGCTCCAGAATGGTGAAATCAAATACTCAATGCTGTTCCCGGCAAAACTTAGAGTTGAAGCCGAAGGGAAAACATGGTTCTTCACCACACCCGAAGAGGCGCAGGACTGGCTGGAGGGATGGCGCAGGGCCCGGGCCCCGGGCGATCAGGCAGAAGACTCGGACAACGTTTGCAAGAGGAGGCCTCAGTGCAATCCGACAATGACTAGAACACTGGAAAATGCGTCGCAAATTTGCGGGAAGGAATGAATGCTTACATACCGACAAGGGCTTCCAGAACTGCGGCTAAAGCCCAAAATGTCAAGCATGAAGATGAACAAACTGTTCACAATTTCACTATGACGGGACAGGCCAGGAGAACACAACCGAAGAGACCCAGCGACAGTGACTCTGCATGTTAGAACGGTGCACCCGCTAGCTAATGTTAAGACATTATTTGACCCAGATTTGTTTAATTTCATTCATTGTAAATTAAACCTACAACTTGGGAACTATGCAAATGCCAAAATGATAAACCATGGACGAGGGGGTGCTGGAGGGGCCTCTGGAATACTATCTCCCCCCCCCCATCAAGGTATTGGGTATGGGAATTAAGCACTCTGCAAAGTTGGGGTGGCGGGTAATTTTCTGTCCGTCCAGCAGGGAGGCAGGGAGGAGGGTGGGTACGGGGATAAAGTTAATTGGTTTATGTTTTTCACTGTTCACACGGGCTGCAGTTGCGCATCAACACTTATACATTGCGCCTCTTACACATTGTCATTCAATCGTTAACCACATACGCCAGGACATGGCAGAAACGATAGTGCAGATTGAACAAGAGACTGACCCACCACCGACTTCCCTCACGTCGAGTACCCCCCTATCACTGCTCACATGGAATGTCAACGGGCTTGGCGACAAAATTAAGAGAGGGCTGGTTTTACAATACTTAAAACGCCAAGCCCCGGCAGTAGCCCTGATTCAGGAAACACACTTAGTGGGTTCCTCATGTAAAGCAATGGACAGATGGGGCTTCCAGATGGTGGTGCACTCCGAGTTTACTTCAGGTTCACGAGGGGTTGGTATTTTAGTACAGAAACAATTTCCGCTTGTAATTAAACAGACATGGACAGATGAGCAGGGCCGCTTCGCGGCCATCTCAAGTCAATGGGAAGGACGAGCCTACAACATAGTGTCAGTATATATCCCCCAGCACTTCACTCGGTGGCCTTCTCGGCCCTTGGCGCATTCTTACTCGCCCTCCCAGAGGGAGAACTCCTGATTGGTGGAGATTTCAATGCCACCGTAAATGGTGCTCTCGACCGCCAACCCCTAGAGATCATAGCAATAAAACCTCCCGATTCACAGAGTTCATTGAGGCGCTCGGCCTCATAGATACTTGGCGATTCCGCTATCCTTTAAGTCGACAATTCACCTTTCATTCTGGGGTACACAATAGCCTCTCCCGGATAGACTACGTCCTAACAACAGCAGATAGCCTGGGGAAAATATTGGAAGTCACTAACCTACCTAGAGGCATCTCCGACCATTCCCCAGTGGTGCTTAAATATGCATACCAGACTGCGATTCGACGCCGTACCTTCCCCATATATCCGGGATTTCTGCATAACCCCAAGATCTTAAAAGGCATCACTACCACAAAGCAACAATATTTCCATGAAAACGAACATTCAGTCACTTCCCCAGTAACTCTCTGGGAGGCCTAGAAGACAGTCCTCCGAGGCCAGGCCATCTCATTAATCACCGGTCATAAAAAAGAAAAGAAGAAACAAATAGAGACCCTAGAATTAGAGTTGGCCCACGCGGAAGGACTCTATGCCCAAAACCCGACGAGAGCAGCAGCCCAAGCTCTTAATTTAAAACAACAGGAGTATAAGGGATATTTAGGGGAAGACATAAGGGCCAGGCTTAAGGCTACGCAGCATAAAATATACGAAGTTGGGGATAAGGCAGGGAGGCTTTTGGCCTGGCTCGACAAGAGAGAGCGTGCCAGTTGGTGGATCGCACAACTACACACAGAAGATAATGAAACCATAACTGACCCACAGGAAATAGTGAACGAATTAGCAAAACACTACCAACATGTGTACACACCAACATCCTCGACAGTCGAAGAAGCACAAGCTTTTCTCAAAGATATCAGAATGCCCACACTAGCTCCGGAGGCGGCCATGACACTTGAGGCTGACCTCACAACAGACGAACTTCAATTAGCTATAGGAGCCATACAATCAGGGAAAGCGGTGGGGCCAAACGGCATACGCATTGAACTCTACAAAAGAACAGCAACCACTATCACTCCGCACCTTTTAAGTATGTATGTAGCCAGCTTAGAGGCAGGGGAACTCCCGCGAGATCAGCGTACTGCTAGAATAGTGACAATTCATAAATCCGGGAAGCCTGCCTACCGGTCCATATCATTAATTAATGCAGAGGCCAAAATACTCGCTAAACTCTTGTCAGCTAGATTAACTCCCCATCTCACTGTACTAATACATCCAAACCAATCAGGCCCTTAATCTGAGACGTCTACATGGTATCATGGCGCGCATACCCACAATTCAGGAGGCAGCTGTCATCCTCTCCTTAGACGCTCGTATTGCCTTTGATATGGTTGAATGGCCCTTCCTCTTCGCAGTCCTTAAGCATATAGGCTTTGGCCCCAAGTTTTGCGCCTGGATACAGCTGCTATACACAAAACCCCTAGCCCACGTAATGGCGAATGGTCATATATCGGATGACTTCCCTCTGGGACGCGGAACGCTTCACCACTTCTATTTCCCCTTGTACTGGAGCCACTGGCTGCATGGATCAGGAGGGACCCGATTATCTGAGGGCTCCATTGGGCGGAGGGCTGGGAGGACCGCATAATATTATATGCCGATGATGTGCTGTTGTATATGGCATCTCCCAAACAATCCATCCACAGGCTCTTGATTATCTGTGAACTATATGGCCAATTTTCTGGTTATACCATTAATTGGACCAAGTCGATCCTATATGTCCTTCATGGCCCCCACCGCAACTCCCGAAGGGGTGTAATCTACAAATAACGAAAGGAAGTTTTAGGTACTTAGAAATCCATATCACACCACTACCGGAGGAATTTATAGAAAAAACTCATTCCACCTTTGAAAAGATTTCAACGAGACGCGAAGCATTGGCAGTCCCTGCCATTAACACAACTTGGGAAAGCTGCACTTTTCAAGATGATGGCGCTTCCCAGGTTTCTCTATGCCCTGCAGAATACCCCGCTCCTTGTTCCACCACGCTACTTCAAAGCAATAATGGCGGAAATGTCAAATTTACTCTGGGGAAAACAAAACGGCCCGTATTGCCATGAATAAATTGGTAAAGAGCTGGTACGATGGTGGAATAGCACTTCCAAACATACAACTATATTATTGGGCCTCCCAATTGATGCTACTTAATCAATGGATTCACGCCCCACTAACAGACCCTGCGTTTAGATCAGACAGACATGGGTTGGGGGAAGGAGGAGTAATGAGGGCAATATACACTAAAAAGCGTACTACACCACTGATTGGACCCACTGCACACACAGTCCAAATTTGGCAAATAGCACTCAAAAAACTAGGATGGGATGGTGTCATAACCCAACTCACCCCACTCTGGGAAACACAACGACTGGGAAGACTTAGTACTAGTAAAGGGTTTAAACGATGGGACTCTATCGGAATATCAACGGTGGGTGATTTGTGGATCAAGGGAGAAGTGGCTACCTTCGCTCACCTCAAGGAGCAGTACAAAATAGCACCCTTCTAAATATTCAGATTCACACAGATCAGGCATGCACTCATGGCAGCCATAACTCCTGGTACCATTCTTCCGGAAGCCTCCTCATTAGAGGATAGGCTATTGACAGAGTACATGGACAAAAAGGCCATTTCCCTCACCTACCGCAAACTTATTAACAATCAACCAGATCCCACGAAACCTCTCCGCGAAAAATGGTCCAACGAACTTGGAGAATTAGACGACGCAGACTGGCAGGAAGCGCTCTTGTCTCCACGCGAAGTAGCGATATCCTCAAAATTAAGACTGGTACAACTGAAAATACTTCATCGTACTTATTACACCAGAGTAACCCTACACAGAATAGGAGGGGCCGAAAATGCGCTTTGTCTGAGGAGATGTGGGGCAGAGGGTACTTTTATCACACACTATGGATGTGCCTGCAGATAGAGTCCTACTGGGCAACAGTTATGCGAACCATTACACAAGTTGGTGGGGTTTCTGTCCTGCCAGAACCCAGAAGATGTCTCTTGAATATTTGGGAGCCCACTGAGCTAAATCATGCAACACAGGACTGGGCGACGCTAGGAATGATGTTCGCCAAGCTTAATATAGCTAAATACAGGGGGTCACAATTCTCTCCGACACACCATGACTGGTGCAGGAACATGGATGGTGCCATGGTGGCAGAAAAGGCGACGTACGTACATCGAAGGTGCCCCAAAAGTGGGAATGAGTATGGGGTGCCTGGAACGCGTATAGAGGGAACATTTGTACTCTGCCTCTGACCGCGTCAGACACGAACTCGGACTGATCTGGATGAGTGAGGAATAGTGATTGTAGCTTTCTGCCAAAATCAATGTATTGAATGTAATGTTGCCATGACTATATCAATGTGCTGTGAGATGTGAAATGTACATTAAGATTTACTTTGTAACCGCAGTCTTTCAACTTTGCTCAATAATCAATAAAAGAAGTTTAAAAAAAAAGCAACACCATCAAATAATGTAACACAAACAGTTCATGATACAAAGTTAAATAACAGACACTTCTGACAGATCCATATTAAAAGCAGTTTCATATTACCCCAGTGGCCCAACTCTAACCATAAAAGTTAATCGCAGCTGGACCGAAGCCTAATTGCAGCCCTTAAAAAGCTAAGAACATGTAGTACTGAATTGCTAGATAGCAACTGTGAAAAGATAAAAGCAGGTCTAACCTGCCTAAAGCTAGCTTTTGGGATATTAAAAGAATTTCTTGAAACCTAGTAAACAAGCATTGGCATAGCCAATAGATCTCGCCTTGGGACCTTATAAGTGTTTAGCCATGCAACAGTTGATGTTGTTGCACCAAGGATATTGTGCTGGATAACCAAACACTTATAGGGTCCCAAAGGCGAGACCTATTGGCTATGCCAATGCTTGTTATTACAAGGAGTGGGAAGCAGCGGAGAGAAGAATGATGGTGAAAAAGCAGAACGTGTGAAGAAAGCAGAGAAAAGGGGTGAGGGCAGGATTGTAAGTGGGGCTGGACCTGCTGGGTCTCAGACACGGCAGCTATTAAAACGAACTTTACAAGCAAAATACTGATTGATGTCTCAACAGTGACCGTAAAAACCCTCAAAATAATCCATGTCAGTGATGCAGTACCTGTTTACATTTCACATTTTCCTTCTTCTTCATTTAGCATTCCCATACAAGTGAGGAAAGAGAAGTGGTTGTGTGTGTCCGAGTTGGAGAGGGCATGGGAATGAGGAGGTGCTGGATGGAAGTGCTGCTAACGAGTATTGGCAAACATGTTGTTTGTTGTGTGATACACCTGCATGTAATAACAGAAAACTCCCAGGCACCCAAATACTAGTCAGGTGTGATGATGTGGGAAGGACAGGGGTTTCGTTCACATTTTCTAAGCCACACCCTTAATTGTATCGGCAACCCCACTTGGAAGATACCACCCACATTTGCACACCACATAAAATACCGGGTGTGGGAGACAAAGAGGATGCAAAGCGGAGTGGGAATCAGCATGGTGAGAAAAGAGCAAAATGATAAGCACAGGGGGTGGAGAAAACTTTGTTACATAGAGTGGAAGATAGAAAAGAGGAAGAGGAGGAACGAAATGTCTGGGAAGTGCGCTGTGGTCAGCATAAAAAAGGAACGTCGTTTGTTGCAAGGAGCGAGGTAGACCGAAGTGCTCACAGACCCATTTGCCTTTTCAGTGTGGCCAGTCCAGTCAGCGATAGAGAGATGGATGGGGCAGAGGTCCGAGAAGGGAGAGATGGCTGTAGTTGGGAGGCAGCAGGATTCTATAGGGGAGAGAGAAGGGAATAGATATAACCAGAGGAAGATAGGCTTGGAGCAGAAAGAAAAGGATAGAGGAGCGAAGTGGGCACAGAAAAATGAGGGGAGGAAAATGAGCAAGAGAAAAGGAAATGGTAAATATTTAGAATGGAAAAGAGAGAAAAATGGTTAGAGACGGCAGTACATGGAAAAGGGGCACAGGGAAAGGAGGAGGGGAAAATGAAGGAGATAGAGGTGAAGGTTGATGGATGCGGGGCAGGAATGGGCAAGGGGTAGAAGGTGATGGAGAAGAGAGAGGAAAGAGACATTGGAGAAACAAGGAGAAGATGGGCAGGCACAACATGAGTGGAGCGAGTTCCTCCTTGAGACAAGGGTTCCCTCACATCTTCTCCCATCAGTCTGCACAGAAGCACCAGTGGTGTCAGTCTGAGTCAGAGCAGCAACCTGTATGGGGAGGTGCCTGTATTAAAAAAAACACACACAAAAACACGCACAGAGAGATATACACTGCTACAGTCTTACAAAAACAGAGATAAATGCACGCACACTAGAACACACGCACGCATGACCACACACAGACATACTCACATGCACTCTCACAAATACTCACGTAGGACCCCCACCTCCGAGTACCCCTAGAGTACATTTTAGGGAAGACCCTGATTTTGCCCCTCAAGGCTCCCTACCACCCCTGCCCCCGCTCTATTCTAAGACGAGGTTCAGTGTGATTGCAAAAAGGCGGCCAAATAACGGCCCCTCCCCCACCCAAAGCGGGAATCCTCAAGCAGTACCCCGGGGGTAACAAAGCGTAGCCCGTTTTCTTTCTCTTTTCCACTTCTGAGGCAGCCTGGCAGGCCTCCCCTGTTTTGCCCTGTAGATGGCACACCCCATCCCTCATACTGCAGAGGAAGAGTCGACGGCAGTGGCATCATCGTCGCTACCCTGCTCGGATATGGATACGGAGGGACTGGAGCCTTCCGGACTGCGGAGTTAAAGGTGAGGCTGGGGGTGTCGGCCATGGCGTATTTTTTCCGCTTTGTTTTGGTTCTCCCGTAGCCGCTCTGTTGGGGTTCCTGCTATCTGCACGATTGTGAGAATTGAGTTTCATACGTAACTATTTTCATCAATATGGCATTTTTTTATTTGGTCAGTGTGATGCCGTTATGCTGCATGATGGAGAGATCGCTTTTAACGTGTTTTAATTTTAACAAGTGTGTATTTTTCTATTGTATTGTAATATTTATAGAGCTTACTACTCCTATGCGAGACGTGAAAGCGCTTGCCTACATAGATAGCATAATACCACTTGACTGCTAGAAACGGAAGTATCGCGTGATGGTTGTTTTCACATATTTTGACACAAAGGAGAGCTGTGCTACAAAAAAACAACATGCACTGAAACACAAGTGTGGCCCCGCGGCCGTGAAAGTGAAACTCCGGGTTAAAGAAGTGGGAGGGGTGGGGGAGTGTGATTCCCTTGCGGGAGCGAGCAGCGCCAGGAGCGATAATTGCTACCATATAGCGCCAGCTGCTCGCTCCCGCAAGTGAATCGCCAAACGTGCACGCGTTGCCATTGAAGGCAATGGAACGCGTGCACGTTTTGGCTGAAAAGCCGAATCGATTGCAAAAGGTCTTTTGCCTATGCAGCGCATGCGCGCTGCGTAGGCGAGACCTAAAAACTACAACACATTAAGAAGTGCATCATATCCTGTGGATACTTTGTCGCAGCCACAGGGTAAGAGGCACTGTCCTCTGTATGCACCACGGGGATGGGCCAAAAGATAATGAGAGGTCCAGACGAAATAGAGCCAATAAAAAACAGTTGTGGTTACTTTTGAACCATAAAAGATAGGGCTCAGTTGATGACACCGTCTTCAGCAGGGAGTACCTACAAACACTGGGCTTCCTAAGCTCCACTTCTTCCCTGGCCCACGGACGCATTTTGAAGAAGTTCTCCTTCACCCAGTACGTATCTTTTCTACATAGTCCCTCTGGGTTCTCAAAGAGATCAGCCCTTCCCATGTTGGTAAAACTTTCTCTAACATATTTTAACCAGCAAATACGGTTAGAGTGGTCAAGGGAGAGACAATCCCTTACATTTTCCTTACTTAGGTCAGTTCCCTTCTTCATTCAGGTTTTCATCCACAGTGATAGAGGACGCTAAGCCAAAACATCAGAGATGAAAGCCATCTCAAGTTCTTCATGGACTATGAATGACGGAATACACTGTGGTAAGCACAGAATCCGTCTCAAAAAGGTATTTTCAACAGATTGCAATACATCATTCTCGATATAGCCCCAGATCTCACTCCCTTAGGTGACCTTCGATATACATTTAGCTTTATAGATCTGCAAGAGTGCCCCAATCGGTCTATATCCTAGTCTGGAGGCAAAGTTAAGAACCGCAGCAATAGCCCTAACAAAATCCCCTTTCTTTTGATTTGTCAAGGGGCGCTAATTCAAGGCTACATCAAACACCACCACTAGGAATGAAATAACGTCGTCCTAGGAACCGGCGTAGCCCCCACAAAAAATATGTAGGGCTTAGCTGGAAGTTGGCCCATCTGCATAATACTAGGTCTAAAATGAATTCCCTTTGGGAAACAACAATAGCATACTCAACTGTTCACACATCACCTGCAAAATCAATCACCTAGAGAATATAACAGTAGCCAAAAATTCAACTATATGAATGTTTATTCATTAAGTAAATGCAATTGTTAAAAATAATTTAAAAAGAGTTAATCAACTCCGATATTAAAACCACAATTTAATCAGAAATTATTACAAAATACAAAACAAAATGTGCAAGTCAACTGTATAATTCCAAACCAACAATTCCAAACCAACAATTATGATCAATTCAACATCTTAGTAATATTATTTTCTTATTAGGTCTTGAAGAACACCAATTGGTATATACAAAATGTATTTTAAAGAAGACCAAGAAGCGACGCATTTCGGTGGTATCAACAGGTCCAACCACCTTCTTCAGGCTTTACATTGAAAAGTATCCCAGCACTTTAAATCGTTCGAGAAAAACGAACACTGAAAATTCTCTGCGTGTGTTCGTTTTTCTCGTTCTCGAGAAAACGAACACACGCGGAGATTTCTTAGTCCCGTGGTGAAAACGGCAATGACAGCCACAAGAGAAGGGAAGGATAAGATTGAGCCCACATTTAAATAATCCAATAAGGAACATGTGCTTACCCATAAAGGACATGATTATTGGGACGATCAAGCACAAGGACTAATTCCCATAGAAGACATTGTGGAATACGCTGTGATAGTTATTCATTGTCACATTTCTGGGAATTGGTGAAATTTCCAGTCAAGTCTGTTATTATATGGTCATGAAGAATAGATATCGGGAGGAAAGTCTTCCCCATTAAATAGCCCATACGCCTAGATCACGATTTAAGGTGCAGGGATACTTTTCAATGTAAAGCCTGAAGAAGGTGGTTGGACCTGCTGATACCACCGAAACGCATCGCTTCTTGGTCTTCTTTAAAATAAATTTTGTATATACCAATTGGTGTTCTTCAAGACATAATAAGAAAAGAATATTACTAAGATGTTGAATTGATCATCATTGTTGGTTTTGGAATTATACGGTTGACTTGCACTTTGATTTACATTTTGTTTTGTATTTTGTAATAATTTCTGATGAAATTGTGGTTTTAATATCAGAGTTGATTAACTCTTTTTAAATTATTTTTATCAATTGCATTTACTTAATGAATAAACATTCATATATTTGAATTTTTGGCTACTGTTATATTCTCTAGGTGATGGATTTTGCAGGGGATGAGTGAACAGTTGAGCATGCTATAGTTGTTTCCCAAAGGGAATTCATTTTAGACCTAGTGTCATTTTGGTGTCCTGTCCCTTTGGAGAGTAGGACCCCTCTCTCTTTTTTTGGAGAGACCATCTGCATAATAAACAATTTAATATTGACCAACAAATCCTAGTCCTCCATAAAATGTTCAAAGGAGTTCAGTAGGCATTTTAAACTACTCGCTATCCTCGCCATCAGGACAGCATTATCAGCGTACAGGAGGACAGGCAAGCTTCGCTTGCCCACCTGGGGGCAGTCAGTATTTAATTTCAAAAGGACCTGCTCCAAATGATTAATATACTAATTAAAAAGAAAAGGGGCCATGATACACCCTTGACGGACCCCTCTCTGTATAAGAAACTTGTGGGTTACTTTAAGATCCTTAGAATAGCGTACTACAGCTTTAGTGTATCTATGGAGTTGCATCTATTATTATTGCAACCAATAGCACCGTGTACTCTGTGAAGGCACCTAGATAAAAGTCACTGGATGGTAATGTTGGACTTCAGGTAAGCCTGGTATGAGTTCAATTACAGACTGTGCGGACTGGAAAGCTTCCGTTTTCCACTGACACAGCGTGAGGTCACTGGTGAAATGCTACAATGCCAGAGGAGTTTGCAGGTTAGGTGTTGGAGGGTGGGGTTTATGTGATAAATTTAAGAACTACATAGGATTACAAAATATGTTCCATTAAATGAGGCAGACAATTTATCAGTTATTGCCTGGATTCATGTGGCTGGAGATTCAGACCGTGAAATGAGGTAATGTGGAGGCAAGGCTACCTTTAGAAATTCAATGAAGATCTCGTTCAAAAAAGGGCTTCTAATTGGTTCTCTCCTGAGCACTACTGTTTAGTAGATGGTAGGTGTGATGAGTGGTAATGCAGTTTCTGCTGTTCATGATGAGGAAGTTTCTATACAGGACCTGCCCTTTTGTCCATTCCAGACTGCTGCTTTAGAAAGGCTCATGACAGCAAGGTGCAGATATTTCAGACTTCATTGCACCCTGCGTTAGATACTCCTGTTTTGAACCAGTCCCCTGCTACCTTTTGTGAGAGCCTTCACCCTGCACACAAGCTGTGTCTGAGGAAAGGACACAAAATGGCATTTGAAAGAGAGCCAACCCAAACCGGTTCTTAAGCATTAGACATCTGATCCATATCTCACAAACGTGACCCAAACCACAGACAGTCAGTCTCCAAGAGGAGAAGGGACATCACCTGAAGTCTGCACATTGTACTAAAAAGTCAATAATGGATGTGAGAAAAATTTGCGATTCAAAATTAGAGTGAACTTTTTTTTTAAATTCCTGCCCAATTAAAATCTTACTACCATTCTCTCAATAATATCATTTGCCTTCTGCTGTTATTTTCCTCTTTTCTGTGGTGTTAGGAGGGAAGCATTTATCAAGTGGTCACTCCATTTCTTGCATAACACTTACACTGATGGTGAAGACGACATTTAAGAACTAGAAAGTTGAAAGAAATGCATTCCCTGCCATTAAAAAGATGTTTTTGTCTCCGACTGTCCTATTATTCCCACAGGAAAAAAAAATTCTCACCTTTATTTATACTACTCATACTTTGACCTTGGGACCTGCCATCACCAGTCTCATCATTGCTACGTCTTTTGCTACACAGCAGACTAGCCTAAACCAGTTGTTTGGATTGGGCTTAATGCTACCGGCAAGGTACGGATTCGAGGAAGTGTCAAAAACATAAAATGGCTCTACATGCTAAAAGTGCTGAGTTAGTATTTCACACAGTCCGTATTAAATAAGAAAATATACTGAATTTTTTTAATTTACACCAAGTCAATAATTCCTTACACTATTGAACAGAATAACTGACCTATAGGGACACGTCTATCAATTTGGTCATGTCTATTAGTTGTTAAGGATCTGGATATAACAAGTGGGCTATCTTACCCAATGAAGAAAATCGGTGAAGAGCTCCCAAAGATAGATGGGGAAGTCTCACTGTGTGTTCGTTCACTAAGGAAAGTTAGTTTCTTCGACCCATTCTCTTGAAGAATCCAAGTATTATCCAACAGGTACAAGGATCAACGGAAAATCACTAGGTTATGTTTTTTTTGCTTATTAAAAGAGTAGGAAACGCTTTTAACAGAAGTTCATCACTTAAGGAATAAAGGGATGATGTAAAGGGAGTAGTGAAACTTTGCCACAATGATACCCTATACGTAGGGGAATTTTTACCAGGTATACTTATTAACATGCACCAACCACTAGGGCTACGCGTTAGCTGTTTACTATCCAAAAGGGTTGAGGGAGGAACAGCTGGGTGGGCAGCTTAGTGCGTTTTAAAAATAGAGGAGTTTGAACTCGAAGACGGAGGGATCAGCATGGACACGAGCAGAGAGGCCATGACGTAAGAAAGATGAAAGCAATTCAAAGAACTGAATCTCCGGCGCAGTGTAGTGGGCGTGCTTTCAATAACCCGTTTATGGTACAACACATTGAAAGAGCTGAGCAGTGTACATAAATGACTGAGGAAGGGTGGCGGTTGATGCACCATTTATGGTTTAGGACATTAGGGTACGACAAGTGTGCACTGAGCCCTGTGTTTCACGACGGTCAGTCTAGTTGCTGTTGGTAGTGCAGGGTGGTTAATACCGGGCCCACTGGAATTATGCTGTAGGGATAAACCACATGGCAGGATGTGGCACATTTCGTGATAGTATTACCTCATTATTTTGTTATTTTTACACTTGTTAACACTGTCTAGACATTGGTTGCACCACATTAGTACCAGTTTAACACTCAAACATAGCAATAAGCAACAGAAAGATGAACAGTGAACCTTTCGCTGGGATATTTCCAATGCATGGCAACCTGTGCAGCTGCATTTTTAGTAACTTTTGAAACGCTGGAGTTAGAAACAATTTTTTTGTATGTTAAAATCTGCAGATCATGCAGTAGATGATGGATTATGTGACAAATCTATAACTATGCGAAAATAGCCGCAGCAACGCATAATTCCAGTGGGCCTGGTTTATACTCATAAGGCAATATTGTTTTGCCTTTGAGAAGGTACTGTGCAAACGCACTAATACACTGTGCAGCAATTCAACTTACTCATCAGTACAGCGTTATTAAATCAATTAGTAGTACGGACAGGGAAATGTGGATAAATCTAAGGTTCCTTCTTTTTGCTAAACAATTGTCATTGATTTTGATGCAACGAACAGTAATAACACACATTGACCAGCTCCATAATTCAACATTGCACGCATTAGACAGATACATACTTCAGAAGTTGCAAAGTGGAGCCCATGATATTCTTATCACTTGCCCCAAATCTTTTCATGCTTTCGGGGCAACCCCTGGCCTCGTAAATTGGTCTTTCCTGGTGGGAGCACCAATCGATGCCTCTCCTCTAGTCCACCAATGACGCAGGTTCCGGGAGTTCCATTTACAGGCAATGTCACATTTGGCCACCATCGCTGCAACCACAATGAAGACACTCTCCCTCCTCAGACCACCTACCTCCTCCAGCAAGCCCAGTAGGCCACCCACTCGCTTCCAAAAGGGGATCAGCCTGGGGCAGGCCCAGGTCATATGGAAGAAGTCAGGCAAGCAATATGGAGATAATTTAGTTGGATCATGCGGAGGCGTAGGAGATGACCAGTTCCCTCAGGACCATTCTGGATTTGCGCCAGTCGTCCTCATCAATGTCTCCCACCCAGGCCTCCCATCACATCTGCAACCCAGGGAAGCCATCTGGGGAGTTAGGAATGAGGGAGCAGTAAACCGTGGAAATAGCTCGTCTGCCCAATTTTTTCCTCCAGGGGGCTAATTTCAGTGAGCTGCGTATGTGGTGGGATGTGGACAGAGAGCGTGGCGCAGCTGCAGGTATTAGAATTGTGTGAGGGAGAGCTGGTAGTGTTCCTGCATGTCTTGGAAGGACATAGGGGCTTCGCCTCACCAGGCATCCCCCAATTCTGACCCACCTTCCAAACCCTTGTAAGCCAGCCAGATGGGGGAGGAATCTACCCACACCACAGCAGAGTCATCCAAGTTGGTTTATACTCCCATCCGATAAGTTGGAGGGCCCCCTTCCAGCACAGCTGTACCTTCTGGGCGATGGTGGAACCGTCTAATGTTACTACTTTTAAGTAGGAACCTGGAACTTCTGTAAGGCTGGAAAGATTTAAGACTTTAGTCATATGCAGGAACTAAACTGTACACCATGATCCCTAGCTAATACGACTCAGCATTGAACTCCTGGGAATTTCAAATGGTAGGGAGACATGTGGATATAATCTGTTGGGTAACAAGAAACAGAAGGAGTGATTTGAGAGATGCGATGCAAATCACTTCAGAGTCATGCCATCGATGCCTAAGGAAGTGAGTGTGCAAACATGGCTTTATGATTGACTATTCAACACCGAAGGGAAGTTAGAAAGATGAGAATAGAAAAAACGGGCATGTGGAAGTCACAGTTGAGAAATCTGGACAGGTGTATGGGAGCATTTCTAATGAGCTGAGTTGACAAATGCCAAATAGCACTGGGTTGATCAGTTTAAAGGCATACACATAGCTCATTAAGTTATTAAACAGAGGTTGCCTCATGATTCTGGAGAAAAAGGTGTTCAGATATGCAATACTGCTTGGACAAAAAGAACGCATCTGGGTATCTTTTCTTAAGCAGGTATAAAATAACAGCAAATTTGAAACATTCTAGGTAGGCTCCAGAGATTGCCTCAAGAGAAGCAGGCTGACAGTATGGGTTGTTAGATTGAAGTATGTGGAACATGTTTCATAGGCAACTAATGACAAAACAATTAAGCTCAGCAGAATGTAGTGCCTGGAAATAGGACAACAAGAGGGGTAGTGAAGGGACGGATCTGATATTTCAAATGGCAAAAATCGCTGAAGAAACATAAGATTTGGAATTCACCGGCAGTGAGACTAGACAAAGTGTGGGCCAGCTGACAGGCTTGAGGTTGGAACGAAGAGCGGAAATTGATGTAAGATGATTTGGCTGGATCAAGTGCAAGAGTTTGGCCTGGAGGGCTGCAAGAGCAGAGAGAGCAGGATTCCCTCGATCTTCAGGGGTGGGTATACATCTTTGTCTTGAAGGCACATGTGAGGGGTGAGACAGAGGGCAGAGGGGCTGTGGGAGAAAAGGTTCAAACAGGGTAGTTTATTACAGACTGGAGTAACTCTTGCAGTTATTGAACGTGGCAGCATTAAGCCAAAGACCGTGCTTGTTGCTGTTTTGGTTGATGTGGACCATAAGTTGAGCAAGCTCTTCCAGTTGGGACTGTTGAGAGAGGTAAGGTAGCTCACATGTAGCAAAGAGTGGTTTGTAGGGGAGGAACAGGACCAGAGAGCAGGATAATAGATTATGTCCATACATGAGAGCAGGCAAAGCTGGAATGTGAATGTAAGTTGATATAGCCCTGTCACAAACAAACTACCATGACTGGTTTTCTTTCTTTTTGTTTTTAAAAAATCATCATCCTAGAAATGATGCAGAAGGGCTACTACCTTTCTAGGGACTTAAAAGGTACGGGTGGTGGTACAAAGAAAGAGTCCCTTTCAAGGGAGCAAGAGAACAATTAGGTAGAGGAGACAAAAAGACTGGATTTTTGTTGTTTGCAGAAAAATTCAAAGCATCGTTAACTAGACCCTTGAATGACAGGTGTGTAAAAAACATGGAACAAGAGGATGCAAATACAAACTTGGGACTTCGAAGATTACTATTGTTTCCCAAGACAAAGCATAAGTGAATACTTCTGAAAGTATTTTTAAAGAATGAAAATTTAAATAAGTAGAAAGCAATAGGCAGGCTACCCAGTGTGCAAAGCAGGATTCCAATGAAGGTCTGATGCTATTATTTGCAGCTCTTTCAATCGTGCAGTAAAAGTTGTTTACCTTTCTAACATCTGAATGTGATTATCACCTGGAACCTATTTACAAGGAGATACACTTCAACCAATTCAGTTTTACATGCAGTAGCAGTGAACACCAAGTAAATTTTACATGAATTAGACGAAATACCAGCAGAAAGACCAGTCCATGAACACAAATCTAAAATCCCGCACTTCTCTACAGACGAATGCAGGATGAGGAGACATTATCTGTAAACTCTAATCATTATGCAACCGGGTCGCCTAAACTCACAGTAGACTTCTGGAATCCCAGCTACTAGAGAATACTGAGAGCCAATTAGTAATATATTTTGCCTCAGAGTCAAGAAACATTAAGATCCGCATCAATACCAAACATTTAATTGACATTGGCACAAACTTAAAGTAATCCCCTACCTGGATGTGGTAGGTTCAGCAACAATTTACTGATGTCCATGACAACTCTGAAATTATGAAAACCCCTGGCACTATTCTTAGCCGGCAAACCAACAGAGTTGGATTGCCATAAGTGCTAATGCAGCTCCCTATCTCCAGCTGCTTCACATACACCAGTAGGAGTAAAGCAAATTCGTCACTGTATGAACTGAAATACCAGTTATGTAGTTTATAGTTGAGAACATGCATGCTAAATTATTTAGGTATGCAATGTGGTTAAGTGACTTTAAGAGAATATTTCAAAGTACATTAATTCCTTTACAAGAAAACATAAGTTCTCAAGGAAAGACTCCCAGTTCTCAAGGACAGACTCCCAGTTCTCAAGGACAGACTCCCAGTCCCTCTACCAGCTTGTGGTGCCAATTGTGCATTAAGATTGATCCAACTGGACAGGAAATGGATGTACAAATTACATGTGGTTAAATAGGTTTGGAATAAAGTCAACCATATCCCTGTGCAGAAGAAGGGTTAATTACCACACAGAAGCTCAGCATCAAAACCACACAAACCACACCTATACACCCTTCTATCCCAGCTACCACACAGTTGCACCTTCACTTACAAACAGTACACAACTCTATCCTGTACCACTACCAAATCCACTCAAGACTAGCATAACCCAATTCCACACCACACTTAACTAGATCCCATCCAGACACACACTCCCTGCTCTAATTATACCCAACAGACCCCTTTTTGTCACTAACAAACCTATACTCAGCCTTCCATAATTTCACCAACCAACACCCTCCTCTTCTTTCTAACACAATAACACAACCGCACAACACTTAAACTCCACTGAACCACGCATATTACCTCTTGCAGCAATCAGATCAAAGACAAACACTCATACCTCTACTTCATCCCCTCTTAAACACAACATACACTCTACTCACAAACACATCACCACCCAACTTCCCCTCACAAACAATACTATACTAACAAATCCATCTCATAAAACAAATACATCAGCATCTCCTTTCACTACTCCTCAAAAACAAACCAGATCACACACACCAGCACAACAAAATCTCTCAAGCACAACACCTCATTATACTCACCATCACAAACTAAAAACATACACCCACCTTTCAAACTACATAAATGAACTTACTCCAATACCAAGATTTCTCTCTTCCACCACACCTAACTCATATACAGCATCACAGCGACTCTTAACCGTCTCTCATCCACTGGACAATTTAGAACCTTACTACATGACCCACATGCTTCACCACCACCCCTAACTCATACACCTCCTGGCCTAAACAGATGCAAATACAATAAGCAACATGCCACACCTCACAACTTTGCTTCTCCATGTCTACTGCACAACAAGGTTACACCAAAAAACAACACAGCGCACCACCTCACTCTCAAACACCGTCTCCACCACCTGCACATGCAGACCCATCAAAATGCCTTCTTAACCTGCTGGCTGAAGAACACGATACAGAAAAGCTACACGATTTCTATCCTCATTTACCTAATACCAACACTAAGGACACACCAGCTGCAAGCACACAGAATACTGCTCACGCCTCTAGAAAGCAAAGTCACACTATCTGCAAAACACAATCTCTAAACTGTCTTCTAATAAATGCTTGATCGCTCTCTAAAAACAAACATCACATCCACGTCAGTGACCTTCTCACTGACGCAAAACCAGACATACTATTCATAACTGAATCATGGTTGGGAGAGGATATAGCTCCAGTACTGCATGAAGCCATTCCTCTAGGCTATCAAACGATCAACCAAATTCGTATAGGCAAAAAAGGAGGTGGCCTAGCTGTTGTGTTCAGGCAAACATTACATTTCACTAAAGTTGATGAAGTCTCTATAAACAATTGAGGCCCTTTTCACCAGATGCAATCCTACACCGTCTTCCTCCTGTAACTTTCTGCTTCTTTACAGACCTCCACCTATCAAGGCAACATTCCCAGACGCAGTTTCAAACCTGATAACACTACACTCCAACCTTTATATTCTGGGTGACGTCAACATTTAGTTTGACAAATCCAATATGCCCCATCCCAAAACAATCACCGCTGGCCTAGAAGCACTGAACCTGCATCAGACCATCCACAAACCCACACACATCGCTGGACACATACTAGATGTCATTTTTGCTAATACAGACTTAGTTACCTTTCAAACGATGACTCCAGTCACATGGTCAGACCACCATTTGCTTGCCTTCCAACACAAAACAACACTAAACAACGCACCTAAAACCACCTTACATGCATCCACGTATCGCCCATGGAACAAACTCAATTTGGAACACTTAGAAACACAACTAACATCCAGTACAGATCTAGAAACAATAAATCCTGTTAAACTATACGAGTGGCTAAAGGAAGCTTTTGATATCCTGATACCACTAAAAACCGCACAACAGAACAAAAGAAAACAAGCATCTTGGAGAAATAAAGCGATAAAAGACATCAAACAACAAATTGGAAAGCTGCAACGTGCCTGGCTCAAAACAAACGCCAATAAAGACAAACTTCCCTACAGAAAATTAACAGATTATATACGTCAGCTATCAAAAAAGCGAAGAAAAAAACTATTTAGACAGAATTCAAAATGCAAAATGTGCAAATAAAGAATTGTATAAAATTCTCAATGAATTTAGTAAACTAAATTTGCCTAGAAGCAGCTAATCCAGTTACTCGAGTTCACAGACAAACTGGCAAATCATTACACAGACAAAGCAGACAAGGTGGACTCCTACTTAAAACAGAGACAAAGCATCAGCACTAAACCTTTTACAAAGCTACCATACAAGAACAGTCTAACCCAGCCTCTCCGTTCCTTCAGACGCATTTCACACGATTAATTTATGGACCTGATGAAAGCAAGCAGGCCTGCCGGCAACTCTTCTGACCCATGTCCACCGCAAACCTTCAAGCCAGTTCATCTAACAACCTCTGCTGCCACTCCAGTAAGGAGAATCATCAGCAACTCCTGAACTACCGGAATATTTTCAGAACTCAAAAAGTCACACATACGCCCATTACTGAAGAAAACAAACTTGGACCCGCTGAACCCTGAAAACTACAGACAGATTTCAAAAGGACCTTTCCTGGGCAAACTGATAGAAAGAGCAGCATTCGTCGACATGTCAAAATTTATTGAAGAGAGGAGAATGCTACACTTTCAGGCTTTCAAACAGGATTCAGTCCAGGAAGAGGCACAGAATCTACCCTCCTTGCCATCCGGGATGACCAGAAGAACACAGTTGTTTGCAACAGGGTTGCTGCACTACTTCTCTTTGACCCCTTGGCTGCCTTTGACACAGTTGACCATGACACTCAGATACAAAGGGGCAGATTTACGTTGAACTAACGCAGCGGGGTACAGCAAGTCATTTTGCTGCGCCGCGCTGCGTTAGTTTTGAAGCACAGGGATGCGACATATTTACAAGAATATGTCGCATCCTTGTGCTTCCCTGCGCTGGCGCACAAACTGCAGCCATGCGCCGGCGCAGGCACCCTTGCACCATGGTGCAAGGATGCCTGCGTCGTGGGAGATTGTTTTTGTGCAGGAAGGGGAACCTTCCTGCACAAAAACAATCACTGCAACCATTTTCCTCTTTCAATGCGTGCTGCAGAATGCAGCACGCATTGAAAGAGGAAAACGAGGAGAAATGAAAACATTTCTCCTCGGTGCGCCTCGCTACGCCACCTCTAGGGTGGCGTAGCTCAGACGCATCTCCAGAGTTACGATTTCTCGTAATTCTGGAGATGTGTCTTGTTCCATGAGTGTTGCGTGGGAACACCCAGAGCAACACCCATGGAACGCCCCTTCACCGCAAAGTGCTGCGTGTGAAGGGGCCGCATTTACAAGGAGAGGAAAAGTCACGCAGGGTGGCTTTTCCTCTCCTTGTAAATATGGAGCAGCCTCTGCGCCACCAGTACGTCACGAAAAGTGACGTACTGGTGGCGCAGGGGGCTCGTGAATCTGCCCCAAAGACTCTACAAAGCCAGCATAGAGGGGACTGCTCTAGACTGGATCGCATCCTACCTTCGCAACAGAACTAATGTCATCCATACCCCACCTTTCTTGTCCTAACCGTACTTCACATAAGCAGGGGTCCCTCAAGGCTCTATTACCTCGCCCATGCTTTTCAACATCTACATGAAGTCATTACCAGCACTGATCAATCAATTTCACATCACCGTGCTATAACTATGCAGATGACATGCAAATACTCCTTCAACTGGAATGCCCCAAAGACATTGGAAACTCGTCAATTTTCAGTTGTCTCAGAGCTGTGGATCAATGGATGACGTGGAGTCATCTCAAATTGAATGCTTCCAAAACGTAAATACTCCCGTGTGGTGAGTGGAAACATTATGACCCGCTCACAGTATGGCCTGATTATCTAGGAACACAGCCTAAAGTAT
Source organism: Calotriton arnoldi (assembly GCA_963921515.1). Taxonomy (NCBI): domain Eukaryota; kingdom Metazoa; phylum Chordata; class Amphibia; order Caudata; family Salamandridae; genus Calotriton; species Calotriton arnoldi. Next base: position 109,863 of record CAWUFW010012220.1, on the reverse strand, counting down.
CGAAGGAAGTAAGAAACCTCGGAATGACCATGGACGACAAGCTATTGATGAATGCCCAAGTGGACAAACTAGCAAGATCAAGCTTTGTTACTATAAAAACTCTGCGACAAATCTTCCCCCATTTGAGATTTTAACACAAGGTCCAGGCTACCATCTCCCTTGTTCTGTTCAAACTCGATTACGCCAATAGCCTCTAACACGGATCACCTTTAACGCCCATGAAAAGACTACAACGGATTCAGAACTTGGCTGCCAGACTACTCTTACATATAAAACCATAAAACCACATCTCCCCTGCCTTGAAAGCCCTGCATTGGTTACAGGTTGCCAGAAGATCCACGTTCAAGCTGCTTTGTATTACCCACAAAGCAATACATTGAACGGGACCGCTCGTCATCATGTATAAAATCACCAAACACATTCAACAAAGGAACCTCCGCTCTAGAGTGCCACCTCGCCTCAAAATCCTAAGATACAAGAAAAAAACCATGGGTGACACATCATTCTCTGTTCAAGCAGCCAAACTATGGAACTCTTTACCCCCAACATAAGATCCACAGATAACCACCTTATCTTCAGAAAACATTTCTGCTGTGGAGGCGATGCTGGTTTCCTGCTACTCACCAATAAAGAAGGTATAACACGCTTGTGTGCGGCACCTCAATCTTTGGGCGCTTTCATGTGGATATTGTAGCGGCCCTGCCTGGGTCGCGAGGAGCCCCGCTGCGGAAGAGCATCTCCAGCATGCTGAGAAGTTGGCAGCGTTCATGGAACAGCGTGACCGTATTGCTGAGAGTCATGAGCAGGGACCCAGTCTTGCTCTCTGCATGCAACCTACTATAGGGATATAAATAGATGGGGAGACATCGCTGCATTCCACTATGGACTAATTGAAGTTCACTACTGAGACCAGAATGCAGTTGTGAGGCACGCCCACTGGGCGGAACTATATCAATCGCTGCGAGTGCGGCGCAAGACTTATTGCAGCTGTGCCTCCCGTGTATGCCAGTGATCAAGGGCCCAGAAGCCCGAAACATGTTTGGTGTCATTTCTGCTGTGGAGGCGATGCTGGTTTCCCTGCTACTCACCAATAAAGAAGGTATAACACGCTTGTGTGCGGCACCTCAATCTTTGGGCGCTTTCATGTGGATATATATATATATATATATATATATCTCCACTTCAAATGCCTGCCACTGGATTTGGACAGACTCCAGCACGCTCGGGTTCGCTGTGAAAAACTAGTTTATTTGGCACACAAAACAACGGTGACGCGTTTCAGTAGCAGCAGCTACCGTCCTCAAACCAGTTGTGGTTGCCATTTTTTAGTTCTTTTATATACATGGTCCAGGGTTTTTTACACAACCTTAAAGTGACAGTGCGTGAAAACATCAACTCATTTAAAGTGACTTTGTGCTCATTCTTAAAAGTGACTAGAGCATACCGCGGCTGCATTGTTCATCTTTCTCTCCCTTCATGATTATTTAAACTTATTAACACACATCCTTAAACTTATTCAGATTTTTGTCAATCATGCCAAGTGCCCTAATCAATTAAAAGGTCTTAAAACAGAATTTGCATAAGTTAATAACAATATATATATATATATATATAAAAATAAGTTCTAGTACAACAACACTTGAAAGCCGGAGTTTATTTAATGCATCTTTATTCTACATATACTACCTTCCTTTATGCATCTATATACCTTCTATGTACTAATGGATCTATACATGTATTAGTTTCCTTCCTCGCTGGCCGAACTCAAAGAATCAGACTCCCTCCCTTCCTCTCCGAACCCACAGAGATCAGATGCGGAATACCCTAAGGATCCTCACTCAGCCCCATGCTCTTCAACATCTACACGGCCCCTCTCGCAGCCATCGTCAGAAACCATGGACTCAGCATAGTATCCTACGCCGACAATACCCAGCTCATCCTCTCCCTCATCAAGGAACCCGACATCACCAGACAGTTTCCAGGAAGAAATGAAGGACATTGCATCCTGGATGAACAGCAGCTGCCTGAAGCTCAACTCAGAGAAAACGTAAGTCCTCGTCCTTGGATCCACCCACTCCGCGTGGGACGACACCTGGTGGCCCCCCGCCCTCAGCAACCCTCCAACACCCACGGAGCACGCACGCAACCTCGGCATCATACTCAACTCCTCCCTCACCATGAACCGACAGATCAACAATGTATCTTCACGTGCTTCAACACCCTTCGCATACTCCGCAAGACCTACAAATGGATCCCCCCGAATCCAGAAAGACCGTCACCCACACACTCATAACCAGCAGACTGGACTACAGGAACGCCCTCTATGCCGGAATCAACAAATCTCCACTCTACAAACTCCAGACCATCCAGAACGCCGCAGCCAGACCTGTCCTCAGCATCCCACGACAAGACCACATCACCCAGCACCTACGTGACCTCCACTGGCTCCCCGTCGAAAAGAGAGTGACTTTCAAGCTGCTCACACACACGTACAAATCCCTCCACAACATCGGACCCTCATACCTCAATGAAAGAATCTCCTTCTACGCCCCCAAGAGATACCTTCGTGCTGCCGACCTTGCCCTGGCCGAACTCCTCGCATCAGCAGAGCCAGAACGGGAGGAAGAGCCTTCTCCTACATCGCGGCCAAGACCTGGAACAAACTCCCCTCAGCATCAGATGAACCCCCACACTGCAAGCATTCAGGAAGAGCCTCAAGACCAGGCTATTCAGATTAGTCGGAGCTGCCCGAAATCCCCCTCCACCTTGAGACCCTCACCGGTGAGTAGTGCACTTTACAAATCCCCGATTGAGTTTTTTTCTAATTCAGCATATCCAATGAACTACCCTATTTCTTGCCCTATACCGCTCTCAATATATCCTCCACCTCAATTCTCCGACTCATCTCAAACCTCTTTCTACTACTCTTTCCAATGTACTATCCTATTTTTCACCCTATACCTCTATCAATATATCCTCTACCTCCAGTCTCATTCATCCCAACCCCCATACCACTATGATCCCCAAATAAGCCTTTCAAGACTCTTCCCTACTCTACCCCTCCTGCACCATCTCATACCTCTTACTATTCCGATCCCCAAAACAAGCCTTTCTAAACCCTCCCTCTGACTCTTCCTCCTCCACCTCCCTTTTACTCATCCCAAGCCTCCTCCTACTGCTATGAGCTCCAAAACAAAATATATATATATTTCTAAATACTTCCCTCTTCTATCCCTCCACTACACTATCCTTTTCAATCCAAATAACAGATTAACATGTCCACCACTCAAATTAATTTCATATTTCACTATACTAATTCACCACTAATCCTTTATGGTTTCCGAGTAGCGTGCTACTAGCCGAAAAGCACTTCAACACCTCGTATGGGGTAGTAAGCGCTATATAAATGCAATTACAATCACTACCCCCATAAAAGGAGTAGGCATGTATTTTTGTGGAACAAAAAACAAATACATCACGTGAAGAACAAAGTTCTACTCATACGTCATGGCTGGCATATTTAGTGCAGATTTTTTTTTAATATTGGACCTTTTAATGAACATTGCCACGAGTAATAACAGCTGTATGTTATTTTCGTTGCAATCAAAGGTTTGAGAAAACATTAGTAAAGCAAACCTATTGCTTAACCATGAAAGAGAGGACTAGAGAGCCAGTCTTCATCTAAGACTGCCCAAGGTCCATGATATATCTTACAGAAAGCATATACCTAAGGTAGATCTAATTCAGGATACTGCTGCTTAACTGGAAGTAACAGTCCTATGAAGAACTGTGCTTTCCAGAACACTATCACGATAGAAACAAAAACAGGAAAAATAAGTAGACATGCTCACCTTCCACCTGGGCTTACAATCCGTCGGCGTCCAATGTCCACCTGCCTGGATGTTCATATTCTTAGCGAAGGACAGATGAATTTCGTCTAAACTTATTTCACTCATATTAATATCAATGGGACATCCTACACAAAGAGAAAGTAGAACTCAAGGTCGGAATATTGCAGCGGATAAACGTGAAATATACGTATTTGCACAACTGTCAAAGACAAAATATAATTTACTGTGCCTTTACACGGATGACAACTCGTGATAGCCTATCAACATTTCTCTACTCATCTGTTGCTTTTGGTTACGGTTAACCATACGTGTGGTAACTCCAACATAACCCTAACCACCATTAAGCTTCCAGGTCGCTCAATTAAATAGAGAAAACTATACTTGACTGCGCGTTTTGAGGAATATTTCATTTCATTTTCGTAGATGATTCCTTTAACACTGATGAGTGCGTGCATTGCTCTGAGAAAGAATGGCCCACACAGGCAGACTGCAATGTTTGAAACCTGAGCAATGGACACTCCATTGTGTCGGTTCCAAATGCACGCAAGCGCCTAGAGGAATATGTAACCATTACTCCAAGCATGATTTGTTGATTACAGGCAACAAAGGCGCAGTCAAGTCGAATAATGGAAATCACGTTTTAATCACGCTCCAGCACTGTCCACACGAGCCACAATAGCTGAAAGCAAAGGATGAAGAAAACTTGTAAAACTATACTACAATTTAAAAAAAGCATTGACAAAGACAACAGATATGCCTTTTTGGCAGGGTTAGTGTTTATTAATAGTTGGGACTTTGGGTATTTTGCCATTGCAGCAGGAAGAAAATGGATGCAACAATAAGGAAGCTGAGACTAGAGCTGCCTAACTGAACAGTTAGCATTAGCAGAGTTAAGCAATCCTCTCAAAGAACATTATAAAAGAGTCAGAAAATGAAGTTTACTTTGAAAGTGGGGAGATTGAAAGGTATGCACAGCGAAATCTTGCAGAGCAGATGCTTTTCAGAACATGGCAGTATTTTTGCTGCAACTTTGAGAAAGTCAATTTGCACATTTGTTTGCTTTGTGAAAAAGTTTTAAATACAACAACATGTCATCATGATAAAGTAAAACAAATGAAACAGCAAGGCCAATGCCAATTAGTGAATAGCGCACACGTCTTAAAAAGCATTCATTCATAAATTAAAATGCCGTGTCTGCAAATAAAATACATCAAAGAACACGCATTTGCTCACAAATAAAAGCTACCTCATGTCATCAGCAGTCTAATAAAGGGACTACTCGATGGCCCCGCAACAAAACCTAATGGAACACAAATGAAATAATGGAACACAAATGAAATAATGGAACACAAATGAAACAATGGAACACAAATGAGATAATGGAACATCCACGAAATGCTGTGACACTGACTTGACTGTCTCTTCGAACAATCGAAAACCATAAAAAGCCGATGGCAGAAAGGCAACAATTCTGACGGAATAATGTAATACAAAAACCTAAAGGTGCCTCTAGCCGGACCTAAAAAGAGCCAAGAGCTGTTGCCTTTCATTAAAGTTACAAACTCAAACCTCTATTGACTATTCAATTTCTTGTAAAGAAATCAAATTCTCAATGACTTTAAAGCTGCAACACATGATACATCACACAAGCATTGGGCAGCCCAAGCTTTCAAAATAAAGATCAACGACATTCAAAGGAGATCCTCACACCAGAAGCGCTTTGGCTTTTGTAGGGAGAATATGCGTAAGGAGGCAAGAGAGATTCGTATTTCTGGGTTCGGGGGTGCACAATGGCAAGACCACAACAGGTGGAAGGAGGTGCAGGAGCAAGGAAGAGTACTGGGTGGCGGGTAGGGAGGCACAGGAAGAATGAGATGGGTTGGATTGGAATAGGATGGGAGAAAGGGATCTAGCTTTAACCCCCGCCCCACTGACAGGCACACAAACACAATCGCTAAGGCTCACATCGCCTTTCCCCAACATGGGCATGCAAGGTGACCGTGCTGGAGCTACCGGGGTCCAGTGGAAGAGCAGCTCAAGCCTGGTTTGCAGTTCTGCAGCCAAAGAACTCTCTATGCCCAGAGGTGGTGTCAGACTAGCAGATGGGCCAACATGTCTGTCTCTACCAAACTGCACTCAGTCACATGATTCCCTTCTGCCAGTACTCCTGCTCACTACCAACAACGTGCAAGCTCTTCTCTCAGGAGTCCAGGTCTGCTTTGGAAAACAACCCACTGGATTCAAGCTAGCCTGGCTGAAGAAGGGTGACATACCCTGAAACCGGTCCCAGGATGCTTGTTTCCGGTCCAGGGAGGACCTGGCCTGGCAGTTCGGTCTGGACTGTTCCCATGGGGCACAGGGTCAAGACTGATTTGCATATGGCTGGGTCCAAACTGGGGTGGTGTAGTGGGCAAAAGAACGATGGATTTAACCCAGATCTTGTGACTGGGGGAGAATGTTTGCATTGTCAGCATTCCGTCCATCGTTTGTTTGCTGTAACACTTTTCGCCCTAAGTGGGATGGGTATGCCCAGACGTGGGTCCCTTGCTCACTGTGCCACTGGATTCAAGCTAGCCTGGCTGAAGAAGGGTGACATACCCTGAAACCGGTCCCAGGATGCTTGTTTCCGGTCCAGGGAGGACCTGGCCTGGCAGTTCGGTCTGGACTGTTCCCATGGGGCACAGGGTCAAGACTGATTTGCATATGGCTGGGTCCAAACTGGGGTGGTGTAGTGGGCAAAAGAACGATGGATTTAACCCAGATCTTGTGACTGGGGGAGAATGTTTGCATTGTCAGCATTCCGTCCATCGTTTGTTTGCTGTAACACTTTTCGCCCCTAAGTGGGATGGGTATGCCCAGACGTGGGTCCCTTGCTCACTGTGCCACTGGATTCAAGCTAGCCTGGCTGAAGAAGGGTGACATACCCTGAAACCGGTCCCAGGATGCTTGTTTCCGGTCCAGGGAGGACCTGGCCTGGCAGTTCGGTCTGGACTGTTCCCATGGGGCACAGGGTCAAGACTGATTTGCATATGGCTGGGTCCAAACTGGGGTGGTGTAGTGGGCAAAAGAACGATGGATTTAACCCAGATCTTGTGACTGGGGGAGAATGTTTGCATTGTCAGCATTCCGTCCATCGTTTGTTTGCTGTAACACTTTTCGCCCTAAGTGGGATGGGTATGCCCAGACGTGGGTCCCTTGCTCACTGTGCCACTGGATTCAAGCTAGCCTGGCTGAAGAAGGGTGACATACCCTGAAACCGGTCCCAGGATGCTTGTTTCCGGTCCAGGGAGGACCTGGCCTGGCAGTTCGGTCTGGACTGTTCCCATGGGGCACAGGGTCAAGACTGATTTGCATATGGCTGGGTCCAAACTGGGGTGGTGTAGTGGGCAAAAGAACGATGGATTTAACCCAGATCTTGTGACTGGGGGAGAATGTTTGCATTGTCAGCATTCCGTCCATCGTTTGTTTGCTGTAACACTTTTCGCCCTAAGTGGGATGGGTATGCCCAGACGTGGGTCCCTTGCTCACTGTGCCACTGGATTCAAGCTAGCCTGGCTGAAGAAGGGTGACATACCCTGAAACCGGTCCCAGGATGCTTGTTTCCGGTCCAGGGAGGACCTGGCCTGGCAGTTCGGTCTGGACTGTTCCCATGGGGCACAGGGTCAAGACTGATTTGCATATGGCTGGGTCCAAACTGGGGTGGTGTAGTGGGCAAAAGAACGATGGATTTAACCCAGATCTTGTGACTGGGGGAGAATGTTTGCATTGTCAGCATTCCGTCCATCGTTTGTTTGCTGTAACACTTTTCGCCCTAAGTGGGATGGGTATGCCCAGACGTGGGTCCCTTGCTCACTGTGCCACTGGATTCAAGCTAGCCTGGCTGAAGAAGGGTGACATACCCTGAAACCGGTCCCAGGATGCTTGTTTCCGGTCCAGGGAGGACCTGGCCTGGCAGTTCGGTCTGGACTGTTCCCATGGGGCACAGGGTCAAGACTGATTTGCATATGGCTGGGTCCAAACTGGGGTGGTGTAGTGGGCAAAAGAACGATGGATTTAACCCAGATCTTGTGACTGGGGGAGAATGTTTGCATTGTCAGCATTCCGTCCATCGTTTGTTTGCTGTAACACTTTTCGCCCTAAGTGGGATGGGTATGCCCAGACGTGGGTCCCTTGCTCACTGTGCCACTGGATTCAAGCTAGCCTGGCTGAAGAAGGGTGACATACCCTGAAACCGGTCCCAGGATGCTTGTTTCCGGTCCAGGGAGGACCTGGCCTGGCAGTTCGGTCTGGACTGTTCCCATGGGGCACAGGGTCAAGACTGATTTGCATATGGCTGGGTCCAAACTGGGGTGGTGTAGTGGGCAAAAGAACGATGGATTTAACCCAGATCTTGTGACTGGGGGAGAATGTTTGCATTGTCAGCATTCCGTCCATCGTTTGTTTGCTGTAACACTTTTCGCCCTAAGTGGGATGGGTATGCCCAGACGTGGGTCCCTTGCTCACTGTGCCACTGGATTCAAGCTAGCCTGGCTGAAGAAGGGTGACATACCCTGAAACCGGTCCCAGGATGCTTGTTTCCGGTCCAGGGAGGACCTGGCCTGGCAGTTCGGTCTGGACTGTTCCCATGGGGCACAGGGTCAAGACTGATTTGCATATGGCTGGGTCCAAACTGGGGTGGTGTAGTGGGCAAAAGAACGATGGATTTAACCCAGATCTTGTGACTGGGGGAGAATGTTTGCATTGTCAGCATTCCGTCCATCGTTTGTTTGCTGTAACACTTTTCGCCCTAAGTGGGATGGGTATGCCCAGACGTGGGTCCCTTGCTCACTGTGCCACTGGATTCAAGCTAGCCTGGCTGAAGAAGGGTGACATACCCTGAAACCGGTCCCAGGATGCTTGTTTCCGGTCCAGGGAGGACCTGGCCTGGCAGTTCGGTCTGGACTGTTCCCATGGGGCACAGGGTCAAGACTGATTTGCATATGGCTGGGTCCAAACTGGGGTGGTGTAGTGGGCAAAAGAACGATGGATTTAACCCAGATCTTGTGACTGGGGGAGAATGTTTGCATTGTCAGCATTCCGTCCATCGTTTGTTTGCTGTAACACTTTTCGCCCTAAGTGGGATGGGTATGCCCAGACGTGGGTCCCTTGCTCACTGTGCCACTGGATTCAAGCTAGCCTGGCTGAAGAAGGGTGACATACCCTGAAACCGGTCCCAGGATGCTTGTTTCCGGTCCAGGGAGGACCTGGCCTGGCAGTTCGGTCTGGACTGTTCCCATGGGGCACAGGGTCAAGACTGATTTGCATATGGCTGGGTCCAAACTGGGGTGGTGTAGTGGGCAAAAGAACGATGGATTTAACCCAGATCTTGTGACTGGGGGAGAATGTTTGCATTGTCAGCATTCCGTCCATCGTTTGTTTGCTGTAACACTTTTCGCCCTAAGTGGGATGGGTATGCCCAGACGTGGGTCCCTTGCTCACTGTGCCACTGGATTCAAGCTAGCCTGGCTGAAGAAGGGTGACATACCCTGAAACCGGTCCCAGGATGCTTGTTTCCGGTCCAGGGAGGACCTGGCCTGGCAGTTCGGTCTGGACTGTTCCCATGGGGCACAGGGTCAAGACTGATTTGCATATGGCTGGGTCCAAACTGGGGTGGTGTAGTGGGCAAAAGAACGATGGATTTAACCCAGATCTTGTGACTGGGGGAGAATGTTTGCATTGTCAGCATTCCGTCCATCGTTTGTTTGCTGTAACACTTTTCGCCCTAAGTGGGATGGGTATGCCCAGACGTGGGTCCCTTGCTCACTGTGCCACTGGATTCAAGCTAGCCTGGCTGAAGAAGGGTGACATACCCTGAAACCGGTCCCAGGATGCTTGTTTCCCGGTCCAGGGAGGACCTGGCCTGGCAGTTCGGTCTGGACTGTTCCCATGGGGCACAGGGTCAAGACTGATTTGCATATGGCTGGGTCCAAACTGGGGTGGTGTAGTGGGCAAAAGAACGATGGATTTAACCCAGATCTTGTGACTGGGGGAGAATGTTTGCATTGTCAGCATTCCGTCCATCGTTTGTTTGCTGTAACACTTTTCGCCCTAAGTGGGATGGGTATGCCCAGACGTGGGTCCCTTGCTCACTGTGCCACTGGATTCAAGCTAGCCTGGCTGAAGAAGGGTGACATACCCTGAAACCGGTCCCAGGATGCTTGTTTCCGGTCCAGGGAGGACCTGGCCTGGCAGTTCGGTCTGGACTGTTCCCATGGGGCACAGGGTCAAGACTGATTTGCATATGGCTGGGTCCAAACTGGGGTGGTGTAGTGGGCAAAAGAACGATGGATTTAACCCAGATCTTGTGACTGGGGGAGAATGTTTGCATTGTCAGCATTCCGTCCATCGTTTGTTTGCTGTAACACTTTTCGCCCTAAGTGGGATGGGTATGCCCAGACGTGGGTCCCTTGCTCACTGTGCCACTGGATTCAAGCTAGCCTGGCTGAAGAAGGGTGACATACCCTGAAACCGGTCCCAGGATGCTTGTTTCCGGTCCAGGGAGGACCTGGCCTGGCAGTTCGGTCTGGACTGTTCCCATGGGGCACAGGGTCAAGACTGATTTGCATATGGCTGGGTCCAAACTGGGGTGGTGTAGTGGGCAAAAGAACGATGGATTTAACCCAGATCTTGTGACTGGGGGAGAATGTTTGCATTGTCAGCATTCCGTCCATCGTTTGTTTGCTGTAACACTTTTCGCCCTAAGTGGGATGGGTATGCCCAGACGTGGGTCCCTTGCTCACTGTGCCACTGGATTCAAGCTAGCCTGGCTGAAGAAGGGTGACATACCCTGAAACCGGTCCCAGGATGCTTGTTTCCGGTCCAGGGAGGACCTGGCCTGGCAGTTCGGTCTGGACTGTTCCCATGGGGCACAGGGTCAAGACTGATTTGCATATGGCTGGGTCCAAACTGGGGTGGTGTAGTGGGCAAAAGAACGATGGATTTAACCCAGATCTTGTGACTGGGGGAGAATGTTTGCATTGTCAGCATTCCGTCCATCGTTTGTTTGCTGTAACACTTTTCGCCCTAAGTGGGATGGGTATGCCCAGACGTGGGTCCCTTGCTCACTGTGCCACTGGATTCAAGCTAGCCTGGCTGAAGAAGGGTGACATACCCTGAAACCGGTCCCAGGATGCTTGTTTCCGGTCCAGGGAGGACCTGGCCTGGCAGTTCGGTCTGGACTGTTCCCATGGGGCACAGGGTCAAGACTGATTTGCATATGGCTGGGTCCAAACTGGGGTGGTGTAGTGGGCAAAAGAACGATGGATTTAACCCAGATCTTGTGACTGGGGGAGAATGTTTGCATTGTCAGCATTCCGTCCATCGTTTGTTTGCTGTAACACTTTTCGCCCTAAGTGGGATGGGTATGCCCAGACGTGGGTCCCTTGCTCACTGTGCCACTGGATTCAAGCTAGCCTGGCTGAAGAAGGGTGACATACCCTGAAACCGGTCCCAGGATGCTTGTTTCCGGTCCAGGGAGGACCTGGCCTGGCAGTTCGGTCTGGACTGTTCCCATGGGGCACAGGGTCAAGACTGATTTGCATATGGCTGGGTCCAAACTGGGGTGGTGTAGTGGGCAAAAGAACGATGGATTTAACCCAGATCTTGTGACTGGGGGAGAATGTTTGCATTGTCAGCATTCCGTCCATCGTTTGTTTGCTGTAACACTTTTCGCCCTAAGTGGGATGGGTATGCCCAGACGTGGGTCCCTTGCTCACTGTGCCACTGGATTCAAGCTAGCCTGGCTGAAGAAGGGTGACATACCCTGAAACCGGTCCCAGGATGCTTGTTTCCGGTCCAGGGAGGACCTGGCCTGGCAGTTCGGTCTGGACTGTTCCCATGGGGCACAGGGTCAAGACTGATTTGCATATGGCTGGGTCCAAACTGGGGTGGTGTAGTGGGCAAAAGAACGATGGATTTAACCCAGATCTTGTGACTGGGGGAGAATGTTTGCATTGTCAGCATTCCGTCCATCGTTTGTTTGCTGTAACACTTTTCGCCCTAAGTGGGATGGGTATGCCCAGACGTGGGTCCCTTGCTCACTGTGCCACTGGATTCAAGCTAGCCTGGCTGAAGAAGGGTGACATACCCTGAAACCGGTCCCAGGATGCTTGTTTCCGGTCCAGGAGGACCTGGCCTGGCAGTTCGGTCTGGACTGTTCCCATGGGGCACAGGGTCAAGACTGATTTGCATATGGCTGGGTCCAAACTGGGGTGGTGTAGTGGGCAAAAGAACGATGGATTTAACCCAGATCTTGTGACTGGGGGAGAATGTTTGCATTGTCAGCATTCCGTCCATCGTTTGTTTGCTGTAACACTTGGAAAACAACCCGGGCACAGTCGGCTCCACGTGGCTTCCCCCTTCAGTGCATTTTTAATGGCAGCAAGCTGGTTTCAGCACCATTCCACTTGGCTAGGCTCAATCCACTTCCAGATAGGGCTTCAAGTTATAGCCATTGACTGCAGATTGAAGGGGACCAAAAATGACATGCATGTGTTTTAGAGAACTGGGTGGTGAAGGGTATCACTGCAGGGCGTGAAGCCATCTCTCCCTTCCTTACAAGTGCTGCAAGATATAGAACAAGGAAATCTGTGTGTAAGTGGGTGGGTGGGAAAGTGAGAGAAAAGGCATTAGGCTTCCAGTTGAGGAACAAGCAAGATTTCGTGGGAGATCAAGGGTTGGGATAGTGGTGGCAGGAAGATGTCAGGAGGAGAACCATTGCTGGGACGAGCCAAGTTTAAGGGGCACTACAAGGGAATTGGGAGCCAATCATTTGATGTTCATTGTTTGGGGGGAGGGGGCACTCTATGGGGGGGGGGAAGTCTATACCAGTCTCCCCGCCGGGCATTTGGAAGGACAGCAGCAGTGGGGAGGCTGGGAAGAGCCAGTGGGAGATAAGCTGCCTGACACCAAGATGCAGTCTTTCTTGTAGTGTAGTTTCCTACAAAGTTGGAGCACTGCTTTGTTTTCAACTGCAAGATCAATCAGTGACTTTGAAAGCAGACTGCAAATAAATAATTGTTTCCCACGTTGTTCTATCAAATTCAATAAAGAAAAAAATTGCTGTGCTAATCTGATATCGTCATGCAACTTGCCAAGCATACAAAGCAGAAGTGGCAGATCAAGAACATACAAAGTTTTGAGTTTCTTCCTTCTCTGTGGTCAATTTTCTTCTACTACAAATAGTTTCACACTAGTGCCATTGGCTTTAAAGGGCAAAGCAAATACAGATTTAGCAATAAAACATACGTATACAACCAGGAAAAACTCCAAACATGCAATATAAAAAGGAACTGGATACTAAGATTAAAGAATTCCGATGTCAAGCCAGTAATGCAACAGTTATACTGAAGTCAAAAAGCCTATGGGAAGACCGAGGCTTGTGAACAACAGAAGTTACAGGCAGTTTCTTAATTCCAGGGGTGAATAAGGGAATAAAGAGCATACAAATCCAAGGCAAGCTCTCTGTAATAGCAGCCGCATATACTTCAAGCAGCCATGCTCAAAGTTGGTGCACGCAAACTTGAGCAATGCTAGCTTTTCAGCTCATCAATAGGACAAATCTACATATACAATCCCAACAAGATAAATGCCACTGACTCTGATAACCCTAGTTTGATAATTCTACCTTCCAGTGAGTGAACCCTTGGCAGACATCAACACCTAATTTATAAGTTGAAAAAGAAGTTAATATACAACCACTGGTCACTCGGAGGGACAGGAGACATTTGTAGAATGGTTATGGAAAGACCTCACGAGAACTGTATTATAAAAGAAAGACTGAATCCCATTCAGATTTACACCCAATCTACAACATTCAAAGCAACATGTCCAGACTTGCAATTGTGGTGGCAATATAAATAAAGCAGATGCCTCCCTGGATGTTGGTTTTCAGGCATGCTTTAATGGGTTGAGATTTTCATGTAATGACCTATGCTTGCTGATAGCCTACCTCATACTATGCCCACACTTGCAGCCCCAAACCTCCTGTGAGGTGGACTGTTAAAATGCACAAGATTCACAATCAAAATTGGAAGCCATTATCCTCCGCAGTCTAAAAGAAGACCTTTCCTCATGACTACCAGGCAGAACTTTTGACTATCTGAATTAGCCTTAACCTGATCACCCATTTAGGGAAAAAAAGTTGTAGGAAATCTGCCTTTTCTGCGTTGTCAACCTGGAATTTTCATCTTTTGCTGGTCGCTATATTTTCGCTATGTTTAGAACTCTGGGCACTTTATCACTGCTAACCAGTAGTAAAGTGCCTGTGTTCCACCTTTAAACATTGCTGAATTGGCATATTCCTAAAAGGTGTATCTAACATACCTATTATATGGTACAAAGTGTACCCAGAGCCTGTAGGTTAAATGAGAATAGTGGACAGCAGACACTATGGTGTCATACACTATAGCAGTAGTTCAGGCCTACCAGTGTAGCCTGACGGTAGAATCGCAAAAACAAAATAACCCTTTTTGACATGTCAAAACCTCACTTTAAAATATTAATAAGTGACCCCTATGAGCGCCTTTTCACCCAAAAGGCAGTCTGCACGCTATTTAAAAGTGGGCCAAGTCGAAAGTTTATGTTAAGTGATTAGCTACCAAAAGCTATTTTTCATTGTACCAGGCCTACTGCCCCATGTAGAAAAAACCACAGAAAAGATTAAAGATCCTAACACTGTACCTAAGGAATGAAAAATAAAAATACCACTATTTTTAATAGCCATTAAAAGTCCAATTCAATGGTGAGGTCAGATTTGAGTAAATATGAAGGAAAATTAACTTTTCGAAAATTACTTTTCCCCTGCTTGAAGTTCCTGGAGGCTAAATTTGCATTTACTCTCCCACTTCTGCCATCCAGTAATTAGAATTTGAATAGTTGTGAAAAAGGTGCAAAGTGCCTTCCAGGAGCAAAGAGTAGGCTGACCTGAGTGAGCAGAGAGGACTCCTCTGAACCTGACAGAAAATACAGGGTATGGCTGTAAGCATCGTTTTTTACCTTACAGTGTCAAATCTTGCTTTAATGGTAAATCCTGCTTGGTAAGTCTGCCTGCAGAGTTTCTATATATCGTTAGGGGCACACTTGAAGGGAAGGGAACTAAGATGCTAAAACATTCTTGTGTATCTGTCTGGTTCCTGGAAAACCCCACTTTTGTTCTACCAGACGTCTCTGGGTTTATTGTGGATAGAATGACTGCCCCAAACTGGATTCTAGTGTTAGATATGAGAGGACACTAGGAGTATAATAGTACACTCCACACACACATACCCCCAGCCCAAGTTTAGTTTGTGTGAAGACTTTGCCATCTTGAAGATGCCCAAAGTCAGCCGGGTTGGCCCATTGAACTTTTAACCCATTGGTTAGGGCGTGCTCAGAAGTCATTCCCACCCACTAGCTTGTGCCAGGCATAAATGTAGCATCTGCAGACATGCACTATAGAATGCTCCTGTACCTAAGGGTGCTCAGGAGAGGACTAGGCCTGCTGTCTGCGACCCTCACAGATTGGACCTGCTTTCCTTTGTGCCCAGGACAAAGAAGGGGACTCCAAGGTTTAGAAGGCTTACCTCCTCTTGTTCAAGCTACATGGATACACAAGCTACAAGAGGCCTTTCCTGCAACTGCGTGGTGAGCAGTGGCCACGGGACCTGGACAAGATCATGCTGTTGGCCATTGACTGACTTCCTGTGAATCTCTAAGTGCCTCCCCTGAAAGTCATGCAGGGCTTTAGAAGTATACTCCTGTGGTAGTAAAATCTTTGACCAGGATGAACCTGGTCAGTGTATTTGATCGCTGCTCCATTGTGGTCAGCACCAAACTGCAAAGAGGTCCTGGACAAACATGACCATTGACCACTGTTTGCACTTTATGGCGCTACTCCTACTTAAAACTTTAAAAAGAAATTGGCCAATGGTGGAACTAATATTGTGTCAGAACAAAATAAAATGTTGCTTGCTGATTGATTATACAAGAAGCCACTTTAGGCAACAATGATACCGTGTATACTGGATGCTATTATGTTTTATCATTTTTGTAAATTCAATAAACATGGCTTATTAACCCCTTAAGTGCTGCTGTCGGCCAACGGCCGTCGCGAGCACTACCTCCGTAGTGCTGCGCACGTCCGTTGGCCGACGCAGCCCCGCCCGCTGATTAAAACCGCCGCACCGCGGTGGAATTCGAACCGCGGTTAAGGGGTTAAAAGAAAATCATATACCCAGTTCCTTTATTGGATGTCATTTTGTTTATTAAATTTTACTCCATTTTTCTAATTCGGTGTTTAATTGTTTTGCATTTCAACTTTATTACTGTTTTGGCACTGTATAAATATTTTAAACATTGTCCTAAATTTAGCCTGTCTGCTCTGTGCTATGGCCATCAAGAAGTCGAGCTCTGGTTAATTTAGTGAGTTTGAGGGCTCACTCCGATGAGGGTTGTGATTATTCCTGGAGGTGGGTCGTCACCCTCCCCTGATTATTCGATTTCTTACTCGATTCACCATCTGATCATCATAGGGGTGCTTCCTTAGAACTGAAACATTAACAGGCTTAAACACTCTTGAAACTTCAAAAATTGATTTATAAAACCTAACCTGCACACGCATAATACGGTTACAGCATAGGCTTTGCAATATACAATCAAGGTCCATCACACTTAGACATTTCCACTACTCATGGTCACAGATATCTAACTTCATTTAAAATTCATATCCACCATCTGTCAGGACAAGCTAACCTCCCAATTGTCTTCTTGAGACACTCAAAGAATTGTAGAAACAAGCAAAGTTTAACACAAGTGACTGAAGCAAAGCAAACAATCTAACAGTTACAAAGAAAATGTTTGTTTGATGGTAGTGAACTTCAATAGAAAACTTACGCATGAAAGGCAGCTTTTCTGGACAGAGGTGGTCAGGGGAGTATGAAAATTTTTCTGGAAGATACATTATTGGTTGTGCAATAAGATCACTGGTATTGGTGCCCTCAGGATAATCTGTGAGTAAAAAGCAAACATATTAAGTATGTTTTTATTCCAACAGCAAGAATTGTGTTTTGTGATGCATAGATGAAGTGACAATTTATACACATTATTGCAAGGTGTCACTAATATATCGCAACAAAACAAAAATATATTTTGTACCTCAACAGGTTGATATATGTTTCAGTCAATCTTGGCAAGACAGAGCAACTACAGAGAGAAATGCTAAGACAACAGGAAATGAACTGGCAGTCATACACTCCCTTTACACCAATCTAGGTAACTCAATTGACTCAGTCAGGTCACTCGCTCATTACACAGCTGACGGAGCTACACTTTACCCCCTTCTACGATAAATGCCACCTTATTAAGAGTCCGGTGACGACTGAGCTGCTATAGATGTTTCCGTAAACAAAACAGACCATGTCCAAAACTCCATGACAACTGGGTTTTAAGTGAAAAGGAAAAGAACACCAAAGTGCAAACCTTTCAGTGGCTGTTTAGGTTTTGCTTGCGTTATTAGATGGATTACAGAACTGCTACTGCACCATTCTGGCATATGTTTATAGCATTGTATTGTCCCATGACTAGCTTCCTGCTATATAAATACCTTTTATAAAATGAGCCAAATAAAGACAACTGCTTAAGGGCCATGAGCAACATCCACTTACCTAAAAATTAGAAACACAGCAGTATTAAATAATGCAAACCTATGTTTCTGTATTTTGGAATCAATGACAAGTAGGCTGGAACTGAAAATACGGTTATCAGACCGCATTATTAAAATGGCTCCAGATGAATCCCTAAACGACGTACGTGTAAGTAATTTTTGTAGTCCAATTTGTGGTGGCATATACTGTTATATGTATATAACCTGATATGGCTTGCTACCTGGTCTTTTACTTTGTTACACTTCATTCTAGTTAGGTGAGATGAACGAGTTACTTACCTTCGGTAATGATGTATCTGGTAGAGACACAGTCTGGCCGCAGATTCATTAACTTAGAATATCCCCAGGCGTCAGACTGGATCCGGAGAATTTTTTGCAGCAGCACCTCTGCGTGCCGGGGGACGGCGCCGCATGGCTCCGCCCGGACGTTGTCCACAGACATGACGTCAGCGGAGCCATGCAAGTCCCTCCCGGCGCGCTGACGTCAGTTTTCTTTGGAGAAACTTTTATGCGCCACAACGCGGAGCCACCACCAAAAACTGTGAGAGTATGGGAACAGTGTGCGAACAAAGATGAAAAATCAGTGAAACAAAAACAAAAAGAATCGAATGGTGAGAAACATCACCATAAATGACAGTGACACGCACTGTATACTGAAAGCAATTGAGGGAAAAAGCAGAGACCCGCTCTGAGAAACAGCCCCGCAAAAGCGAAGGCTATGCCCTCCCCCCGAGGCAAAACGACATATGAAAAGAATGTCAAGGCAGACGACAGGAAGCCTGCAATCGCAAGATCGAACCATGAAGGGCAACAAGACCGGAACCATATAAGTAAAGACGATCTACCACAGGTCGGCAACACTAGGAATGCCATATTCCCTGTAGAGATCTATGGACTGAGGCACAGTCAAATAGACCCCAAACCAATTGACTGTAGTGGAGTCAAGAGACAAGAGACCCCCAAGCAATGGAGAAGGTGGGAGGGAAGAAGAACATTGGTAGGCCCCACACTGGAAGAACCAGGGTGTAGGGATGTAGAAGGATACATGAACCCACCGCCCAATCACGAGAATGGGTGGAGTAGAACAAGTAAAACAGAATGAATCATCCTACCGAGGAGGGAGGTGAAAGACGCCACCCCGCAGGATGACAAAAACCACCCGGAAGGCGGCGAGTGCATAAAACCCAACCTGAAAAGGTCCTCGCAGAGCGGGGAGGATGGCCGGGCGTTAAGGAATCTGCGGCTAGATTGTCTCTCTACCAGATACATCGTTACCGAAGGTAAGTAACTCGTTCATCTGATAGAGACATCTAGCCACAGATTCCTTAACTTAGAATAGATACCTAAGCCATACCCCATAGGAGGTGGGTCTGCGACTGAACCCCACCAAGTTCCAAAGAGAACCCAGTCATCAACAAGTTGACGAAACACAGTGGGGGCAGCAATGCCAGCGTGGCCAACACCAGACCAGTAAGCTCTGTAAGGAGCGGAAAACAATGCGAGGCAAAGGCATCACATGCCGCCCAGGGACGGTATGAAAGCCCTCTAGTTTATACAGGGTTGAAAGAGAGCACAGAACCAGAATGTCAGTGCGGAATGTGAGAGTCCATAACTTCCGCAAAAGAAGGTGAACTGATCATAGGAGCCAATGGATCCGCAGGATCCGATGGATCTGTAAGAGACAAAGACCCAGAGAGAGGACAAGACGGTATGACCGAGTAGGAGCATACAGGTCGATCATGCACAACAGTGGAGAAGCACAACAGTGGAGAAGCACTGTTGAAAGCGTACCAGCTAGGAAACTTTGGACAGCAGTGGTAGGATGCTGACCATGTCCAGGAAGAGCCTGTGTTACCAGAGACACAAGAACTGCCATTGCGCAATGGCCCCTTCACAAAATGAAATGTGAGAGGCGGACGTCAACAAGCAGAATGGCATATAACCATGACTACAAGAAGAGACATGCATGCGGGGGACAGAAGTACCGCTAGAACCACACCACATAAAGGGAGATGCACAATGGAACGCAGCACGAACAGCCCAGATGCGAGATATGCATCACCAGGTAGTCAACCGGCGAAAATGATCCGGCAAGCTGGACACACACAGAAGACTTGCTCCCATGAGAAGGCAGAGAGCAAGACCACGGACACCGCAGTAAGGAAACCCTAGTCTGCGTGACCACTGGTTGTGTGTAGAGCGCAGGACAGAATATACATCAAGAAAAGACACAGCCATGAAGGATGAGTTTCATAAAAGAATACAAGAGCACACCATATGTACCAAAAGCTATGTTGCAGCAGAACCGGACAGAGCAATGTCCAGACCCGTAAGTGACATCAGCCACCCGGCAGGGAGAAGCCACGGTCCCCCGCGAGACAGACTGGGAGACTGAGCAGTACTCAAAAGAGTCAGTACTAAGCGTACATAGAGTAACAGGAAATTGTAAAGAGATGTACATACAAGACCACACAAGACAGTGAGTGTCCTGAAGAGAACACTTCCCTAGAGAGCAGCAGCAGGAGCCCGAAGTAGAAGCATGACAAACTCCTGTGCGGAAAGCAGCAGGGGAAGAGGAAACTCTTGCTTGGGAAGTGCCCATGAAAGTAGGGCACAAGGCAATGTACAGTATTGGTGTACGTGACGAGGATGCCACCGTCTATAGACAAAGTCCAGACAGGTCTGAACTGCGAGAAAGTACTACCCATCCCGGAGAGAGGAGAGTAGAAACCAGTCATCGCAGAAGCGCAAGGAAAGAGTAAGCCCCCCGTGACAGCGAACATACCAGGGAGCATCCTCCTGACGCGCATAGAACACAGAAGAATCTTGCTGCGTCAGCCCTGCGTGCCTGGGAGCCGCGCCACAAGGCTCCGCCCTGAGGTCGTCCATGGGCAGGACGAACTGTGCCGGAACGGAACAGAACAAGGTGGTCCAAGGGACAGTGGCTGACAATAAGGGCAGCCAACATAGACAAGGAGGGCGAAGCTGAAATGACACTCCTGGAAGAGGCAGGTGAGGCAGAAACCTCGAGAAAGTGAGCATCTACAGATGCAGGGAGTGCTACACCAACCGCAGATCCCAACGAATAGGCAATAGAGCGATGCCAACCTGTGGGCCGCAAGAAGGAAAAGGAAGGGTCCACAACAGTAGAAAGAGACCCCAGTCTCATCCGCAGGACAACCCCTTTGAAGAAGACTCCACAGGAACCTACCAAGCCTTCTGTGTAAGGAAGGCAGCTATACAATAGCCAACGAATAACCCACATAGGGTAAGCCTCAACCCCAGCTAGGAGCACCTCTTGAGCACGAACTCATAGACTGAGGGTAATCAAAAGAAAGCAGAATCAGCTGACCAGCTGCACTAAATAGAAGCAAAAACGGCGGGAAGCCGCACAGGCCATCTGGGTATTACGTCATGAACCCAGGGCCCACAACAAGCAGAGACAACAGTGCACCTGAAAATAAAAGTCCGCAAAAGGACTAGAAAACACAAAGTCATGGGAGCCCAGACATGAGGCGGTTGACTGCTGAGTCCGCATGACTGTCAAAAAGGGTCACACCATCAAATGGCAAATCCCGAAGACTCTCCCGAACATTGTCAGGGAAACCGCCATAGCGCAGCCAGGCATGGTGTTAGAAATGGGATCTCTGGTTGGCTAAGGCTTGCGCCAAAGCCAGGCAGAGACCACCACTCTAGTCAGGGCAAGGGAGTTACATGTCAAAGATAACCCCTGCTCACCCCCTTGGTAGCCTGGCACGAGCAGTCAGGCTTATCCCGGAGGCAATGTGTAAAGCGTTTGCGCAACACACACACAGCAACAACATACTAGGCACACCACAAAAAGGAACTCCACACAAGGTTATATATAAAAATAGCCTTTGTATTATCATAAAACACATTAGAATAGTACTCACATAATATACATTGTGCCACCTGGCACGGGGTCATATATACAAGGGATTATTTACACCTGACAGGGCCAACTGGACCACTGTCAGAACCAGCACAAAGCGAACTTAGTATATGTATCACTTATAATAAATGTAGAACACATCATAAACGTACAACCAGTAATCACTGGTAACCACTGTACTTAGCACCAGCCTGTAACATAAACCACATTATGCACAGCATCACATTAGGCGCGAATTACATTCTGCGCCAACCTCACCAGCATAAATACATTATGCAAAACCTCATAATCATGAAAGTACATTAGAGGCATAAAAACAGGGTGCGTAAATCATGGTAAATGCATCACATTTCCTAGCACCCAAAATCACATCAGTACATAATTCAGATTAGGGCCTGGCGCCCTATAAACCTAACTGTCCCCCTGGCCAACCAGCCATCTCAAAAAGGGGCTCCAATGCCCTATGTCCAAAAGTCAGGGCGGCTGCCAAGCAGCTGAATCCAATTGCGCCATTGCGCAAACCTAAACGGTGCAGCTGGCACTAAGTGCTGCGCAGCTGTGAAGAAAAGGGGGGCCAAGAAGTGCATCTCACTCCTAACTTAAAAGACGTGTCCCCCTAAGAAAGAATAACCTACACGGTGCAGCTGCCCACTACTTGCTGGGCAGCTGTAAGTATCAATTTAGGCCTGGACACTTAATGTGCCCTCTGAATCAATGTGCAACCAAGGTTGCAGTTGCCCGCTCACTCTTGGGGCAGCTGGGGAAGGAA
The DNA here is from genome assembly GCA_963921515.1 of Calotriton arnoldi. NCBI lineage: Eukaryota > Metazoa > Chordata > Amphibia > Caudata > Salamandridae > Calotriton > Calotriton arnoldi. The sequence continues at coordinate 87,652 of CAWUFW010012220.1, read as the reverse complement.
CAGTGGCAAATGCGGGGCAAAGCCCGGGACCCCCCGGGCCCTCAAACAATGGATATGCCCCTCGTGGGAGCCACACGGGCTCTAAACAAAACATGCCCGCCTCGTTGGAGTGGCCCGCTGCCAGGCGGGGCCGCTCGACATATGGAAATGGCACTGTGCCTTGACTTGGTTTCCCCACAGCCGGCTTCACTCACCGGCTCTTCCTGGCGGGGACTCCTCTTCGCTGCGCTGCGGGACCAGCAGCACTTCGCTCCTTCACCCGGGCCCCCTCCTGGGACCCGGGACTCTGCACGGCTTCACCCGGCCCCCTCATGGGACCCGGGACTTCTCTATGGAGCCTGCGAGGCTCCGGGACTTCTCTTCTTCGCCCGGTCCCCCTTCCGGGACCGGGGCTTCATGTGGAGCCTGCGAGGCTCCGGGCACTGTCTCTTGGAGGCGGGGTGGGCTCTCGTCCTCCTTCCGGCGATTCCGTGGGCGCGGGGCTTCCCTCCAGGAAACGGAAGTCCCACCCCACATCAGGCATCGCGCTGCCTGACTTCCTTTTTTCACGGCGAATCGGGCCGCGGCGGTGATTTTCTCTCCTTTGGCACAATGAGGGGTAGGCTCCCTCCAAATTCAGAATACAAAGCGCGGTGGGCACCCGTAATTTTAAATACACGCAAAATGCAGGGTGGGCACCCGCTCGATCCACAAGTATGCGGGGTGGGCTCCCGCAATTCAGGCATCACGGGTGGGGAATCCCTGCGACGGGGATTCCCTCTACACAGACAGCAGCTCAGCGCTTCTTGGGCAAAGCTGGAGTCCCCCTCTCTGGGGCACCAGCAATAAAAGTATAGCGCTCACGAGGCGCCAGAATCACAAAAAAGTCCTACATTCAAAAAGAAGGAGTCCAAGCAAAATCTCCTCCAGGTTCAGGGGGCATAGCTGGGCCCTGGGAGGCCAGCACACAGGGCCCTCCAACAGGGAGGTAAGCCCCCATGGCGGTTCCTCCTGGGCCCCAGCAGCAGCAAGCCCCTCAGCAAGTCAGGAACAAGAAGTGAACCTCTTCATGGGGTCACAGCCCCTATATTTATACAGCATTTTCCTGTGTCTAAAGGTGCAGAGCTGGGGAAAAACCAGACGCAACTGGTTTGGGGGAGCTTTGGAGCACTTTGTTGTGCTCAGCTCCTCTCTCCATTGTCAGGTGGGGGCTAGGTGCTCAGACGCACCACAGGGAGCGGAGCCAGCATTGTGGAGGGAAGGCACAGTCCTATTCAGGTCCCAGGTGCAACTCCTCCCTCCCATCTAGATGCAGATCTCCCTATTCAGCCCTGCGCTGACTCACCCTGCCCCTCCTGGAGCCACACACACCTCCCAGCCCCTGTCACTCACAAGCCAGACATGCAATTCACATCAGGCAGGCAGACACAGAGCACACATAAATGCCAACTTCTAAAAGTGGCACTTCTCCACTAGTCACAATAAATCTGCGCACACCATTCCGCAGCATTTATTCTCACGAGTTCGCACATACTAAACTCGCTCCTGCACTCCTCTCACACCAGGAATTACCATGGACACACATAACCCCCATGCATTCCTATGGGAGGGCAGGACAATCTCACCACATGCACTCAGCGCGCACGCACTTTACACTGGACCACAGTGCTAAAGTGCCAGGAGACTTAAAACTACTAACATACAAGGCAAAATGTTTAGGGGTGAACCTGCCAAAAAGGGCCAAGTCCAACACATGGCGACGCAGAGCAATGGACCTAGCCATCGCCCAAACCAGTCAGTGGTGTCCATGGCCGACCGAATGGTAAAATGTGCCATTTCTCGGCCATCATGAAGGAGACGATCCAGGTCAGCACGGGGACCCTCTGGAAGAGAGGGAAAAAGATGCTCGACCGAGTCCCAAAGGGCAAAAGTAGCCCGTGCAAACACGCAAGACATGTTCAGAGCACGGATGCCCGAACTAGTGGACACAAAAATATGGCGGCCACATGTCTCCAACCAATGAGACTCCCTAGTGGGAGGTAGCAACGGGAGAGGAGAGGAAGGCTGCGAGGCGAAAGCCGCCTGGACTACCCAGCCGTGAGCCCTAGGATGAAGGGACAAACAGACAGGGTCATCTGGAGCCGGGCGATGCCGACGTGCGATGGCCCGATCCACAGGGTCTCCAGAGGAGGGCCGTGCCCACATGCCAAGAAGGGTGTCAAATAACGACCCGCCAAAAGGCAGCAAGGGCTCCACCTCCACAGCATCCTGGTGGAGGAGATCCAATAATGGATCAGAAGGCAGGGAGACTGAGGGGGTTGCAGGTGTAAAATAGCTGTAGCCCTGCGACCAGCCCTCGCAAATGCCGCGCTAGCCTCTGTAGCCATTCTAGGTGGCGATAACAATCCATCTGTAGGGGATGGTTGAAGGATGACGTGTCCACCAGAAAGGAGAGGCGCCGCAGCAGGAGGCCGAGCAAAGGGCCACTGTCTAGGGGGCGGCGGAGCCGGAGAGCGTCGAAACAACCCTGGGTGCTCCGGGTCCTCATCCTCTTCGAACAGAGGAACAACAGGGACCGGCGCCGAGACAGCATTGTATAGAAGTCAACAATCACCAGAGGTGACTTGGCCTGGCATCGGACCGGCGTCGACTCGCCCTCCACTGAGTCCTGTGGGGAGGAAGGATGTCGACAAAGAGTCGAGCTCTGTGCTGCAGCCGCATCCGGCGTCGGGAGCCCCAAAGGGCTATGCGGAGACGGGGCAGAAGGGCTCGACGTCTGACTGGGATGCCCCTCCGGGCCGTGTCCTGACGTCGCAGCGACTCTGGAACCGGAGTCGAGGCACACGGCCGGTACAGAGGGCGAACCCGCCGGTGAAGACCCGACCTGAGTCCCTACCCCCTCTGTGGGGCCCGAGGGCGCACCAGGGAGAGGGGTTGACCCAAAGATGGATTGAAGAGCCTTGGAATAGGCTTCTATCTGGGCCCGAGTCGCCCCAACACCCGGAAAGGGTGGGTATAAGGGGGCCGACTCCTGGGCGCCCACGCCCGGCAAGGACAGGGAGCAGCGTGCCTCATCGTCACGTTTATGTGAGGTTGACAACCTCCATGACTTGTGTTTGTGCCTACCTGCGTCAGGCAAACGACGTCCGCGGGAACGACTCCGTGACCGGATCCGAACAGGCGGCCCAGCTCGAGATGGATAACGGCGGCGTGAAGACGCTGAGCGGGACATCCGGGCGGTCAACAACTTCATCCGGCGCTCCCGCAGGGACTTCGGCTTCATCTGCCGGCAGGCGTCGCACTCCTTGGAGTCATGGTGCTCTCCTAGGCACCACATACAGATCGCGTGCGGATCCGTCGCTGACATCTGCCGCGTACAGGTCTCACACGCCTTGAAACCCGAAGGCATCGCACACTGTTCCCGGACGCCGAAGGTGTCGAGAAGGCCTGAAACAGGCCAGAGGAACAACTTACTCCTGGATCCGCGTTGGGACGCGGAAAAGAAGGAAACTGACGTCAGCGCGCCGGGAGGGACTTATATGGCTCCGCTGACGTCATGTCCGTGGACGACGCCAGGGCGGAGCCATGCGGCGCCGCCCCCCGGCGTGCAGAGGTGCTGCTGCAAAGAATTCTCCGGATCCAGTCTGACGCCTGGGGATAATCTAAGTTAACCCCTTCGCTGCTAGGCCTTTCCCCCCCCCTGTGCTAAGCCTTTTTTTGGCTATTTGGGGTAGTGCGCGCTTAGGCCCCTGTAACTTTTAGACCACAGAAGGTATCCACGCAAAATTTGCGTCCTTTTCATCCAACATCATGGGGATTCTAAAGGTACCCAGGGTTTGTGGATTCCCCTGGAGGGGTCCCAGAAATTATCCAAAATACAGCTACATTTTGGGGTTTTTGGGAAAAATGCGAAAAAAGGGCTGCAAATGAAAGCGTCTGGGTTTTTCCCTGCAAATGGTATCCAAAAAGCGTTTGTGGGGCTGAAATCACCATTTTCCCAGCTTTTAGGGAATTACAGACTTTTGTCAGAAAACCAACATTTATTACACAGTTTTGGCATTTTTCTGGGACATAGCCTATTTTTGCTATTTTTTGTGCTTTCAACCTCCTTCCAGTTAATGGTAGAAATGAGTATAAAAGCAATAATGAATCCTGGAAAGCTATACATTTTTGAAAAGTAGACAAAATTCTGAATTCAGCAAGGGGTCATTTGTGTAGATCCATCAAGGTTTCTTTATAGAAACGTACAGTTAAATATAGGAAAAATTGAAAATTAGTTGAAAAAAACAGCCTTTTGAGTCAACATTTTCACCTGTAACTTCCTCCAATTATGACAGCTCTTTGAAAGCAATATACCGTTACATCCGCTGGACCTTACTGGTTGTGGGGATATATAGGACTTGTAGTTTCACCAAGAAACCGACGAACCCAGAGTAAAAAACTGAGCAGCAATTTGCAATGGCTTTTTATTATGTACCGGGTATATAGCAATTATTGTGGGAAAATGTATACATGGAAAAATCGGTATGAATGACACCTATGTATTTCTGAAATGGGAACGAGTTATAGAGTTTAGAAACAGTAGATATTTGCACATTTTTGAAATTGGGAATACTTATACTAGCATGAGAATTATCGGTCATTTTTCAAAATGACTTCTTTTACACAATGTCTTTCATTTGGAAGGCAGAAATGCATCGAAAGTCAATAGGTAATAACAGTTGCTTTACAAATCTGAATTACCCTAAGTCTCCCGATAAAAATGGTACCTTACTTGTGTGGGTAGGCATAGTGCCCACGACAGGAAATGGCTCAAAACCCAACGTGAACACACCACATTTTCTCAATGAAACATTACCCTTTTTTTGAAAAGTGCCTAGCTGTAGTTTTTTAACCCTAGCTCTCCCGGCACCTAAGCAAACCTAGCAAACCTATACAATTTTGAAAACTAGACACCCAGGGAAATCCAGGATGGGGTGACTTGACTGCCTCCCACCAGGTTCTGTTACCCAGAATCCCTTGCAAACCTAAAAAATTGTCAAAAAAAACACATTTCCCCCACATTTCTGTGATGGAAAGTTCTGGAATCTGCGTGGATCCACAAATTTCCACCCACCCCGCGTTCCCCAAAGTGTTCCGAGAAAAATGGTACCTCTCTTGTGTGGGTCGGCTTAGTGCCCGCGGCAGGAAACGGTGCAAAACGCAACGTGGTCACACCTCAATTTCGCAGTGAAAAATTACCCTTTTTCGGCAAAGTGCCTAGCTGTAGTTTTTGAACCCTAGCTCTGCTGGCACCTAGGGAAACCTAGCAAACCTATACATTTTTGAAAACTACACACCCAGGGGAATTCAGGATGGGGTGACTTGACTGCCTCCCACCAGGTTTTGTTACCCCGAATCCCTTACAAACCTAAAAAATTGTCATAAAAAACACATTTTCCCCACATTTCTGTGGTGGAAAGTTCTGGAATCTGCGTGGATCCACACATTTCCACCCACCCCGCGTTCCCCAAAGTCTTCAGAGAAAAATGGTACCTCACTTGTGTGGGTCGGCCTAGTGCCCGCGGCAGGAAACGGCGCAAAAGGCAACGTGGTCACACCTCAATTTCTCAGTGAAAAATGACCCTTTTTTGGCAAAGTGCCTAGCTGTAGTTTTTGAACCCTAGCTCTGCTGGCACCTAGGGAAACCTAGCAAACCTATACATTTTTGAAAACTACACACCCAGGGGAATTCAGGATGGGGTGACTTGACTGCCTCCCACCAGGTTCTGTTACCCAGAATCCCTTGCAAACCTAAAAAATTGTCCAAAAAAACACATTTTCCCCACATTTCTGTGCTGGAAAGTTCAGGAATCTGCGTGGAGCCACAAATTTCCACCCACGCCCCGTTCCCCCAGGTCTCCCAATAAAAATGGTACCTCACTTGCGTGGGTTGGCCTAGTGCCCGCGACAGGAAACGGCGCAAAACGCAATGTGGACACACCTCAATTTCGCAGTGAAAAATGACCCTTTTTTGGCAAAGTGCCTAGCTGTAGTTTTTGAACCATAGCTCTGCCGGCACCTAGGGAAACCTAGCAAACCTATACATTTTTGAAAACTACACACCCAGGGAAATTCAGGATGGGGTGACTTGACTGCCTCCCACCAGGTTCTGTTACCCAGAATCCCTTGCAAACCTAAAAAATTGTCAAAACAAACACATTTTCCCCACATTTCTGTGCTGGAAAGTTCTGGAATCTGCGTAGAGCCACAAATTTCCACCCACCCCGCGTTCCCCAAAGTCTTCCGAGAAAAATGGTACCTCACTTGTGTGGGTTGGCCTAGTGCCCGCGACAGGAAACAGCGCAAAACGCAACGTGGACACACCTCAATTTCGCAGTGAAAAATGACCCTTTTTTGGCAAAGTGCCTAGCTGTAGTTTTTGAACCATAGCTCTGCCGGCACCTAGGGAAACCTAGCAAACCTATACATTTTTGAAAACTACGCACCCAGGGGAATTCAGGATGGGGTGACTTGACTGCCTCCCACCAGGTTCTGTTACCCAGAATCCCTTGCAAACCTAAACAAATTGTCAAAAAAAACACATTTTCCCCACATTTCTGTGCTGGAAAGTTCAGGAATCTGCGTGGAGCCACAAATTTCCACCCACCCCGCATTCCCCAAAGTCTTCCGAGAAAAACTGTACCTCACTTGTGTGGGTTGGCCTAGTGCCCGCGACAGGAAACGGTGCAAAACGCAATGTGGACACACCTCAATTTCGCAGTGAAAAATGACCCTTTTTTGGCATAGTGCCTAGCTGAAGTTTTTGAACCCTAGCTCAGCTGGCACCTAGGGAAACCTATACATTTTTGAAAACTAGACACTCAGGGGAATCCAGGATGGGGTGACTTGACTGCCCCCCTCCCGGTTCTGTTACCCAGAATCCCTTGCAAACCTAAAAAAATGTCCAAAGAAACACAGTTTCCCCACATTTCTGTGGTGGAAAGTTCTGGAATCTGTGTGGATCTACAAATCTCTACCCACCCTGCATTCCCCAAAGTCTTCCGAGAAAAATGGTACCTCACTTGTGTGGGTCGGCTTAGTGCCCGCGACAGGAAACGGCGCAAAACGCAACGTGGACACACCTCAATTTCGCAGTGAAAAATGACCCTTTTTTGGCAAAGTGCCTAGCTGTAGTTTTTGAACCATAGCTCTGCCGGCACCTAGGGAAACCTAGCAAACCTATACATTTTTGAAAACTACACACCCAGGGAAATTCAGGATGGGGTGACTTGACTGCCTCCCACCAGGTTCTGTTACCCAAAATCCCTTGCAAACCTAAAAAATTGTCAAAAAAACCACATTTTCCCCCCATTTCTGTGCTGGTAAGTTCTGGAATCTGCATGGAGCCACAAATTTCCACCCACCCCGCGTTCCCCAAAGTCTTCCGAGAAAAATGGTACCTCACTTGTGTGGGTTGGCCTAGTGCCCGCGACAGGAAACGGCGCAAAACGCAACGTGGACACACCTCAATTTCTCAGTGAAAAATGAACCTTTTTTGGCAAAGTGCCTAGCTGAAGTTTTTGAACCCTAGCTCAGCTGGCACCTAGGGAAACCTATACATTTTTGAAAACTAGACACTCAGGGGAATCCAGGATGGGGTGACTTGACTGCCCCTCACCAGGTTCTGTTACCCAGAATCCCTTGCAAACCTAAATTAAAAAAATGTCCAAAGAAACACATTTTCCCCACATTTCTGTGGTGGAAAGTTCTGGAATCTGTGTGGATCTACAAATCTCTACCCACCCTGCATTCCCCAAAGTCTTCCGAGAAAAATGGTACCTCACTTGTGTGGGTCGGCTTAGTGCCCGCGACAGGAAACGGCGCAAAACGCAACGTGGACACACCTCAATTTCGCAGTGAAAAATGACCCTTTTTTGGCAAAGTGCCTAGCTGTAGTTTTTGAACCCTAGCTCTGCTGGCACCTAGGGAAACCTAGAAAACCTATACATTTTTGAAACCGATACACCCAGGGGAATTCAGGATGGGGTGACTTGACTGCCTCCCACCAAGTTCTGTTACCCAGAATCCCTTGCAAAGCTAACAAATTGTCAAAAAAAACACATTTTCCCCACATTTCTGTGGTGGAAAGTTCCGGAATCTGCGTGGATCCACAAATTTCCACCAACCCCGCGTTCCCCAAAGTCTTCCGAGAAAAATGGTACCTCACTTGTGTGGGTCGGCTTTGTGCCCGCGACAGGAAACGGCGCAAAACGCAATGTGGTCACACCTCAATTTCGCAGTGAAAAATGACCCTTTTTTGGCAAAGTGCCTAGCTGTAGTTTTTGAACCATAGCTCTGCCGGCACCTAGGGAAACCTAGCAAACCTATACATTTTTGAAAACTAGACACCCAGGGGAATTCAGGATGGGGTGACTTGACTGCCTCCCACCAGGTTCTGTTACCCAGAATCCCTTGCAAACCTAAAAAATTGTCAAAAAAACCACATTTTCCCCCCATTTCTGTGCTGGAAAGTTCTGGAATCTGCGTGGATCCACAAATTTCCACCCACCCCGCGTTCTCCAAAGTCTTCCGAGAAAAATGGTACCTCATTTGTGTGGGTCGGCCTAGTTCCCGCGACAAGAAATGGCGCAAAACGCAACGTGGTCACACCTCAATTTCACAGTGAAAAATGACCCTTTTTTGGCATAGTGCCTAGCTGTAGTTTTTGAACCCTTGCTCTGCTAGCACCTAGGGAAACCTATACATTTTTGAAAACTAGACACTCAGGGGAATCCAGGATGGGGTGACTTGACTGCCTCCCACCAGGTTATGTTACCCAGAATCCCTTGCAAACCTAAAAAAATTTACAAAAAAACAAATTTGCCCCACATTTCTGTGGTGGAAAGTTCTGGAATATGCGTGAATCTACAAATCTCTACCCCCCCTGCGATCCCCAAAGTCTTCCGAGAAAAATGGTACCTCACTTGTGTTGGTCGGCTTAGTGCCTGCGACAGGAAACGGTGCAAAACGCAACGTGGACACACCCTCAATTTCGCAGTGAAAAATGACCCTTTTTTGGCAAAGTGCCTAGCTGTAGTTTTTGAACCATAGCTCTGCCAGCACCTAGGGAAACCTAGCAAACCTATACATTTTTGAAAACTAGACACTCAGGGGAATCCAGGATGGGGTGACTTGACTGCCTCCCACCAGGTTCTGTTACCCAGAATCCCTTGCAAACCTAAACAAATGTCCAAAGAAACACATTTTCCCCACATTTATGTGGTGGAAAGTTCTGGAATCTGCGTGGATCTACAAATCTCTACCCACCCTGCATTCCCCAAAGTCTTCCGAGAAAAATGGTACCTCACTTGTGTGGGTCGGCTTAGTGCCCGCGACAGGAAACGGCGCAAAACGCAACGTGGACACACCTCAATTTCGCAGTGAAAAATGACCCTTTTTTGGCAAAGTGCCTAGCTGTAGTTTTTGAACCCTAGCTCTGCCGGCACCTAGGGAAACCTAGCAAACCTATACATTTTTGAAAACTACACACCCAGGGGAATTCAGGATGGGGTGACTTGACTGCCTCCCACCAGGTTCTGTTACCCAGAATCCCTTGCAAACCTAAAAAATTGTCAAAAAAAACAAATTTTCCCCCCATTTCTGTGCTGGAAAGTTCTGGAATCTGCGTGGATCCACAAATTTCCACCCACGCCCCGTTCCCCCAGGTCTCCCAATAAAAATGGTACCTCACTTGCGTGGGTTGGCCTAGTGCCCGCGACAGGAAATGGCGCAAAACGCAATGTGGACACACCTCAATTTCGCAGTGAAAAATGACCCTTTTTTGGCAAAGTGCCTAGCTGTAGTTTTTGAACCATAGCTCTGCCGGCACCTAGGGAAACCTAGCAAACCTATACATTTTTGAAAACTACACACCCAGGGAAATTCAGGATGGGGTGACTTGACTGCCTCCCACCAGGTTCTGTTACCCAGAATCCCTTGCAAACCTAAAAAATTGTCAAAAAAAACACATTTTCCCCCCATTTCTGTGCTGGGAAGTTCTGGAATCTGCATGGAGCCACAAATTTCCACCCACCCCGCGTTCCCCAAAGTCTTCCGAGAAAAATGGTACCTCACTTGTGTGGGTTGGCCTAGCGCCCGCGACAGGAAACGGCGTAAAACGCAACGTGGTCACACCTCAATTTCGCAGTGAAAAATGACCCTTTTTTGGCATAGTGCCTAGCTGTAGTTTTTGAACCCTTGCTCTGCTGGCACCTAGGGAAACCTATACATTTTTGAAAACTAGACACTCAGGGGAATCCAGGATGGTGTGACTTGACTGCCTCCCACCAGGTTCTGTTACCCAGAATCCCTTGCAAACCTAAAAAAATGTACAAAAAAACAAATTTTCCCCACATTTCTGTGGTGGAAAGTTCTGGAATCTGCGTGGATCTACAAATCTCTACCCACCCTGCGTTCCCCAAAGTCTTCCGAGAAAAATGGTACCTCACCTGTGTGGGTCGGCTTAGTGCCCGCGACAGGAAACGGCGCAAAACGCAACGTGGACACACCCTCAATTTCGCAGTGAAAAATTACCCTTTTTTGGCAAAGTGCCTAGCTGTAGTTTTTGAATTATAGCTCTGCCGGCACCTACGGAAACCTAGCAAACCTATACATTTTTGAAAACTAGACACCCAGGGGAATCCAGGATGGGGTGACTTGACTGCCTCCCACCAGGTTCTGTTACCCAGAATCCCTTGCAAACCTAACAAATTATCAAAAAAAAAACATTTTCCCCACATTTCTGTGGTGGAAAGTTCTGGAATCTGCGTGGATCCACAAATTTCCACCCACGCCCCGTTCCCCCTGGTCTCCCAATAAAAACGGTACCTCACTTGTGTGGGTTGGCCTAGCGCCCGCGACAGGAAACGGCGTAAAACGCAACGTGGACACACCTCAATTTCGCAGTGAAAAATGAACCTTTTTTGGCAAAGTGCCTAGCTGTAGTTTTTGAACCCTAGCTCTGCCGGCACCTAGGGCAACCTAGCAAACCTATACATTTTTCAAAACTAGACACTCAGGGGAATTCAGGATGGGGTGACTTGACTGCCTCCCACCAGGTTCTGTTACCCGAATCCCTTGCAAACCTAAAAAATTGTCAAAAAAACCACATTTTCCCCAGATTTCTGTGCTGGAAAGTTCTGGAATCTGCGTGGATCCACAAATTTCCACCCACCCCACGTTCCCCAAAGTCTTCCGAGAAAAATGGTACCTCATTTGTGTGGGTCGGCCTAGTTCCCGCGACAGGAAACGGCGCAAAACGCAACGTGGTCACACCTCAATTTCGCAGTGAAAAATGACCCTTTTTTGGCATAGTGCCTAGCTGTAGTTTTTGAACCCTTGCTCTGCTGGCACCTAGGGAAACCTATACATTTTTGAAAACTAGACACTCAGGGGAATCCAGGATGGGGTGACTTGACTGCCTCCCACCAGGTTCTGTTACCCAGAATCCCTTGCAAACCTAAACAAATGTACAAAAAAACAAATTTTCCCCACATTTCTGTGGTGGAAAGTTCTGGAATCTGCGTGGATCTACAAATCTCTACCCACCCTGCGTTCCCCAAAGTCTTCCGAGAAAAATGGTACCTCACCTGTGTGGGTCGGCTTAGTGCCCGCGGAAGGAAATGGCGCAAAACGCAACGTGGACACACCCTCAATTTCGCAGTGAAAAATTACCCTTTTTTGGCAAAGTGCCTAGCTGTAGTTTTTGAACCATAGCTCAGCCGGCACCTAAAGAAACCTAGCAAACCTATACATTTTTGAAAACTACACACCCAGGGGAATTCAGGATGGGGTGACTTGACTGCCTCCCACCAGGTTCTGTTACCCAGAATCCCTTGCAAACCTAAAAAATTGTCAAAAAAACCACATTTTCCCCCCATTTCTGTGCTGGAAAGTTCTGGAATCTGCGTGGAGGCACAAATTTCCACCCACCCCGCGTTCCCCAAAGTCTTCCAAAAAAAATGGTACCTCACTTGTGTGGGTTGGCCTAGCGCCCGCAACAGGAAACGGCGTAAAACGCAACGTGGACACACCTCAATTTCGCAGTGAAAAATGACCCTTTTTTGTCAAAGTGCCTAGCTGTAGTTTTTTAACCCTAGCTCTGCCGGCACCTAGGGCAACCTAGCAAACCTATACATTTTTGAAAACTAGACACTCAGGAGAATTCAGGATGGGGTGACTTGACTGCCTCCCACCAGGTTCTGTTACCCAGAATCCCTTGCAAACCTAAAAATTTGTCAAAAAAAACACATTTTCCCCAGATTTCTGTGCTGGAAAGTTCTAGAATCTGCGTGGATCCACAAATTTCCACCCACCCTGCGTTCCCCAAAGTCTTCCGAGAAAAATGGTACCTCATTTGTGTGGGTCGGCCTAGTTCCCGCGACAGGAAACGGCGCAAAATGCAACGTGGTCACACCTCAATTTCGCAGTGAAAAATGACCCTTTTTTGGCATAGTGCCTAGCTGTAGTTTTTGAACCCTTGCTCTGCTGGCACCTAGGGACACCTATACATTTTTGAAAACTAGACACTCAGGGGAATCCAGGATGGGGTGACTTGACTGCCTCCCACCAGGTTATGTTACCCAGAATCCCTTGCAAACCTAAAAACATTTACAAAAAAACACATTTTCCCCACATTTCTGTGGTGGAAAGTTCTGGAATCTGCGTGGATCTACAAATCTCTACCCACCCTGCGTTCCCCAAAGTCTTCCGAGAAAAATGGTACCTCACTTGTGTGGGTCGGCTTAGTGCCCGCGACAGGAAACGGCGCAAAACGCAACGTGGACACACCCTCAATTTTGCTGTGAAAAATGACCCTTTTTTGGCAAAGAGCCTAGCTGTAGTTTTTGAACCATAGCTCTGCCGGCACCTAGGGAAACCTAGCAAACCTATACATTTTTGAAAACTAGACACCCAGGGGAATCTAGCATGGGGTGACTTGACTGCCTCCCACCAGGTTCTGTTACCCAGAATCCCTTGCAAACCTAACAAATTGTCAAAAAAAACACATTTTCCCCACATTTCTGTGGTGGAAAGCTCTGGAATCTGCGGGGATCCACAAATTTCCACCCACCCCGCGTTCCCCCAGGTCTCCCAATAAAAATGGTACCTCACTTGCATGGGTTGGCCTAGTTCCCGCGACAGGAAACGGTGCAAAACGCAATGTGGACATACCTCAATTTCGCAGTGAAAAATGAGCCTTTTTTGGCAAAGTGCCTAGCTGTAGTTTTTGAACCCTAGCTCTGCCGGCACCTAGGGAAACCTAGCAAACCTATACATTTTTTAAAACTAGACACCCAGGGGAATCCAGGATGGGGTGACTTAACTGCCTCGCACCATGTTCTGTTACCCAGAATCCCTTGCAAACCTAAAAAACTGTCAAAAAAAACACATTTTCCCCCCATTTCTGTGCTGGAAAGTTCTGGAATCTGCGTGGATCCACAAATTTCCACCCACCCCACGTTCCCCCAGGTCTCCCGATAAAAATGGTACCTCACTTGCGTGGGTGGGTCAAAGACCGGCGACAGGCAAGGGCCCAAAAGCTATTGAGGTGACATCAAAATTACATATCACAAACCAGCCTGGTTTTGCATGGGGGGTCCCATGAGTTTTTTGTCCGGGGCTCGGCGGCCATCTGGGAAAACCTACCTAACCCATACATTTCTGGAAACTAGACACCCGGGGGAGTACAGCGAGGAATGGCTTGCGTGGGTCCCCCATCATTCTCCTACCCATAATCCCCTGCAAACCTCAAATTTCGTGGAAAAATACACTTTTTTCTCACATTTCTGTGTGGGAAATTTCTGGAATCTGCGTGGATCCACAAATTTCCTCCCACCCAGCGTTCCCCCAGGTCTCCCTATAAAAATGGTACCTCACTTGCGTGGGTGGGTGAAGGACCCGCGACAGGCAAGGCCCCAAAAGCTATTGAGGCGACATCAAAATTACATATCACAGACCAACCTGGTTTTGCATGGGGGGTCCCATGCGTTTTTGGCCCGGGGCTCGGCATCCATGTAGGGAAACCTACCTAACCCATACATTTCTGGAAACTAGACACCCGGGGGAGTCCAGCGAGGTATGGCTTGCGTGGGTCCCCCATCATTCTCCTACCCAGAATCCCCTGCAAACCTCAAATTTTGCTGAAAAATTCACTTTTTTGTCAAATTTCTGTGTGGGATAGTTCTGGAATCTGCGTGGATCCACAAATTTCCTCCCACCCAGCGTTTCCCCAGGTCTCCCGATAAAAATGGTACCTCACTTGTGTGGGTAGTCATAGTGGCTGCAACAGGAAATGGCCCAAATCATACTGTGGAGACTTCAAAATTACCTATAGCAAAACTGCCTGGTTTTGGGAGGGGGCACCTGAGATTTTGGCCCCTGTCTCGGCGTCCATCTTGGGAAAGTACCAAACCCAAACATTTCTGAAAACTAGACACCCGGGGGAGTCCAATGAGGTATGGCTTTCGTGGATCCCCCAATGTTTTTCTACCCAGAATGTCATGCAAACCTCAAATTTAGTTGAAAAAAACACATTTTCCACATATTTGTGTGTGGAATCACCGTGCCGGCACAAATGTCCTACCACCCAGCGTTCTCCTTGTCCTCCTGAGTAAAATGATACCTCACTTGTGTGGGTGGGCCAAAGGCCTGTGGCTAGGAAGAGCCCAAAATATAGAGATTTAGAGTATAGCACCGAGAATTCTAAGCGCTACATTATTTAAAAAATAAGTTTTTAGCCAATTCTGCTTTGGACACCCACACAAGTGAGGTATCATTTTACTCAGGAGAACAAGGAGAACCCTGGGTGGTAGGTCATTTGTGCCGGCACGGTGATTGCAAACAAAAATATGTGGAAAATGTGTTTTTTTACAACTAAATTTGAGGTTTGCATGGCATTCTGGGTAGGAAAACGTTGGGGGATCCACGCAAGCCATACCTCATTGTACTCCCCCGGGTGTCTAGTTTTCAGAAATGTTTGGGTTTGGTACTTTCTCAAGATGGCCGCCGAGCCCGGGGCCAAAATCTCAGGTGCCCCCCTCCCCCCAAAACCAGGTAGTTTTGCTATAGGTAATTTTGAAGTCTCCACAGTACGATTTGGGCCATTTCCTGTTGCAGCCACTATGCCTACCCACACAAGTGAGGTACCATTTTTATAGGGAGACCTGGGAGAACGCTGGGTGGGAGGAAATTTGTGGATCCACGCAGATTCCAGAACTTTACCACACAGAAATTTGACAAAAAAGTGAATTTTTCGGCGAAATTTGAGGTTTGCAGGGGATTCTGGGTAGGAGAATGATGGGGGACCCACGCAAGCCATACCTTGCTGGACTCCCCCGGGTGTCTAGTTTCCAGAAATATATGGGTTAGGTAGGTTTCCCTACATGGATGCCGAGCCCCGGGCCAAAAACTCATGGGACCCCCCATGCAAAACCAGGTTGGTTTGTGATATGTAATTTTGATGTCGCCTCAATAGCTTTTGGGGCCTTGCCTGTCGCGGGTCCTTCACCCACCCACGCAAGTGACATACCATTTTTATCAGGAGACCTGGGGGAATGCTGGGTGGGAGGAAATTTGTGGATCCACGCAGATTCCAGAAATTTCCCACACAGAAATGTGAGAAAAAAGTGGATTTTTCAGCGAAATGTGAGGTTTGCAGGGGATTATGGGTAGGAGAATGATGGGGGACCCACGCAAGCCATACCTCGCTGGACTCCCCCGGGTGTCTAGTTTCCAGAAATGTATGGGTTAGGTAGGTTTCCCTACATGGATGCCGAGCACCGGGCCAAAAACTCATGGGACCCCCGATGCAAAACCAGGTTGGTTTGTGATAGGTAATTTTGATGTCACATCAATAGGTTTTGGGCCATTCCCTGCCGCAGGTACTTGGCCCACCCATACAAGTGAGGTACCATTTCTATTGGGATACTTGGAGAAATGCTGGGGGGGTTGGAAATTTGTTGTCACTTTCTGCAGTGTGAAAATTTGGGCACAAAAATGCAAGGAAAATGTCAGTCACATTTTGAGGTTTGCAGGACATTGTGGGTAAGATAACTTGTTGGGATCCACAAGAGAGACATCACCATGCACTCCCATGGGTGTTTAGTTTACGACAAAAACTACAGTTGTTAGGTTATTCTTAAATGAAATGTACAGCTTGGCAGAGAGACAAAACAGACAAAGATTACTGCACCGCCATCTATTCCTCAAACATACACACATACTGGTTGGATTTGGCACGAGGGCGAGTGATGGTTCAGTATATAAAATTGTATTAACAAGAGATTTCACAAAAATGAAATGCACTGTCAATAATTGAATGGACAAAAAAACTGAACCAGTGACTCGCAGCTCGTGAGCTGTAAAGCCACTTCAAGGCACCAACCGCTTTACAGGCAATTCACACACCTTTCATACATGATACACACAAGACCATTCACACCACCAGGCACAAAGCCAACACATTACAACATTCACAAAAAAGGACAAGGTACACCCTGCTTGACAAAAACAGAAAAGACACATTTTTATGCACAACCACCTATTCCTCAAGCACACATACATACTGGTTGGATTTGGCACGAGGGTGAGTGATGGTTCAGTATATACAAGGCACCAACCTCTTTACAGGCCATTCATACACCTTTCATACGTGTGACACATACAAAACCATTCACGCCAGCAGCGGGCCCAGCACATTACAACACTCACACCAGCAGACAGCGCCATTCAAAGGCCCATCACTTTCACACGCCCACATTCCTGACACAGCAACCACACCAGCTCATGGATTGCGTTGAGTGGCGTTTGGCTAGCAGTGTGTGTAGTGACCATCAGCTAGTCACTACTCGCACACGTACACCGCCAGCCGAGCGCCAGTCCACGCACACCGCCAGCCAAGCGCCAGTCCACGCACACTGCCAGCCAAGCACCAATCAAAACACACCGCCAGCCAAGCACCAATCAAAACACACCGCCACTCCACGCACACCGCCAGCCAAGCACCAGTGCAAACACACCACCAGACAAGCGCCAGTACAAACACACCGCCAGCCAAGCGCCAGTCCACGCACACCGCCAGACAAGCGCCAGTCCACGCAAACCGCCAGCCAAGCGCCAGCCCAAACACACCGCCAGCCAAGCGCCAGTACAAACACACCGCCAGCCAAGCGCCAGTCCATGCACACCACCAGCCAAGCTCCAATCCAAACACACCGCCAGCCAAACGCCAGACCACGCACACCGCCACACAAGCGCCACTCCATGCACACCGCCATCACATTTAGGATTTTTTTTATAAAAAGAAGAAAACACAAACAAATTGCAAATAGATACAAATCTACTAACACAACATCTGAAACTCAATACACTACACAAATGCCAACCTTGAAACTGAACCAAAAATATTAAACAATAGAGGCCAGGCAGTTCACTTTACCACTCATGGATGCTCCCAAAAATTCTTTTGCGTGTGGTACATTCTAAAACAAGCAGGCACACACAGCCCAGGGTTAGAAGGACACTCGGGGCAGTACATGCGAGTCTCCTTCCGCATACCTCTTTGCCAACAGACTCTACATCTCCTACTGGGAAAGTCTTTTGAGGGTGTGGGTGGAATGTGATCAGGAAAGTGGCGACCTTTCAATCTAGCAACATCCTCCACCACTCCAACTCTAGGAACACTTGCCTGTTCCACTAAAACAAGGCTGCCTATTACAGACTCTTGAAACTTAGCAAAAGTCATCTTTGACTCAGGACAAGAATCCTGGAACACAACAAAAGCATTAAAGGTTGCCAAGTGGAAAAGATGGATAGCCAACTTCTTGTACCAAATGTAAGCCTTACAAAGAGCAGCGTAAGGTTCCAACCTCTGATCTACTCTGTCAACACCACCCATGTGCTTATTATAGTCTAAAATGCACACAGGTTTGCGCGCTTCAGCAACCTGACCCCAAACAGTCACAGGTGCAGTGCTTTCATCATGGATGGTAGACAGCATGTAGACATCTCTCCTGTCTGAAAACTTCACAGCTAGAAGCTCCTCGCAACGCACTGCACTGTCCCCGCACAAGCTTTTGACAAACAAGTTCTTTTGGGAAACCTTTACGGTTAGAGCGGATTGTGCCACAAGCAACAGTGTCCCCTTTGACCAATTCCCTGAACAACCGCACACCAGTGTAGAAGTTATATACATATAAATGGTGGCCTTTGTTAAAAAATCCTCTTCCAAGTTCCCACACAATTTTCTCAGTCACTCCAAAAGTGGACGGACAACCAGGGGGGTTAATCCTGGATTCCTTACCGGTGTACACTCTGAAATTAGAGACATATCCAGTCCTACTGTCACACAGCATATACAGCTTAATTCCATAGCGTGCCCTCTTACTAGGAATGTATTGCCTAAAAACCAAGCGGCCCTTGAACAACACCAAAGACTCATCCACTGCAATTTCTTTCCCTGGAGCATAGATCTCAGAAAATCGATCAACAAAATGATCAATGACAGGCTGAATCTTAAAAAGACGGTCACATTCAGGGTGATCTCGTGGCAACGCTAAACCATTATCGACAAAATGCATCATCCGAAGCAGAAGCAAATACCTATCACGACTCATGACTGCCGGAAAAATAGCAGTTGCCATCAAGGGACTAGTAGACCAATATGAAGACATTGATGGCTTCCTTAGCAAGCCCATCAAAAAAGTTAAACCCAAGAACTTCTTCATCTCTTCCAGATTTGTGGGAGTCCACCGGGTAGCTCGAGAGTGGGGCTTAAGACTGGCACTGTTGTCCCTCAAAAACTGTTCGGCATACAAATTAGTCTGCTCAACAATCTCTGCCAAAAACACATCGTCCATAAACAACTGAAAAAAAAGTATCGGCAAAAAGTTTTCAGTATTCACTCTACACCCTGGAACACCAGTAAAGTCTGGCAATGCCGGCTGCACCATGCCTGGGGCCACCCAGAGGTCAGCACTTTCAACAGGAAGCCTTGCAGCCCAGATGCCTCTTGCCGCACTATACCAATGGGAAGCCTTGCTGCCCCAGATGCCTCTTGCCGCACTACACCAACGGGAAGCCTCTTGCCGCAGGCTGCAGCCCAGATGCCTCTTGCCGCACTACACCAACGGGAAGCCTTGCAGCCCCAGGCTGCAGCCCAGATGCCTCTTGCCGCACTATCGGCACATCAATCTCCTCCTCTAACACAGGCACTTCATCCGCACTAAGAGTATCTTCAGTATCCGATGATTCCATGTGGAGAGAAAACTCACTGCCTGAATCGTCCCCTGCCTCCTCTGACTCAGATGCAGAGTCAGTCTCTGAACCATGGTCAGAGGAAGACTCAAAAAGCATACCAACAACCTGCTGAGCAGTAATCCTGCGGCTAGCCATTATCCTTACTAAGAAAGGAGACTGCACAAACAAGTCAACAACAACCAACACTGTGCAAAACAAGTAAAATAATGTGTGCCTTTATCACAAAGATCTATATACTCAAAAACTATACAATTCACTTACAAGAGACAGCTACACTCACCAGCACCTACTCTGCAGAGACACAGCAAAAACGATATCCCACTAGAAAGAAAAAAACAAAACCAATTACTCACAAGACAACAAAATACACATCGAGCACAAATGCAAAATGTTTTTGACACTCAAAAAACAGAAGCCAAACATACTGCTATTATTACACCATTTGCAAAAAACAAATTCATGCAGAGAAATGAAACTCATTTACATTGTACAAAAAAACTCTCTTACCAAACACGTGCAACTACACAAACAGCAGAACCACCAGTAACAAAACCGCAACCTGGAACAGTCTAAAGAGCAAAAGCCTTCAACTAGAACAAACAAGGAGAAATAAAGCATTACAATTGCAATTCACAAAAATAAAACAATTAACATTATAACACGCTATGTTACTACCCAAATGGTCAATCGGCCAGATGGGCCTTCAAATAGGGCTGAGAAAAATAGGGGGTGATCTTGCCAAGGGATCGGGTGAGGTTGTCTACTAGGCCAATCTGCCCCCCAGGTGGGGCAGAAAACAGCAGACAGAAATTTGCCCCCTTGCAAAAGTAATAAATCCCTGTGCCTAGTAGGGTTTTCTGCCTCCCCTCTCCTGCCTAGGGCAGAAAAGCCAAAAAAAGGGGCAGATCTGTCCCCAGGAAGCAACCATGTCGCTTCCACTACTCGCAAAACAAAATCCCTGGTGCCTAGTGGGGTTTTCTGCCCCCCCCCCCCGGGGGCAGAAAAGGCAAAAAACTAGGCTGATCTGCCCCCAGGGGGGGCAGAATACACATATAAAAAAATCTGCCCCCTGGAATTGACCCTTGCCCAAGGGGTCGCTTCCATTTTTATTTAAAATACTTCCCTGGTGTCTAGTGGGGGTTTCTGCCCCCCCTGGGGGCATAAAAAAACAGGCCGATCTGCCCCCAGGGGGGGCAGAATTCCCATTACAAAATAAAATGGCCCCCGGGAAGTGGCCCTTGCCCAAGGGGTCACTCCCATCACAATTAAAATAAATGCCCTGGTGTCTAGTGGGGGTTTCTGCCCCCAGAAGGCCAAAAAAACGGGGCGATCTGCCCCAGGGGGGGGGGCAGAATGTCCAAACAAAGAAAAATGCCCCCTTGGAAGCGACCCTTGCCGAAGGGGTCGCTTCCATTTCATTATAAAAATGAATCCCTGGATCTAGTGGGCTTTTCTGCCCCACCCTGGATCCAAAAACGGCCGAAAAAACGGTCGATCTGTCCCCAGGGGGGGCAGAAAAGTCTTAAATGTAAATTGCCCCCCTAGGAAGCGACCCTTGCCCAATGGGTCGCTTCCTTTATCTTCAAAAAACATCCCTGGTGTCTAGTGGGGCATTCCTGCTCCACGATCGCGACGCTGTGCGCGATCGTGAAGCAGGAATGCCCTGCATTGAGACATCAGGGGAGAGGAAATACTCTTTCCTCTCCCCTGATGCCTCAAGGCATCCTGTTTCGGCCCCCCCGCCCCACCGGAGACGAAAAACCTACCTCCTACCTGGACGCGCTGGAAATAAATGATGTCCGGCGCTTCCTGGTGACGTCGGTATGCGCTGTGCGCGCTGACGTCATGGGGAAGCGTGGGGGGGGGTCGGGGGTGGCAGCGGAAAGTCTTCCGCTGCCATCCCCCTCTGTGGGGGCAAGATCGATGCCCCAGGGGGGGAGCGCCAGCGCTTCCCCCAGGGGCTGTGCTCATGACTGAGCGGTTCCGTCATAAGCACAGCCCAACCGATGCTCATGACGGAACCGCTCCGTCATGAGCATCGAAGGGGTTAAGGAATCTGCGGCTAGATGTCTCTATCAGATCATGGTTTTTAAGAGTACTGTTGGTTATTGTGTTCATGACAGCATAGGAGGCTGTGAAAAGATGATTTTGGTGGAAGATAGTTAAGTATCGTCAGGGTCAGCAGGATGTGACTGTGGGGCCTATTACCAACAGCGTGCGTTAATTAACGCAAACCACAGTTAGCGTCGTTTTTTTTATCGCTGGATTCGTTTGCGGAGATAACGCGTTATTAGCAACGTTTTATCTCCAATGCGAAACAAATCCAGCGATGGCGGCGATTCCCAGCATTAGCACGAGAATTCCTTGCGATAAATTCCTATCGCTAAGGAAAAACTCGCTAATAGGCAGGTGGGGACTTAACCGTAGAATCCACCTCCCATAGACTATAATGGCTAAGTCAGGTTTCTAGCAGGTGTTAAAATCCAGCGCTAATCGGGGTTAACGCACATTTTTTATCGCTTCGCGGGCCTTGCTAATAGTGTGAAGTTGTGTTTGCGACTGTCTGCGTGTATTTTTAGTGAGGAACGCCCACTTTGCATGTCATTAGCGATAAATATCGCTGACATGCAAAGCGGTAAAAAAACGGGCGCTAATGCCCGCAAACTGTCGCTAACTGCTGTTAGAGACAGTTTGCTGATAGGGCGATAAAAATATCGCCGCTTTAGCGGCAAAAAGTGCCGCTAAAGCGGCGATAGTGCCCTTGCTAATATGCCCCTGTATTTCTTTAGACCTGCAAGGAACTGGGCAGCAGTGTACACGAGATAAAACAGTGCTTTATGTGTAGCTGAGATTCTCACTTAGGAAAGGAGATGGGTGCTAGAGGGACAGATGCCAAAAAGTGGACATTTGAATTTATAGTTAATCTGACTGACCTTATTAATAAAATATGACTGTAAACAAAGCGTTATGCATTGTTCAGTTGAGTTTTGTTGACTTTTGTGAATGGATATAAACGGGTATTTGCTGAAGTGGACTGTCTCCCTGCATCGCCAAATTTGATATCTACAATTCAAAACATCAGATTCTTCACAAGGAGGCAGAAACACTTTCTGCCAGTAGTTCAATAAACCGCACTGCAGGGTTCTAGTGCTCCAAAGAAAAATACAAAATTTAAAAGGATTTAGATTATTTTTTACCTGTACCATTCAATGTGCTGTTCTTGTTGGTGTACAATCTTATCATGTGCCCAATGGTCCTTACATTATCTCTCAGCATTATGCCTTGAGCCTGGACCATAAAGAGGTAGGTGTTGGCTGAAAGACAAAATCAATTGTTACGTATTTGTTGCAGGTTTGCTTCACATTAAAAATGACATTTCTCAAGTTTGTAAACAATAACGGTTCGCTGTGCATGCATTTGGGAATGGTGCCTGAAACAAATGGCATTAACTGACTAAGATACCCTAGGCAAGTAAGAATCTCATACACCCCATCACATACAATTGGGTGCAAGCACTAAAATCGGTTTTAAAATAGGAGACATAAAGAGTATTTTTATTTACTTAAGAAAAAAATCTTCCTTTCTGCATATTGACAGCTGGAAAAACTGTCCAAAACAGAAGATATCCTCTATTGAAAGATATTAAAATAGACTAATTAAATCGAGTGGCATGGCAAGCAGTTTTGCTGTAGAAGCTTTAAGATGAGATACAGTTTCTGTTCCCACAGAAAGAAAGGAAGTAAACAAAGAAAAAGAGAAGTGTGAAGCCAGAGGCATGTGGAAACCATCAATTTCTATCTAGGTTTCAGAAGGTTACGGTGTGCATACAGAAGAGAAGGTAAGGATGTGCATACAGAAGAGAAGGTAACGGTGTGCATGCAGAAGAGAAGGTAACTGTGTGCATACAGAAGAGAAGGCAACGGTGTGCAAACAGAAGAGAAGGTAACGGTGTGCATGCAGAAGAGAAGGCAACGGTGTGCATACAGAAGAAAAGGTAAGGATGTGCACACAGAGGAGAAGGTAAGGATGTGCGCATGAGAAGGTAACGGTGTGCATGCAGAAGAGAAGGTAACGGTGTGCATGCAGAAGAGAAGGTAACGGTGTGCACACAGAAGAGAAGGTAAGGATGTGCACACAGAGGAGAAGGTAAGGATGTGCACGCAGAGGAGAAGGTAAGGATGTGCACGCAGAGGAGAAGGTAAGGATGTGCACGCAGAAGAGAAGGTAGCGGTGTGCAAGCAGTAGAGAAGGTAACGGTGTGCAAGCAGAAGAGAAGGTAACGGTGTGCATGCAGAAGAGAAGGTAACGGTGTGCATACAGAAGAGAAGGTAACAGTGTGCATACAGAAGAGGAGGTAACGGTGTGCATACAGAAGAGAAGGTAACGGTGTGCATGCAGAAGAGAAGGTAACGGTGTGTATGCAGAAGAGAAGGTAAGGATGTGCATACAGAAGAGAAGGTAAGGATTTGCATACAGAAGAGAAGGTAAGGATTTGCATACAGAAGAGAAGGTAAGGATTTGCATACAGAAGAACATCATCAGTATACAGAGGCACAGCACATGAAATCCATCACAAGTGGTGCGTTGCATCTCCATTATAGTGTAAACAGTTTGGTGTGTAGTAGCCACATGTTTTCTTAAGTTCAAAAGCAGAAGGAAGTAACCTGAAACAGCTGATCAGAGTAGCCTCTTCCATTGATAGTCAATATGAAAAAGTTACTTACCTGCAACTACAGTTCTCCCGTTTTGGTATTGATTACACTGATCCTTATCTTATCTTTTCTCAGGATCTCCAGGTCGCCAGGAACTTTTTATCTGCTGAATAGTGTAAAGGGGAGAAAATCCTTTCAGTTATGCCACCATCTTAGAACCCAGATTCCTTAAAAGACCACTGACTCCAAATTCAATTTTGAGGGTTTATTACCGCCAGGAATAACTGCACATGCAAGCACCTCAACACGAGGTTAAAGAAATAGATGGGCACTAATACAAATAGCATCCTACGCAGAAGTCTCATCCGACTCAGGATGAGAAGAATCGTTAACTCCAGAAGTATTAGGCAAGCAATAACAGCTCCAATCTCTATGTTATTCCTCATTTATCTAAGAAAGCATAAACAAATTTCTGTCCCTACTCTATCTCTTGATGACATACCTACTTAACGAGATTTCCCAGGCAAGAGTAAGTTAAAGGTGTCAGCTGTGAAGACTTCCTAAGAAGTGCATTCACTTAGTACCTAAGCTCAGATTTTAGATGCTCCTTCACCAAATCCCTCTCTGTCCTTCTCTCTGGTCTCTCCTACCTCTTCTCTGACTTCCACCCTCGGGACACTATCCCTAATACAAAACCCAATACAATTGAACACGCCTTTTGTCACGCCTCTTTGGCCAGGCCTTCTTTCTTGTACTTTTCCATTGAAACGGTTACTTCATCTTGGACAGTTGCGATGACCTTGAGTCCCAGGCACCTTCTCCACTGAAAGTATCATCCCTAAATTCCATTGCACTCCCATTTCCATGCCTCCCATACCTCTAACTTTGTGAAACAAAGAGCCAGTCTTTAACTAACGAGGCATGTGTCCTTGCACCTGCAACAGAAGATACGTTCAACAGAAACCCTCTACTGTGCTAATTAAATCTACCGTCGGTGCCCAGAGAGCCTTTCCAAGAGAACCTTTTCTGCCTGCAAACCAAGCTAACATAAGAACAAACAGGCCTTTCCCTGGCGTATATGCAGTCAGGCCTTTACACAATTTAAACACACAAATCTTAATCACGTCTATAAACATTGGTTCATCACATTTCATATGCAAAAAGTGTACTACATGTGCAACTTAATATGGTACACGTTTAGACTATTGCAGCTCGATTACACATGGACTGAATCATCTTATGCATTATTTTACACATGATTCCGTTAAGCATCACATTTGCATGGTTAAAATAACACAATTACATTTCTTATTCATTCTAATAACTGCGGTTTACACTACATTTAGTTAGTCACTCTTGGATATATAACTGGATATATGTGGGTGCGGGCTATCAGTGATTATGATGCACCCCTACAATTTTCACAAGAACATTGCGCTCTATCAGTTCCCCCCTTTGATGACTCCTGTCATCACAATTTATTCAACTCCCTTGGAGAAAGAACCGACCTAAACAGAACTTGTCGCCATCCTCCCTGTTCTGTGATTCCCCATTCTCTTAAGTCTCTGATATTGACTGTCCTGCAGTCTAGCCATTCTCATCTCATTTTCTCTCAAAGCTCTCTCAACTTGGCCTGCTCGATACCATTTGTAAGCCTTGATCGAACCCCACAGGCAAACCACACAAACCACCACGATAAGGAGAGGTCTCAGAATATAGCCAAGGAATCCCTTCCCCAGATTCTCAAACCAGCTCCCCACTTGACCGAATCCCTTTCCAACCTTTCCCAAGCTCCCTCTTCAGTCAAATCCGCTATTTTTGTGTGGATGGTAGTGATGTTACTTATATATTTCTCCAGATCCTTGCTGTGGTCTGGTATATAAGTACAGCACTCTTGAACCTTCAATAATTTACAGACCCCGCCCTCTTTTGCCAATAAGACATCCAAAGCAAGGCGGTTCTGCAAAACCATTATCCTTATCGACAACATCTCTCCTTCCACCAGTACCAATGATTTTGCTGTGTTCATCGATAATTCGTCTACCACAGTCGCCAGTCTCCGGATCTTCACATCATTCAAGATTACTCCCAAACTTGGTATCATGGCTCCAAAGATGTCTCCAACTACGACCCCTGCCCTCGCACCTCTTCTCACTCTTGAATGCTTCCCACCTTCCAGAAGTTCCAAATCCTCCGTATGGTATATCTTTGGAAATATTATTCCCAAGTAACATGTACCATACCAGTTCGCAGGTAACCTCACATAAGCGTTCTTTCCACACACAAAATACACCGTAGGTATCACTTGTAGAGGGCCCTGGAGGAAGTTCTTAGCTACATCAGCCATGGTGAAAACATGGTCACACGTACTCTGTCCGACAGGAACCTTTTCATAGTAAGTCTGATATCGTCTCACACACAACTTTCCCCTCTGTTCCTTGTCCAAAGCTATAGGACCATAACTTCCCTTTGTCCGGTGCAGCATTTCCTCATCTGTCCAATCCAGTTTACTATGTCCTGTGTCTCGTGTCTGTGTCAGTTTTCTATACCTGTCTTCTACCTGATCCACAAACTTTTTCTCTACACCCGATAATGAACATGTCAAATTATGTCGATGAGCATAGGCTGTGTCCAGTTCCAAAGACGGTATGAAGAACTTCCTAAGTCTATCCTCTGACTTATAGTAGTCGTACTTATTCAAATGTTTGTAAGCTGGGACTTCAGGAAGCACTGCATCGTAATTGGAAAAGAAATACTCAAACTGATCCCTTTCATAAAATATACTAAGCAAAAGACTACATGAAATTCCATATGTCAGTGGAAGGTGGTGATATCTAATACCCTCGTCCACTGACGCAGGCAACTGCATACACACATAACAATCCTTCGCATCCATCGCATCCACGTACTCATATAGCAGCTTGGCATATGCATTAAGCTTAAAATCACTCCTAGACAAATCTACATGCAACCTACGACTTCTTCTATCAGCAAAGCTCTGTTAGCTCCTATGTTTGCCTCTTTTTGGCTAGGTGTAGTAGGTGTAGGTGTCCCTGGCACCCCCTGCACTGCTAGCTCATGTGGAACGGTATAAGAGACTATAATTACTACGATTATAGAAACTACCACACTACCTATCAGTA
The DNA here is from genome assembly GCA_963921515.1 of Calotriton arnoldi. Taxonomy (NCBI): domain Eukaryota; kingdom Metazoa; phylum Chordata; class Amphibia; order Caudata; family Salamandridae; genus Calotriton; species Calotriton arnoldi. The sequence continues at coordinate 60,579 of CAWUFW010012220.1, read as the reverse complement.
TGCCTACAATCAATTTGGATCTACGATTTGGATCTCCAGCCTCCATGGTTTCGAAAGTTCTCAAAAAGTTCTTGGTTTCAGCAACGAACACTCAAAAGTCTCTGTGTCCTCAACTCATGGCTTGCTTAACCAATTCGAGCAGCTTTGAATCCTCTGGAAATCCCCTTATCAACCCCAGTCTTATTTACATAGTCCAGAAAAAGACTTCCCTAGCTTTTGTTCCTCTTCGGTGGAAAGTCCCTAAGTTTACTCTTCTTCCACTCGGGCCTAGGTTATCTTCTTCTTTAGACTTTTATTTACACAGGTTATATTTCATCCATGGTAAGATCATTATTGAGCACTTCCAAAACGTGATACAAAAGTTCAAGACGCAGAATTACCATTTCATGTGAAGACGGCTCAAACCCAAAAGACGGAAATTCGAGTCGATGCAAAACCAATTGTCGGACTTTACTCAGAAGCGGGGGATTCGGAACGGTGAGGGTCAGTATTCCTTCGACTTCGAGCCCTGGCAACAACAGCACCACCTTCACCACCACATTCGGGCTCTCGCTGACCACCTGCACAGACCTCAGTCTCCCCGTACTCACTACCCCCTGCATCGGTCACTGTGTAAGTCCACTCAGGGGTAGAGTATCTCCGGCAGGGTACTCTTGTTCTTTTCGACCTTCGCCGGCCCTCTTGAGTCTGATCTTCGTCACTTGCTTCTGTTTCAGACATTTCAGACACTGGAGCAAGATCTCTTTCGGGTGCCAACCTCAGATTCAATTGCCTCTGCCTTTCAGGCCAACCTTCCTCAGTTCTGGTCGTTCTTCCGCCTTCCCCTGCTATACCCAGTGCACCACTTCCTCTTTCTGCTGAATCTGACTCTTCTCCACCCACTGCACCACCTCTGTCCTCCGAGTCAGAGCTGAGGTTCGGGCTGTCGAGACCCCCTTCAGCTTGTTTTAGTGCACCACCAGCTGCGTCAGCGACCCTTACAGCTTGACTTGTCCTCTCATGTGGCCCTGCCACATCAGCAGGATTTTCATTTACGAGAGGAGCTGTTTTTTTAAATTTATTTATTTATTTATTTATTTATTTATTTAATGCGATTTTATATAGCGCGAACATTACCCAAAGGTGTCAGAGCGCTTTACAAAAGAACCAGTTGCGTTACATAAGGACTTTGAATTACGTGAGTTACAAAAGAAATGCGAACATAGCGAACATTACCCAAAGGTGTCAGAGCGCTTTACAAAAGAACCAGTAGCGTTACATAAGGACTTTGGATTACATGCATTACAAAAGAAATACAAGCAGAAAAAAATTGCAAATGTACAAGTTGCAAAGTCACTCAAGGAAGAGATACAAACGGATAAACGCTAAACTCCTAGGAATGGTAGTAAGTACAAAGGTCTACTACATATACTAGTGGTTAGAGTTATATCTAAGCATATATACACAAATAGTGACTTTACTCATGATTACATTTTACCAGCGATTAGGCTTGGGCAACTCAAAATTACATATTTACAGAGTGAACGGCGAAATGAAACATCAAAGGGGGTAGAGAGCGGTGGGGGTGGGAGGGGGAGAAGAGTCGGAGGCTGAGATTGGCGTGAGGGGGACCTGAGGGGGAGAAAGAGATAAGGCAGTCCAGCAAAGAGAAATGTCTGAAGTTCGGCACCCTCCCCCCCTGCGTCAGAGGGCTTTACAAAAGAACCAGTAGCGTTACATAAGGACTTTGAATTACATGCGTTACGAAAGAAATACAAGCAGAAAAAAAAAGAAATTGCAAATGTACAAATTGTAGAATCACCCAAGGAAGAGATGCACACAGAAAAAATTGCAAATGTACAAGGGTCTTCCAAGGGTGCTGAAACTCTGCGGGTATGGGAGGCATGCACCCAGTTCGGCAATCCTCCACACTTCACTGCTGTGTTCGTGATCAGTATCACCTGATACGGGCCTCGCCACCGAACGTCCAGACAACTCTTCCTCACGTGCTTTCGGACAAGCACCCAGTCACCCGGACACAGGTCGTGGCACAGATCACTCAAGGCTGGAACAGCTGCAGCTTGCACCTGCTGGGACACAGAACAGATCACATCAGATAGTCCTTTACAGTAATCGAGAATTAAGTCATCAGTGATGTTTATCAAAGCTGTAGCAGGTATTGCTGGCAACCGCATTGCCCTTCCCATCAGTATTTCGTGGGGGACAACCCTGTCCTCCTATCTGGGACACTTCGCATGCTCATCAGTACGAGCGGCAAAGCGTCAGGCCACTTCAGGGACGTTGATGAACACATTTTTGCCATCCGGGCTTTCAAAGTTCCATTAACCTGTTCCACCATCCCAGAAGTCTCTGGTCGGTAACTGCAATGGAGTCTCTGATCAACATTCAGTGCAGCACAAAGTAATTTCATGATTTCACTGTGAAAATGTCTTCCTCTATCTGATTCCAAAAAGGTTGGGATCCCGAATCTCGGGATGAGCTCTCTCAACAGTAACTTAGCCACTGTGAGAGTGTCACACCTGCGTGTTGGGTAAGCCTCCACCCACCGTGAGAATACACAAACCAGCACCAAGATGTATCTCAACCCATTGCACTTAGGCATTTCCACGAAGTCTAACTGTATCCTATTGAAAGGCCCTCCTGACCTCCCAATGTGACTCAAGGTGACTACTGTTTTCTTTCCAGCATTCATCTGCTGACACGTAACACACCTCTGACAAACTGTTTCAGCCATTGCACGAAATCATGGGTTATACCACGTCTGTCTAAACACACGCATCATTGCATCTCTACCAAGGTGTGCCGGTCCATGTATCAGTCTCGCCATCGGGCTCAGCGGATTCTCTGGTAATACAGCTCTCCCATCATTGGAGACCCAAACATCCACATCCCCTCTTTCACACCCTGCTTTGATCCATCCCTCTCGTTCCTGATCTGAGACTTCATCCTGCAGTAGCTTGAGCTCCTCCCAAGTGTCTGCCATGGCCAACATCATGTTGAGCTCGGGTCTTTCTTGGCTCTCTCCTGTGTAGCCTTCTGTAAATATGCATCCCTGTTCTGCACAGAAACGGGCAACTTCGTCTGCATAGTTATTTCCCAATGACACAAAATCCTCCCCGTTACCATGTGCAGTACACTTGACAACTGCGATTTCCTTTGGACATTGCAATGCATGTTACAATTGTCTTACATATTCTCCATTCCTAATGGGTGAGCCAGATGATGTCAAAAATCCCCCCTGGAACCATAACTGTCCAAAATCATGCACCACACCAAACCCATATTGGCTGTCCGTGTATATCGTGATCCGAATTTTATCAGCGGCCAAACAGGCACGAGTCAAGGCAATGATTTCAGCTACCTGCGCAGAGCGTACTCCTTCCAGGCAAGCAGCCTCAACCACCCCAGAAATAGTACATACAGCAAATGCTGCTCTTAGTTGACCGACACTGTCCCTTAGGCATGAACCATCGACAAAGAAAATTTCGTCTGGGTCAGTCAGTGGTTCATCGACAATGTCAGGTCTCGGTTTGGTGCAAAGGTCGGTCACATCAAGACAATCATGGTCCTCACAATCTTCATCATCTACATTCGGTATAGGCATTAATGTCGCAGGGTTTAAGAAGGAGCACCTTTTCAGAGTCACATTCTCTGCGGCAAGTATGACTTGCTCATACCTTGTTAACCTGTTATTCGTTAGGTGCTGAGTCTTAGTCCTGGTCATCAATAATTCAACCGAGTGTGGCACGTATACAGTCAAAGGATGACCCATTACAATGCTTTCACATCTTTCAATGCTGACACCTGTTGCAGCAACGGATCTTAGACATCCAGGCAACGCAGAAGCTACTGGATCTAGAGTAGCTGAAAAGTAGGCAACTGGTCTACGGACACCTCCATGGTTCTGAGCTAAGACTGCTAATGCACATCCTTCTCTCTCACAGCAGAACAACGAAAAGGCCTTGTTGTAATCAGGCATTCCCAGAGCTGGGGCACTACACAACTCCTCTCTCAGTTTTAGGAATGACATCAAGCACTCCTCGTCCCATGGTACCGGATCACTCACATCCTTGTGAGTGAGCCTCTGTAAAGGCTTTGCTCTCAAGGAAAAACTAGGTATCCACTGCCGACAATAGCCGACCATTCCCAAAAACATCCTGACTTCCCTCTGTGTGGTAGGCACTGCCATGTTCATTATTGCCTCAATTCAATCTGGTGACACCTTCCTCTTACCTTTTTCTAATCAAGTACTGTATTTCGTTCAAACAGTACTGCAGCTTATTTGGAGACACCTTGTGCCCGTTCTCTGCCAAATGGTTCAACAGGGCTACCGTGTCTATTCTGCAAGCATCTTCCGTTTCTGAGGCAACAAGCAAATCGTCTATGTATTGCACAAGAACTGAGTTCTGCGGCAATACAAGACCCTCGAGATTCTTTTTCAGGATCTGATTAAAAATCGATGGACTTTCTGTATACCCTTGAGGGATACGACACCATGTTAACACACGATTTTCCAGCCGGAATGCAAAAAGAAATTGGCTTTCCTCATGGAGTGGTATCGAGAAGAATGCTTGACACAAGTCAATGACAGTAAACCACTCGGCTTCACATGGGATCTGAAACAGTACCACTGATGGATTCGGTACCACTGGACAACAAGGGACCACTATCGTGTTGACCTTTCGCAGGTCTTGTACGATCCTGTATTTCCCGCTCGGTTTCTGTAGTCCCATAATAGGTGAATTACAGGGGCTACCTCTGATCTCTTTCAGGATGCCTTTCTTGGTGAAAGTCTCAATTACAGGCTTAATCCCTGCGATCGTTTCAGGCGACAGATTGTACTGGGGTGTTCTAGGGAACTCAACATTCTGTTTCACCTGGATCTGCACAGGTTCAACTCCCTTGATTAGTCCTATCTCTTCTCCTGTGAAGTCCCACACCTCAGGTGACACGGTATCTCTCAAATCCGGTGGAAGTTCCTCCACGGTCACCATTGGATACAAGTCTATGCACAGATGCTGATTAGCAACTTTGAAAGTAGCATCATCATCTCTCGTCTGAACCTCCACTCCACTGGGCGTGCAATAAATCGTGCGGTTCAATTTGCACAACATATCTCTCCCCAGGAGACAAACTGGACTCGTATCGCACACCACAAACTGATGTATAGTTTGGAATGACCCTATCCTCACTGGGATCGGTTCAGTCAGTGGACTGTTTATCCTTTTGTTCGCTACTCCAACAACTTGAATCGATTGTCCAGAGAGGGGTAGGTTGGGGACTACTGCTGATCTTACAGTAGACCGGGTAGCACCAGTGTCAACCAAAAGAGTGGTAGGATGACCATCAATGTCTGCCTCCACAAAAGGTCCTCTCTGGTCCACCTCCAAGACTGCTCCAAGTGTGCAGTCTTCCTCCCCCCTCAGGCACCGTCAGGATAACGGGTCGGGGCTATACTCATCATACCCTTCGAAAAGGGGCATCTGATGGTAAGTTCGTATTCCCTGCGAGATCCTTGGTGGCTGGGGGACTGATACTTGTGGGTTATATGTCCCCCCTTTCATCGCTCTGGGCTTCATCACAGTGTTAACTACCTCTGGCACAGGTGCCTGAACCCCTTCTACCTCCTGTTGCACTTGGTTGGCTGGGTTCAAAGGGCACTCGCACTTCCAATGCCCGATCTGGTGACAAAGATGACACGCTGTGGTCTTCTTCAGTGTCGCCACATCCACCCCCGTCTTGGGATCAATTGGTTTCCCCTTTCCGTGACCTTGCCCGTTCTGATTCCCTTGGTAATTTCCTTGTCTCCTTCTTAGGGTTCCTCCACTAGGCTGGCCCTGAGCTGTCTGCATCTGAACGAGCATCAATTTGTCTTTTAACTTATGATGCTTCGAGTCCACCTCATCGCTACAGTACCTCACATACCGCAAGATTTCATCTACCGGCTTGTTCTGCCAACAGATCAAATGGTGCTGTATTATGAGGCTGACTTCTGGTCTCAGACCCAGCACAAACTTTGAGACAAACTGTCCCATATCCTTGGGGTGTAATGCATCTAATCCGCTATACTGTTTAAAAGCTTGCAAAAGTCTTTCATAATATTCATGCACCGTCTCTTTAGGTTCCTGCACAGTCCGGTCTATCTTAACCCAATCTATATCTTGAGGCGAAATCTTCAGTTTCAACCATGTAATCACCTGCTCAAATTTTTTCATTACAAGGGGTGACGGACCATTTGTGACAGCATCCCTTTCGGGCTCAGAGGTCGGCCACTCCACGGCAATTTTACAAGCTGTCCACAAATCTCCCGGCACCACTATGTCAAACAGGGTGTTCAAATCAGTCCACAGCACCTTCGAGATTTAAACAAACCGCTCAACCTGTTTGTACCACTCTACGGGTTTCTCCCTCAGCCGAGGAAAGTCATTTGTAAACACGGCCAAGTCACCTCTACTCCACGGCACATACACGTACCCTCCATTCTGTACTTCCCGTAAAGGAAAGTTTCCAACGCCCGTCGCCCCTCCCCCCGGAGGCGGCGTTTCTCCCTCAGCTTTCTTTGCTATTTTCTTCTTTGACCACCTTTCCTCCCATTTGTCCAACAAAATCCATGTCCGCATCCCTACAATCAGATCTCTAGTATGCGTCCTTAGTCCCGTGATTCTTTTCTCCTCCAGTTCCTGATCACTATATTGCAACCTATGCGGTCCTTGCAACGTTTTTGTTTTATTCAAATCTACCTCATATCTCCTGGCTAATGCTGTCAAATTTTCATGTGCTATCCTGGCTTTTCGAGTCACATCCTTTGCTACAAACAGCAGCTCATCTGACCCATAAATTTCTATTCTTTCCAAAGGCAGACTTCCGCTAATCATTTCGTCTACTTCTGCTTTCAACCTCACCACGTCCAGCAACCTTGCCTGCACCGCACTCTTTAGTATTTCTCGACAAGCTGCGCCATCCCGCTCATCATAGTCACTATTCTGTCCTTGTGACCTATTCCCTTCTATCGCACTTCTGGAACTAGGTCTATCTTCCGAAATGTTTTGTTCCCTATCGCCTGGCATCCTATCACTTTGTTTCTTACTGTTGGTGTCCACATCCTCAAAGCTGACTTGGATTCGTGCAAAGACCTTGGTCTGACTGGTCTCTCGTCCTCCTGTCTAAAAGAGGAGTCTGCAGTGGCTGGCAATGGCGTACTTGTGTCTAGTGGCCTTGGGAAGTGAATCACTTGTACTCCGAATCCATTCCCACTAACACTAGTTCCTTCTTCTCCTCTCGTCTGTACTGAACTTCCTTCTCTTACTCGGTCTGGGTCATATACCGGTACTATGGGGCCAATGGTAACTGGTACTGTCAGAGAGTCCGGTAATCGGGTATTCCCAATGGAAGGCTGTGTTGCCTCTCCCTCTGTTCTTGTGGAGATCCTTCCCACTACCCTCATGTTAGTCTGATTCTGTGTCTCATCCGTTTCTACTGCTGGAGTTGGTTTTCCCTCTTCTGAATCTGGATTAAATGAAGGTGGTCTCTCTGCTAGCAGCCTATCTAGCAGACTGTCATCTGTATCACTGTCGTCCTCCTCAACTCTTGTTATTTTCCCATTTTTTATTAGCAGTGGGTATAACCTATCTCCTTCGATCGTTTCTACTCTCCACCTTTTCTCCAGTGCATCCCACCTCGCGTCTTGAAATGCCCTGATCGATTTCTTCACCCTTTCCTGGCTCTTATCTCTTTTCCTGTCATACGCTGCCCTAATCCATGCATGTATCGCCTCAAACTGTGTCGGTCTAGGCAGTGGTCGTAAAGAAGCCATTATAGTCTTTAGCTGCTACAACACCTCTAACCTGAAAGTGCCATAGCATGGGAAAGTCAATTCTCCTTCCCCTTCTGTCATTTTATGCCAGTTCTCAAGCCAAATTATGGTATGCAATCCTACATTCGTAGCCATATAATGTGCCGTCGTATCCTCAGGAGGGGCTTCCACTCCACCCCGAGTAACCACATGTCTGTCACCTCTGCAAAGTTCTCGTAAAACTTTAAAACATTTCATGGTAAAGCAGATATCTGTTCGCACCCAATATTTTGTTTTTCGCTTCCTGATTCAGTCCACCAATGCCAGCGCGGCTCACACCAACCGACCTATCGCAGCGCGGCACTGTCTGACGTCACGCTTCCTCCTTTCGCAGCAGTTCCCCTGCTTGCTGATTCTCTCGTTCTCGTTCGCACGTGTCCCAATCACACTCTGAAGCAATGTTCGTCCTACCGAACAATTACCTCTCTGACTGTCAGTCCACCAATGACCGATCAGCCTCTCGAGATTGTTGACCTCAATCTGGCAACTGTCTGTCCGCGAAACGACCGGACAATCACCTCTGACACAATCGATAGGATTCAAACACTCGATGTTCTACACACCACAACCTACGACCAGCGTCGGTTATTCACACACTCACACATGTGTTCCCTATCTTCAGTGGGTTGATCAATGACGTCTCATGACCCCCACAACTTCTGGTCAACGATCTCAGTTCTGGGTGTCTTCTACACCACGATAATCTCTCGGTCCCGCGCGCACTCACGGTCCGATCCTCAATCACACGACTCTCATTCCAACTCCGCAAGACATCACACAACAATTAAACACCGCAATCTAACAAGCATCTCCCTGTTCAAAACTCACTCTACCACAAACTGCTACCTCCGCCGCACCGTCACTCTCCGTCAGTTTTCAGCGACCGCCGACGTCCTCCTCTTACGATCCATTGGATCACCATCACTCGGGCTCTATGGGGCAACTAATCCCTTATCCTAATCTAGATCTCCCCTTACTATCAGAGGTAACCATCCTCTGCTACCAACTGATTACGCTGATCCTTATCTTATCTTTTCTCAGGATCTCCAGGTCGCCAGGAACTTTTTACCTGCTGAATAGTATAAAGGGGAGAAAATCCTTTCAGTTATGCCACCATCTTAGAACCCAGATTCCTTAAAAGACCACTGACTCCAAATTCAATTTTGAGGGTTTATTACTGCCAGGAATGACTGCACATGCAAGCACCTCAACACGAGGTTAAAGAAATAGATGGGCACTAATACAAATAGCATCCTACGCAGAAGTCTCATCCGGCTCAGGATGAGAAGAATCGTTAACTCCAGAAGTATTAGGCAAGCAATAACAGCTCCAATCTCTATGTTATTCCTCATTTATCTAAGAAAGCATAAACAAATTTCTGTCCCTACTCTATCTCTTGATGACATACCTACTTAACAAGATTTCCCAGGCAAGAGTAAGTAAAAGGTGTCAGCTGTCAAGACTTCCTAAGAAGTGCATTCACTTAGTACCTAAGCTCAGATTTTAGATGCTCCTTCACCAAATCCCTCTCTATCCTTCTCTCTGGCCTCTCCTACCTCTTCTCTGACTTCCACCCTCGGGGCACTATCCCTAATACAAAACCCAATACAATTGAACACGCCTTTTGTCACGCCTCTTTGGCCATGCCTTCTTTCTTGTACTTTTCCATCGAAACGTTACTTCATCTTGGACGGTTGCGATGACCTTGAGTCCCAGGCACCTTCTCCGCTGAAAGTATCATCCCTAAATTCCATTGCACTCCCATTTCCATGCCTCCCATCCCTCTAACTTTGTGAAACAAAGAGCCAGTCTTTAACTAACGAGGCATGTGTCCTTGCACCTGCAACAGAAGATACGTTCAACAGAAACCCTCTACTGTGCTAATTAAATCTACCGTCGGTGCCCAGAGAGCCTTTCCAAGAGAACCTTCTCTGCCTGCAAACCAAGCTAACATAAGAACAAACAGGCCTTTCCCTGGCGTATATGCAGTCAGGCCTTTACACAATTTAAACACACAAATCTTAATCACTTCTATAAGCATTGGTTCATCACATTTCATATGCGAAAAGTGAACTACATGTGCAACTTAATATGGTACACGTTTAGACTATTGCAGCTCGATTACACATGGACTGAATCATCTTATGCATTATTTTACACATGATTCCGTTAAGCATCACATTTGCATGGTTAAAATAACACAATTACATTTCTTATTCATTCTAATAACTGCGGTTTACATTACATTTAGTTAGTTACTCTTGGATATATAACTGGATATATGTGGGTGCGGGCTATCAGTGATTATGATGCACCCCTACAATTTTCACAAGAACATTGCGCTCTATCAGTATCTTTCATAGAGTATCATTCTTTAATCTCAATCACCTGTCTTGGAATCTCAATCACCTGTCTGGGAATCCTCAACGAGAATTGTTAAAACAGCAAAGGTAACAAACAGTCATTTAACGTTTGCAAAATAAAGGATCACATGTTAATCCATGAATAATACAAAACACGGAGCAATGTGGTTACACACAGAACATGTAACCTTCTCCAGTATCGATCATTCATAGTCACATTCTTCCATTAGGACAAAAACATAGTTACAGCAAATGAAATAGTGGAAGGTTGAAATGGCGCTCACCTTCTTTGAACATGGTACATACCCTCACCTTCCAATGATTGTTTTCCACTTCGCCGCCTTACGAGTCTGACAAATGAAAGCCATGGCTATGATAGGGTGGGCTCTAACTGTTCCGTTAGTGTCTGCTAGAGTGGCTAGAGAGAGGCATGCAGCAAGCAAGTCCTTGATTAAACAATGCTTTAAAGGCACAAAAACGGATTCAACTGCCTGAAAGCTTTAGTGTCTTCCACATAAACTTTCAGGCACCGTTTGACAGCCAAGGTAATATCTCCACTCCACTGTCAAAAATGAAACAAGCATTTGCAATGCAATAGGTCTCACATTTGAGAGAGTTAGAGCTACTGGCGTTGTAAAGGACAGTGCGTTTCACTTATTGTTTTTTTTTTGCAGCTATTATTTTTTTTAAATGCACGTTCTCCTTAAGTGTTTATGTAGTGATATTGTACACTAAATATGGAACGACTGTGTTTGCTATATTGTCAGAAAAAAACCTATTCATTTACCCCAATTGTTAACCAATCTGCACCACTCGGTTATTAGGCTGCTAAAACACCAGGTGCAGGAAATATGTTTTAGCTCGTATTTTTTGGAGGAAACCAATTGCGGGCACTGGGCGCTGCAGTAAGCGTGGCATCGGTGCACATCGCAGCACCCATTTTACTTTAACACAAGCAAAAGACACACAGCTTCAAACAATGGTCTGTCAAGTTCAGTGGCATTCCAACACCCGCAAGACATAGCGCCAAGCCACAAAATGTGCTGGAACACAATAACATGGTTGATGCTATACTAAGGCCAAAAACACAACGCACATCGTTACAACCCCACCCTATATTTGTAGGACAAGCACATTCCAGTCCGGAGCTTTCATTTGACACCCTAATTATTACATTCTTCGATATGGAGTATTTGTTTCTTTACATTGAACCAACGCTGCCTGACGGGTAAGTGCCCCGGATCCTGTGTGAACCCTCAGTCAACCAGGCGTCACAGCCAAGCGCACAAAATATGCTTGGAGTTTTGAACACACATCCACTTGGGGCATGATTATGAGTTGCACGGCATTTACCACACCCTGTAAATAACATAATAAAAGAAAACCCAGGACTGGCGTCATCCCAACATAGTGACAGTCCTAGAAAGTTATGAAAGTGGAACCAGCAGCATCAGCCTTCACCAGACCCTGCTGCGAGTACTGCGCATGCTCTGCTTGTTTGTAGTACTTGACGAGTGATAAGTAGACAAGGGCAGCATTCATTCAACAACAGAGATGCGGGAGCTGCTCCCAAGGACCGAGTACAGTATCTCAAACTGCATACCTAACTTAGATTGACAGTTAATTCCATGACATTGGGGGCCACAAGTGCTGAGTTCTCATATAACCAACCGTGCACTCTGGGAGTTGTAGCCCAACATCATCTAAAACTAAACAACTGGGCAACAGCTCTATGTATCATCCTTCACGTAGAACTGCACTTCGGAGCTGGACTAGCAGCTCCTCTGACTAGAAGAGAATTGAGGGGTAAGGGGAGTAGGCCCGGGCGGAAGTGCGAGGCTCTCTCTTACCTCACTGGCTCATCTGCGGAGGCCTGGATACAGGGCTGTGTGTCTGGTGGTGTTGGACAGAGCGGTGCCGGCAGCGTTTAGAAGGGGGATCCCTGGTACTCTGCACTCTCAGTGGCTTCTCTGGTCCCATCTCTCCCTCCTCCGCCCCCAGACCCCCCAAAATGAGGGTGGGCTGCCAGGATGATCCGGCGGTCCGGATGCAGCTGCGCCTGCCCTTGTCGCCGTTGTCCCTCTCGGTCTGCGTGTCTCTGTCTGCTGAAGCGCAGGGAGGTGCTGGCGTGGGAGGATCAGAGGAAGCCTGTGGGCCCCGGAGTGTGTGTGAGGGGGAAAGGGTGTGCTTACAGCAAGCAGAACAGCTTCTCCTAAGTGTACGCGGATATCAAACCTTGTAAATTAATAATGTAGCATTATGGGGTTTTTTGTGCGTTACATGTTTTGTAAAAACTTTGCCTTCCAATGAAGTTCAAAGGGATTTTGGGCCTGATTCACAGAACTAACTTACGTCAAAAACGTAAAGTTAGTACTTTTTGGTATTTACAGAATACACTTACTAATTTTGGTATTCACAGAATGAACTTACTCATTTCGGTATTCACAGAAGTTAGTAGTCCTAACTTTAGGACTCCTAAATGCCTTCTGTGAATACCGAAAGTCTTAAAGTTAGGATTTTTCTAAGTTTAGGAGTAGTAAAGTTAGGACTCCTAACTTTAGGAACTTTACTACTCCTAAACTGAGAAAAATCCTAACTTTAAGACTTTCGATATTCACAGAAGGCATTTAGGAGTCCTAAAGTTAGGAGTCCTAACTTCTGTGAATACCGAAATGAGTAAGTTCATTCTGTGAATACCAAAACGAGTAAGTGTATTCTGTGAATACTAAAAGTACTAACTTTACGTTTTTGACGTAAGTTAGTTCTGTGAATCAGGCCCGTGATTTTTTAAAATTCTTTTTAATTTGAAATGCGGTAAGAGGGGATAGGAGAGGGAGAGGTTCTGGGGAGTAGGGGGCGGCGACAGAGGGATACGAGATAATAGGCTTTTGTTTTGCACTTGGAGAATGCAGGGGTATGAGCAATAAAAAGTGAAGTACAAGCATTTGTTTTTTGAATATTATATGTTTTTATCAACCAGCGCAGCACAGGCGGTAAACTGCACTGCTTACAAAAAATGTACAATATTTAAAAAACAGAGGGGCCTATTACCAACAGCGTGCATTAATTAACGCAAACCACGCTTAGCGTGTTTTTTTTTATCGCTGGATTCGTTTGCGGAGATAACGCGTTATTAGCAACGTTTTATCTCCAATGCGATACAAATCCAGCGATAGCGGCGATTCCCAGCATTAGCGCGAGAATTCCTTGCGATAAATTCCCATCGCTAAGGAAAAACTCGCTAATAGGCAGGTGGGGACTTAACCGTAGAATCCACCTCCCATAGACTATAATGGCTAAGTCAGGTTTCTAGCAGGTGTTAAAATCCAGCGCTAATCGGGGTTAGCGCACATTTTTATACGCTCGCGGGCCTTGCTAATAGTGTGAAGTTGTGTTTGCGACTGTCTGCGTGTATTTTTAGTGAGGAACGCCCACTTTGCATGTCATTAGCGATAAATATCGCTGACATGCAAAGCGGTAAAAAAACGGGCGCTAATGCCCAAAAACTGTCGCTAACTGCTGTTAGAGACAGTTTGCTGATAGGGCGATAAAAATATCGCCGCTATAGCGGCAAAAAGTGCCGCTAAAGCGGCGATAGTGCCCTTGCTAATATGCCCCAGAGTTTGGCTAGCCACGCCGATGAAAAGGAAGGCACGGCTTGCCAACCACTATTTTTTCAATATTGTATGTTTTTCATAATCAGCACAGCACACCGCCTGTGCCGCGCTGCTTACTAAATGCATTTAATATCGAAAAAATAGAGTTTGGCAAGCAGCGCAGGAGAAAAGAAAGGCGATGTTGCATTGTTAAAGATGAACGCATGCCTCGCTATGTGTGCAGGGTGAAGCTGGAGAGATTGTCCTCACTGCAACAGCAGCTAGAATAAAGTCATTAGTGCTCACAGACTAAATAAAAAATACAGAGTAACAACACACGTAAAAGGGCCTGTCCTCATGGGAGGTTACAAACAGAGAAAAGGCGGTACTAAGGAGGGACTACTAAGCTTATTCACAAATCAAAAGCAACCATTTAGAGAGGACAGTAACAGGAGCCAATTGAAAAGATGGGCGGAGCTTCAAGTCCATACCTGAATACAGCATGTCTCGAAGAGAGACAGCGCAAGCGCTGCCTAGGCGAGAACTAAAAAACATGGGTGGGGAGGTCAATCTGTAGGTTCAGATTAAAGGCATTTTTAAAATAAATTGAGGATTATTCCAGAGTAAAACCTTATTGTAAAATAAATCTGAGAAATGGTTGCTTTACGGAAAAAGTCAGGAGTTCTTGCAAATAACAGGAGTTCTTGCAAATAACTTTACTGAGGTGACTGTTGGCAGAAAAGTCTTCCAGGACGGGCACAGAATGTTTACCTTGTGAATAGGTCTGAATGGAGGCCTTGTAAAGGCTCTGAGCACAGTAATTCAATTTCCAGTAGGGGCTTGTCTTGCCACTGCAAGGCACTTTCAGATAAGTGTTTTCATAAGCACCTTTACCACTCGACTTCAGAAGAGGGTGTTGACATCCATGCCATATGAGATACCCAATACTGAAGTTAGATTAATCCTGACTGAGGAGTACTAAATACCTCAGTAAGTAATAGGAGGTAAGCGAAGTCTTAAGAAGGTACCCTCTCTCAAACCCCACTGAACAGGCTCCGGATGGTAGAAGCATAATTACAGTTGGGGTGCACAGCTACGTCCATGAGAGCTGCCTGTTGGCTTTTCTTTGGAAATCAAAGTGAGGGGCTAGGGGCAGATGGTGGGCCCCTTCATGTTTATTATTGTTTGCATGTTTGGGATGTTCTAAAACATTATAAGCATAACTTTTGCAATAACTGGTCTTGATCACTAAAAACTGAGCGCACAGTAGATGTTTCGCAAACACTTTCAGTACACCCATTGTTAATGTTACCAGTAGTTATTCACAAACATTTACTTGAGGATAGCAAGATGACAGTGTATGGTGCCAACAGAAAGCAATCCAATCCTCAAATTCTTCCTCAGCCATTTTTTCTCTCCAAGGCTATCTGAGCGGAATATAAAAACCTGGCAGTGGGATCACTGAAATGCAAGAACACATAGGCTGGGTTGGCCCTTCAGCTTGTTGAACACCTGAAGGCACCTGCCAAAGCTCTGCTGTGGCTGATCTCGCTTCCCTAGCAAGCCCAAGCATTCTAGAGATGCAAACACAGATGGCGTATCCAGCCCTCGCCAGAAAAAAAAAAGCGCAACGGGCAAGAAATTATTATTTTACTTTTTTAAAATAAGTTTTAGTTGTACAACTCAAAACTCACAAGCAGTATGCTGCATACAGTGCTCAGCAACATCAGCATAGCGAGGATCTCTGTACCAGTTCCACCATATATCCATTGCTAAATTCACCTTGGCGTGATTCGGGCCCATGTCCTTTAACATGGATCAGCATCTATCGCTGGGATATCGATTATTCAGTCTCCCCCCGTCCAACATTTATAGCCTACACATATAGCATGAAGGTGCAGGCATAATTCCATACCCTCAGTTCCACTCCATCCAGTCAGCCACAATGTTCCCAATATCATGGCTTAACAGGTAAGTTTGCAGGGAGTCCCAGATATTCCTGGGGCGATGAGCCGGAGGTATCGGAGTAATAGATTTCTAGCTGGTCATTACAGAAAGTCATATCCCGTACGCAATCCCGCACCTTAGGTCTGTGGTTTCCGCCCCACATGCAGGACACCCGTCTCTTAACTAGAAGCAGTGCTAATGATATGAAACGTCTCACAGTGTGTGGCACCTCTCTGGGTTATCCCAGAAGAGCAATCTTCAGGGGACCTCACAGGCTCCTCTGCAATTATTTCTGAAAGCACGCGCCCCATATCATGCCAGTGCCCAGTTACCGCCAGGTACCACAACTCAAGGTGTAGGAAGCCTGCCTTCGGCTCGCCACATCCGGCACATTGAGTGTGCTCTTGGCTTGTGCAAGAATAGCTTTTGGGGAGTGTAGCAGATTTGAACGCATTTAAAGTGAACGAGCTGCAATCTGCCATTAGGAGACAATTTCCCTATTTGATCACAGCAATATGTCCATTCCTTATCTGAAGGAGTTCCCCAAGCTCTATAAACTATTCTGTTCTAGCACTGGGGTTAGGTGAGGGGATCTCCGTCTGTATGGAAGAGAATAGGTTAGTCACCAAATGTTTGGCCGTAGGGGTAGTCAAGAACATCACCAATGTGTTAAGTCTCCGCAGGTTATTAAGGGGGGTTGGGTATTTGTCTCTACACACTGCTCGAAGCCAACAGTATGTAAAAATGTGTAAGGGGGATGGTGGATCACCTTCAACCTCAGTTGGGAAGTCCAGGACGTGTGCCATAGGGAAGAGTTTGCCTAGTGTGTGTATCACCCATTGTTCAACCGTCAGAGAAGGGTTTTGTTGCAAGTATGCATTATTAAGGGAAATTGGGTCAATGGCTGTTTAGGAGAATTGAATTGGAAAGAAATCTACTTCTACAAGTGTAGGAAAACCTTTATGGAGACTCCTTAGTAAGCATGCTTTCTCATTGTATCAGTTCTTGTCATTTGGTTGACTGATACTATTGCAGTAGTCCAACATTTAGTTGGCTTGCAAGTTAACCGGTTCTCAAGTCCCTGTGTGGCCTTAAGGAAGCTCCCTGTGCCTTTCATTTTCTAGACTTTTGTGAGGGTTAGACAATGGCCTGCCATTAACATCGTTGAGGTCGATTCCTCCCAGAGTGAGGAGCCAGTGACCTACAGCCACAGCCACAATTGCGTTTAGGTGGTCAGATATCCCCATTTTGGGCAACTGACACAGCTATAACTCTAAACTCTGGGAGTAGGCTTACAATCCTGGAGCTAGTAAACACACTCTTCCCACTCTCAAACACTGCCCCTGGTTACAGAGCACACTCTCTGCCATTTTCCATTGTTTTTGCTTTGTATTTGTATACTTTTACGTATTTGTGAACTCTAGGGTCACAAACTGTAAATATTACTATTAAACAGTAACTCCATCCCCATGGTAGGTCTGTAACCGTCCATGTTTTAGTGTGTTGATCAGGGCCAGATTGTAATCACAATCATTCATTGTTTATCACCATTGCTTAAGTTAACCAACTATTTTATAATTGCATTGTTAAAGTATTTTGCTCATACTTGTAGGATTGTGCAGATATTCCTTATCATTTAGCAATTTCAAACGGTATGCAGAGTGTGCAGCATAGGTACTTAAACGCTAGTTTAAGTACCATAGTTTTCAGGGTTTCTGGTGTATTGTGTTTCTTACATCGGAGTTACCATTTCTAATATAAATATAATCCTGCATTGTAAGTTGTTACAATAGTGATGTACACTTGCAAGTTTGGCTGTATATTTATATCTTTACTGCACCTGTGATACTAGTGCTGCAATGTACCTATTTTGCCCAACAGCCCCTACTGCAGCCTCGACTGCTCATCTACATTTATCCAGAGTCAAAGAGGTTTGGTTGCAGACCGTTTGCACAATGACCTGGTCAGCAAGTACTAGCAGTTTTGTTACTTTAAAAGTGTTGGTTAGTCTCTACAGCAGCATGCTGTGGAGACAGTCTCACAATTAAGGGCAAATCACCTACAAAAGGATAACATTAAGATAGACGATAAAGAGAAGACCAATCAATATGGCTTTGGGTCTGTTTTAGAGAAGAAAGTACCTACATTTAGAATGGAAAAAAATGAGTAAGGGGGGTGTTAGAAATGGGGGTCTCTAGTTGGCAATGGTTTGCACCTTTGCCCAAATAGGGACCCTTCCTTACAGTCCGGATAACCCCTGCTCACCCCCTTGAGAGCTTGGCATGTCCAGTCAGGCTTATCTCAGAGGCAGTGTGTAAAGCATTTGCACATAATCAACAGTAATACAGTGAAAACACTACAAAAGGACACCACACCAGTTTTAACAAAAATAACATGTTTATCTGTGCAAACAAGACCAAAACGATAAAAGACCAACATACAGTAATCAAATAGATGCACTTTGCAAGAATAACTTTAAAATACAGTTCCTTGAAGCTGGTAGCTCCATCCGATGCTACAGCGGTGCTAAAAACAGAATCCAACAGTTACGCCCTCAAATCGCGGTGCAGGCAACAGCTCTGTGACTGTCTTTCCGGCGGCATCGGTGAGACCAGGGCTGCGGTGCGGAGTGAGGCGATGCAGACAGGTCACGGTGCAATTGACAGTGCCGGTTGATGGGAGCCGGCAGCGGTCGGCCCAGACTGTGGTGTGGGACGGGGCAGTGCGTCGTTTGACTTGCGAACGGTGCCTCCAAAACCACAGTGCGGTCGCGGGTGTCTAGGTCAGTGTACTTGTCAGTAGGACCAGGGCGGCAAAGTGAAGTGAGGCGGTGCCCACAGGTGGCAGTGTAAGAAAGGCTCGGTGACGATGGCGGCTGCTTTCCCCCTCTGTGGCAACTAAAACCCACGGTTCTAGAGACAGTACCCAGAGGCAGTACCCAGAGTATGTGAAGTCTTTGCTGTCCCTAAGACTTTGTGAACAGGAGGCAAGCTCTATTTCAAGCCCTTGGAGATACTCAGCGACAAGTGAAGAAAATTCAGTCCAGTCCAGTCCAGTCCAGTCCTTTCACTGCCCAAGGCAGAAGCAGCAACTGCAGGCCAACCCAGCAAAGCAACAACACAGCAAAGGGGCAGTACTCCTCCTGGCAGTTCTTACAGCTCTTCTTCTTGCAGGTTCCTTGATCCAAGCGAGTTCTAAAGTTCTGGGGTCTGGGCCCCAATATTTATTCTCGGTTTATCTTTGTTCTCTTTGGCAGAGTGTGTCTGTGCTCAGTCCAAACCAGTGTGGTCCTCTCTGGCCTAGCTTCCCAGCAGGAGGTAGAGACAGCATTGTCCAAGACAGACCAGGCCCATTCAGGTGCAAGGAAATCTCCCACTACTCTAAATGCAGCCCAGGTCTATTCAGCCCAGCCCTGACTCATCCAGGAAAGGCAGGACACATCTCGACACCCACCGTGGCTGTCTGAAGAGAATGAATATCCACAGCCACTGTCACTCCAAAGCCAGACAGTCAATCCACAACCCAGCAGAGGCACACAGGATGGCTAAGCAAGAAAATACCTACTTTCTAAAAGTCGTATTTTCAAACACAGACCATAAACATCATCTTTACTAAAAGATGCATTTCTATATTCCGAGTTCTGGCATACTAAACTCCATTTCTCCATCTTGTCCCAATGGGAAGATATACTCGTAAAAGGTTACCAAGTATTCCCCATTCGATCCTATGGGACAGATGGCCTTTCAACAGTGAAAAACTAAATATACTGTATTTCACTATCAGGACATGTCACACACACCAGTACATGTCCTACCTTTCAAATACACTGCACCTTGTTCATAGGGGTCATAGTACGTCTAATAGAAAGGGTTTAGGATATGCCAGGAAGTGTGGCGCCTCGCTATGTTTGCGTTAAGTGTATTGGCTATGCCGTATGGCACGGTGCAACCAGGATAGGGGAAGTACCCTAAAACCCCTAAGTGTGTGTGGGTAGAGACCCGCACAATTTACAGAAAACAAAGTCCCGGGCACACGTTATTGGTAAATGCACTGTTTGCCAAAGTCTCTTGTATTCAGAATGTTAGCATATAAAATCCACACAAGTTATTTACGGTCTCTTCAATTAGTTTAATCTTTATGAACACAACCAGCCAACACGTGTTTCATCACAATGGGAAGTATCCCATGACTTCTTCAGGGCTGTACATAAAGCGTAGGTGTCAGGTGAGGTCACTCCGCCGGTGATAATTCCGACCCGGCTGGTGTGGCGAGGATGGGACCAATGGAACGTCCTTGTATTAGTGAAAAGTATGGAAAACGAAGCTCTGGAATGCCGGAGATCTCAGTACAAAAGGGCGAAGTAAAAGGGACTCAAGTAAAAGGTCCACATTAAATGTCAGAAACACCGGTGTAACGGTGATCCCCAAACTTGAGCGCCTGTAAATCGGTAAAGGGCGGGTCCGCCGTAGGAAAGAACCTGAAGCGGGTGCGCTTCGGGTGGGGAACAGGCACTGGTTCACCTCTGCTCCGGAAGTGGACCAACTTCATAAAGATTAAACTAATTGAAGAGACCGTAAATAACTTGCGTGGATTTTATATGCTAACATTCTGAATACAAGAGACTTTAGCAAACAGTGCATTTACCAATAAAGTGTGCCCGGGACTTTGTTTTTTGTTCATATGGGTCCCTTGGCCCTACCATAGAGGTGACTCAAATGTAATAAAAGGGAAGGTTAGCGATTGGCAAGTGGGTGCATCTGCCAAGTAGACATGGCAGTAAAAACTGCGCGCAGACACTGCAGTGGCAGACCTGAGAACCATTTGAAAGGCTGCTCGTGTGGGTGGCACAATCAGTGCTGGAGGCCCACTGGCAGCATTTGATTTACAGGCCCTGGCACTCTCAGTGCACTTTAGTAAGGAATTACCAGTAAATAAAATAGGCCAATCATGGAAACACCAATCCATAATTCAATTTACCATAGGAGCCCTTGTACTTAAACACGGAACAGCAGTGAGGAAGTGCGCAGAGACACTAAACCAGCAAAAAACAGAGTCAAAACCAGGAGGTCAGAAAGCAAAAAGACTGGGGAAACACACCAAAAGATGCCAGGTCTAACAGGGGAGATTTTAAAAACTCTTATTAAAACAGACTAGGCAGATCTTACCCCAACTAGAAATCATGCCAAAGAAAAAAACACATTTGAAGGGGAAGGGGGTAACCCAAGAAGTGTTAAAACTATAGGACGCCCAGCCTGCATTCTCAGGGATATAATTAGAGTGCAAGACCAGAGACTTAACTTGAAGGGTTTGTATCAAGCAGATAAACAGCATCAGTATTTAACAATGTATGATCAATACCTCACCAAACACTGACCAGGAAGTGCATCTTAACCCCTTTGCTGCTAGGCCTTTTCCCCCCCTGTGCTAAGCCTTTTTTTGGCTATTTGGGGTAGTGCGTGCTTAGGCCCCTGTAACTTTTTGACCACATAAGGTATCCACGCCAAATTTGCGTCCTTTTCTTCCAACATCATGGGGATTGTAAAGGTACCCAGGGTTTGTGGATTCCCCTGGAGGGGTCCCAGAAATTAGCCAAAATACAGCTAAATTTGGGGTTTTTTGGGAAAAATGCGAAAAAAGGGCTGCAAATGAAAGCGTCTGGGTTTTTCCCTGCAAATGGTATCAAAAAAGGGTTTGTGGGGATGAAATCACCATTTTCCCAGCTTTTAGAGAATGACAGACTTTTGTCAGAAAACCAACATTTTTTACACAGTTTTGGCATTTTTCTGGGACATAGCCTATTTTTGCTATTTTTTGTGCTTTCAACCTCCTTCCAGTTAATGGTAGAAATGGGTATGAAAGCAATAATGAATCCTAGACAGCTATACATTTTAGAAAAGTAGACAAAATTCTGAATTCAGCAAGGGGTCATTTGTGTAGATCCATCAAGGTTTCTTTATAGAAACTAACAGTTAAATCTAGGAAAAATTGAAAATTAGTTGAAAAAAACAGCCTTTTGTGTCACCGTTTTCACCTGTAACTTCTTCTAATTATGACAGCTCTTTGAAAGCAATATACCGTTACATCCGCTGGACCTTACTGGTTGTGGGGATATATAGGACTTGTAGGTTCACCAAGAACCCGACGAACCCAGAGCAAATAACTGAGCAGCGTCTTGCAATGTTTTTTTATTATGTACCGTGTATATAGCAATTATTGTGGGAAAATGTAGACATGGAAAAATCGGTATGAAAGACACCTATGTATTTCTGAAATGGGAACAAAATATAGAGTTTAGAAACATTAGATATTTGCACATTTCCGAAATTGGGAATACTCATACTAGCATGAGAATTATCGGTCATTTTTTAAAATTACTTCTTTTTACACAATGTCTTTCATTTGGAAGGCAGAATGCATCGAAAGTCAATAGGTAATAACAGTTGCTTTACAAATCTGAATTACCCTAAGTCTCCCGATAAAAATGGTACCTCACTTGTGTGGGTAGGCATAGTGCCCACAACAGGAAATGGCTCAAAATCCAACGTGAACACACCACATTTTCACAATGAAAAATTACCCTTTTTTTTGCAAAGGGCCTAGCTGTAGTTTTTGAACCCTAGCTCTGCCGGCACCTAGGGAAACCTAGCACACCTATACATTTTTGAAAACTAGACACCCAGGGGAATCCAGGATGGGGTGACTTGACTGCCTCTCACCAGGTTCTGTTACCCAGAATCCCTTGCAAATCTAAAATTTTGTAAAAAAAAACACATTTTCCTCACGTTTCTGTGGTGAAAAGTTCTGGAATTTGCGTGGATCCATGAATTTCCACCCACCCCGCGTTCCCCAAAGTCTTTCGAGAAAAATGGTACCTCACTTGTGTGGGTAGGCCTAGTGCCCGCGACAGGAAACTGCGCAAAACGCAACGTGGACACACCCCAATTTCACAGTGAAAAATGACCCTTTTTTGACAAAGTGCCTAGCTGTAGTTTTTTAACCCTAGCCCTGCCGGGTACCTAGGGAAACCTAGCAAACCTATACATTTTTGAAAACTAGACACCCAGGGGAATCCAGTATGGGGTGACTTGACTGGCTCCCACCAGGTTCTGTTACCCAGAATCCCTTGCAAACCTAAAAAAGTATCAAAAAACCCACATATTCCTCACATTTCTGTGGTGGAAAGTTCTGGAATCTGCGTGGATCCACAAATTTCCACCCACTTGCGTTCCACAAAGTCTTCCGAGAAAAATGGTACCTCACTTGTGTGGGTAGGCCTAGTGCCCGCGACAGGAAACGGCGCAAAACGCAACGTGGACACACCCCAATTTCACAGTGAAAAATGACCCTTTTTTGACGAGGTGCCTAGCTGTAGTTTTTGAACCCTACTTCTGCCGGCACCTAGGGAAACCCAGCAAACCTATACATTTTTGAAAACTAGACACCCAGGGAAATCCAGGATGGGGTGACTTGACTGGCTCCCACCAGGTTCTGTTACCCAGAATCCCTTGCAAACCTAACAAATTCTTTAAAAAAAACTCATTTTCCTCACATTTCTGTGGTGGAAAGTTCTGGAAACTGCGTGGATCCACAAATTTCCACCCACCCCGCGTTCCCCAAAGTCTTCCGAGAAAAATGGTACCTCACTTGTGTGGGTCGGCCTACTGCCCGCGACAGAAAATGGCGCAAAACGCAACGTGGACACACCTCAATTTTGCAGTGAAAAATTACCCTTTTTTGGCAAAGTGCCTAGCTGTAGTTTTTGAACCATAGCTCTGCCGGCACCTAGGGAAACCTAGAAAACCTATACATTTTTGAAAACTAGACACCCAGGGGAATCCAGGATGGGGTGACTTGACTGCCTCTCACCAGGTACTGTTACCCAGAATCCCTTGCAAACCTAAAAAATTGTCAAAACAAAACACATCTTCCCCATATTTCTGTGGTGGAAAGTTCTGGAATCTGCATGGATCCACTAATTTCCACCCACCCCGCGTTCCCCAAAGTCTTCCGAGAAAAATGATACCTCACTTGTGTGGGTCGGCCTAGTGCCCGCGACAGGAAACGGCGCAAAACACAACGTGGACACACCTCAATTTCGCAGTGAAAAATGACCCTTTTTTGGCAAAAAGCTGTAGTTTTTGAACCATAGCTCTGCCGGCACCTAGGGAAACCTAGCAAACCTATACATTTTTGAAAACTAGACACCCAGGGGAATCCAGGATGGGCTGACTTGACTGCCTCCCACTAGGTTCTGTTACGCAGAATCCCTTGCAAACCTAAAAAATTGTCAAAAAACCACATTTTCCCGACATTTCTGTGGTGGAAAGTTCTGCAATCTGCGTGGATCCACAAATTTCCTCCCACCCAGCATTCAACCAGGTCTCCCGATAAAAATGGTACCTCACTTGTGTGGGTGGGTCAAGGATCCGCGACAGGCAAGGGCCCAAAATCTATTGAGGCGACATCAAAATTACCTATCACAAACCAACCTGGTTTTGCTTGGGGGTCCCATGAGTTTTGGCCCGGGGCTCGGCAGCCATCTAGGGAAACCTACCTAACCCACACATTTCTGGAAACTAGACACCCGGGGAGTCCAGCGAGGTATGGCTTGTGTGGGTCCCCCATCATTCTCCTACCCAGAATCCCCTGCAAACCTCAAATTTCGCTGAAAAATTCACTTTTTTCTCACATTTCTGTGGTGGAAAGTTCTGGAATCTGCGTGGATCCACAAATTATCTCCCACTCGGCGCACCCCCAGGTCCCCCGATAAAAATGGTACCTCACTTGCGTGGGTGGGTCAAGGACCCACGACAGGCAAGGGCCCAAAAGCTATTGAGGCGACATCAAAATTACCTATCACAAACCAACCTGGTTTTGCACAGGGGGGTCCCATGAGTTTTTGGCCCGGGGCTGGGCAGCCATCTAGGGAAACCTAGCTAACCCACACATTTCTGGAAACTAGACGCCCGGGGGAGTCCAGCAAGGTATGGCTTGTGTGTGTCCCCCATCATTTTCCTACCCAGAATCCCCTGCAAACCTCAATTTTCGTTTGAAAATTCACTTTTTCTCACATTTCTGTGGTGGAAAGTTCTGGAATCTGCGTGGATCCAAAAATTTCCTCTCACCCAGTGTTTCCTACCAGCCAGCGTCCCCCAGGGGAACTCTGGCTGGTAGGAAATTTGTGTCAGCCCGGTGATGCCACAACTTTCCCACACACAAATGTGCGAAAAAGTGATTTTTTTCATCTAAAAATGAGGTTTGCAGGGGATTCTGGGTAAGAAAACATTGGGGGATCCACACAAGCCATACCTCCCTGGAATCCCCCGGGTGTCTAGTTTTCAGAAATGTGTGGGTTTTTTAGGTTTCCCTAGATGGCCTCCCTCCCCGGGGCCAAAACCCAGGTAACCCCCTGTGCAAAACCAGGTTGGTTT
Source organism: Calotriton arnoldi (assembly GCA_963921515.1). Lineage (NCBI taxonomy): Eukaryota > Metazoa > Chordata > Amphibia > Caudata > Salamandridae > Calotriton > Calotriton arnoldi. The sequence goes on along the minus strand of CAWUFW010012220.1, from coordinate 35,390 downwards.
GTGATAGGTAATTTTGATGTCACCTCACTAGGTTTTGGGCCCTTGCCTGTCGCGGGTACTTGACCCACCCACACAAGTGAGGTACCATTTTTCTCGGAAGACTTTGGGAAATGTGGGGTGAGTGGAATTTTGTGGATCCACACAGATTCCAGAACTTTCCACCACAGAAATGTGAGGAAAATCTGTTTTTTAATACACATTTTGAGGTTTGCAAGGGCTTCTGGGTAACAGAACCTGGTGAGAGCCAGTCAAGTCACCCCATCCTGGATTCCCCTGGGTGTCTAATTTTCAAAAATGTACAGGTTTGCTAGGTTTCCCTATGTGCCGGCTGCGCCAGGGCCCAAAATCCACAGGTAGGCATATTGCTAAAAACAAATCCGTTCCTAGTCGGCCTTCTGCCGCCCTGGGGGGGGATATCGGGGGTGGGGCTTCCCCGATATGCCCCCAAGGGGGGCAGAAACACTGTGGCTATTTTGTTTGGGGGTAGGGGCATTGGTATGCCCATTCTGAGCAGCCCCCACCCCCACACATAAAAAAGCCAGCGTAATCGTTGGCGTCTAGTGGGTTTTTTGCCCCCCGGGGGGGCAGATTGGGAGCTACTGCCCCCATCTTCCCCCCGGGGGGGGGCAGAAAGGCTGTAATTGTTGCGGATGGGGGGTGGGGGCATTGACATGCCCGTTTTGGGCAGCCCCCACCCTAATAAAAATTTACCCAAAAAAATCCCTGGCGTCTAGTGGGCTTATTGCCCCCCCGGGGGGGCAGATTGGGGGCTACTGCCCCATCTGAGCCCCAGGGGGGGCAGGAAGGCTGTTATTTTTGCAGGGGAGGGGGTGGGGCCATGGGCATGCCCGTTTTGGGAGCCCCCACCCTATTTCAAATTTGCCCCAAAAAACTCCCTGGCGTCTAGTGGACTTTTTGCCCCCCGGTGGGGCAGATTGGGGGCTACTGCCCCATCTGCCCCCCGGGGGCAAAGCCCACTAGATGCCAGGGAGTTTTAGGCAAATTTTAATTAGGGTGGGGGCTGCCCAAGACGGGCATGCCAATGCCCCTACCCTAATTAAAATTTGCCCCAAAAAATTCCTGCCATCTAGTGGGCTTTTTGCCCCCTGCGGGGGCAGATTGGGGGCTACTGCCCCATCTGCCCCCCAGGGGGGGCAGGAAGGCTGTTATTTTTGCAGGGGAGGGGGTGGGGGCATGGGCATGCCCGTTTTGGGAGCCCCCACCCTAATTCAAATTTGCCCCCAAAAACTCCCTGGTATCTAGTGGGCTTTTTGCCACCCCCGGCTGGGCAGATTGGGGCTAATGCCCCCATCTGCCCCCCAGGGGCCAAAAGCCCACTAGACGCCAGGAGTTTTTGGGCAAATTTAAATTAGGTGGGGGCTGCCCAAAACATGCATGCGAATGCCCCCACCCTAATTAAAATTTGCCCAAAAAATCCATGGCGTCTAGTGGGCTTTTTGCCCACCCGGGGGGGCAGATTGGGGGCTACTGCCCCATCTGCCCCCAGGGGGGGCAGGAAGGCTGTTATTTTTGTGGGGGAGGGGGTGGGGGCATGGGCATGCCTGTTTTGGGAGCCCCTACCCTAATTCAAATTTGCCCCAAAAAACTCCCTGGCGGCTAGTGGGCTTTTTGCCCCCCCGGCGGGGCAGATTGGGGGCTAATGCCCCCATCTGACCCCCAGGGGGGCAAAAGCCCACTAGATGCCAGGGAGTTTTAGGCAAATTTTAATTAGGTGGGGGCTGCCCAAAACGGGCATGCCAATGCCCCCACCCTAATTAAAATTTGCCCCAAAAATCCCTGGCGACTAGGGGCTTTTTCCCCCCAGGTGGGGCAGATTGGGGGTAATGCCCCAATCTGCCCCTTCTCCCCTTTCCAATGATACCTCTCCCGTCTTTCTACGTGCCCGGGGGCTGAGATAGCCCCTGAGCACATAGAAAGTGAAACTGAAATGAGACTAAAGGCTCATTTCAGTTTCGATTTCTGTGCAATGAGGACAGCGCGACGTGCGCGCTGATCCTCATGGCACAGAAACCAGGGAGGGGCCTCGGGAGCTGGGGAAGCAATTCCCAGCTGCCAAGGTCACAGGGGTGAAAGAGAAATCCCTCTGCTGTCTGCAGCAGAGGGATTTCGTGCCTCTGGCCTCATGACGGAATGGTTCCGTCATGAGCACAGGGGCACCGATGCTCATGACGGAACCATTCCGTCATGAGCATCGAAGGGGTTAAGAAAAAAAGAAACACAGCTTGTGTTTGTTTATTACCAAGACAAATCTGTGTACATGTCTAATTATACAGCAGCAGGTTGAGACTTGCACAATTGCTATAGGATGTGAAGTGCACATCTAGACTGTGCTGTCTGTGTTCGGTTTAAAGAAGTTTTGCAGGTTACCAGCAACAGAGAGGAGTTGGCCTAACGCTAGGGCGGTCGACCTCGAATCTGGGGAACTGGGTTCAAGTCTCGGCAATGGCACTGAACATCCTGTGATTCTGGGCAAATCACTTAGGGGCTTATTTACAAGCCCCTTGCGCCACTTTTGCGTCATTTTTAACATGGGAAAAGTGACGCAAAAGTGGCGCAAGGGGCTTGTAAATCTGCCCCTTAATATCCCTGTGCCTAACAAATAATTGAATGCGTCCTCATGTAATGCAACTGGTGCTATGTAAAGCGCTCCGATACCCGATTCGGGTCAAGTTTGCGCTATATAAAACTCTGTAAAAAAAAAAAACACAGATTGACTGTGTTGTAGTTTGTGAAATTTTTCACTCCAATTAGCGCCTTTGTTGACCCGAGTAAATCTGCACTCTAGCTTAATATATGCATGCGTTTATGTGGTGGGAATGGAGACCATCAGAGTTCTGTTCACCAGACATCGGAAACTCTGCATTTTCTACATAATTATGCATCTGCGGCACTAAACTTAACCCACTAAATTCTGTAGTTTTCACACAATATCAAAAACATGTGGTTTCTCATTTAAATGGATCAAAAGCTACTGATGCAACACACACAAGGACATTTTGCAAAAGTTCAAGGGTAAACTTTCATCTACTGATTGTTGTATTGACAATAAGAGGGCGAGAATATTGCTCAGAAGGTGCTTATGTGCCCAAACGATTAACTGGGTAGGGGGTTTGGGCTCTGTCTTTAGCAGAAAACAAAAATCTTTCACAAATACATATGTCAAAAAAGTTAAAATGAATGATTTGTCACAAAAATGTTGTTTCATTAATCATTGAACTTCATGTTTACACCACAGGATTCCTGAAGAAAAAATATAGTTATTCCAAGAGGGAACATAGCTTTGAAAAATACCCAAAATGTTTCACTTTAAGGTTTATGTACTGAATTTTGAAGTGCTTCACAGTGAGAGGCTTGCATAATAAATACGCATTGTAGAATAGTCTTCTGTGGGGCTATTCCTTGTTGAAAACCAGTGATTTCAAGGGTCGTTTCGTGCAGGAGCAGAATAAATCGAATTCAAGTTTTACAGCACAGTTGAAATGCACAGAATACTAAGAATACAGATCACAAAGAATGGGTAGATGTAGAGCAGTTTTCTACCTATTGAAATATTTAACATTTATCATAATCTGTTCCATTCTTCTAGTAATTAAAGAGAGCGTTAATGAAACGGCAATTCTTTGCTCCCAAGACATAACAAGCATTGGCATAGCCAATAGGTCTCGCTTTTGGGACCTTATAAGTATTTAGTTATGCAGTACAATATCCTTGGTGCAACAACATGAACTGTTGCGTGGCTAAACACTTATAAGGTCCCCAAGGCGAGACCTATTGGCTAGCCAATAAGTCTCGCCTTTAGGACAGTATAAGTGTTTAGCCATGCAACAGTTAATGTTGTTGCAGTAAGGATATTGTGCTGCATAACTAAATATTTTTAAGGTGCCAAAGGCGAGACCTATTGGCTATGCCAATGTCCGCCCCAACTTACCTATAGGCATTGAATGAGCATAAACCAAATTTAGCCAGGGCTAGGAGAAGTTGACCACCTCATATTGAGTATTATGAGCTGTGTACAGGTAAAGGAAGGTTTGTGGAGAAAGGAGTTGGCGTGCTTGTTAGTGCACTAGAGACACGTTTTGCTGACCTTTTATGTGTTGGCCTGTCCCAGGTGTGGAAGCACCAGAAACCCAAGCAGGAATTTTGCACTATGCTGCCTTCTGCAGAGCGATAAGCATGTGCAAGGCTGAGGTAGAAGGTGAAGATGTTTGACAGACTATGTAGTTATGGGGACTTTAAAATAAATGAATTGGAGGACAGGCAAGCTTAGTTAATTGTATTGTCCTGTTTATTGTTTAACTGTTTCATGTAGCCGTCCGTGGCGTCCTTGGGGCTAATAAGAATGCAGCTTGTTATGACGCTGATAACATAGATCAAAGTATGTAGAGTAAATAGGGGGCAGGTAGGATGTGTGAAACCCTATAGGCAGATAAGGGTTGTTTGTCAATGAGATACTTATTGAGGTTGTGATAGTAAGTTGAACATACGACAACATACTTCCCTGCAAATAAATATGTAAATAAACATAGGTTTTTTTTGCAATGAAAAAAAGATTTTTATTGGCGTACAAGTTGTCAATTTATTAACATATTTAACATATTTACAGTGGCAATTTGTGGTATTTATTAGCATAAAGTATTGACATTTCAAATTTATGCATGGTTAATTAAAATCATTTCCTCTGTTGTAATATCTTTTAATATTTTAATAATTTCCCCATTGCAAAAAATAGCTTCACATGTTTGTGGCAAATGGTGTATAAGAGCATCTCCTAAGTTTTCTATATCCTCATTAAGCATAAACCAATCGATGAGAAGTTTATTGCTTATATCCATTGATTGGAACGTTTCCGTGTTTTTTACTTGCGTAGTAATAGTACTTATTTTGCCTTTTGTTTTTTCAATGCCATATATTTCTATTTCGTGGTTTCCGGTGGTGGTTCTGTTATCTGTGAATATAAGTGAAAAAAAGTATTACTATCGGTGTTAATAAGATTTATTTTTTTGAAAGTTAGTATAAGAGGGTTAGAGGGTTATTAGAGGGTTAGAGGGGTAGTAGAGCGGTAGCATAGGGGTAGTAGAGCAGTAGGAGAGGGGTAGAGGGGCAGTAGAGGGGTTGAGGGGTAGTAGAGGTGTAGAGGTGTTGAAGAGGGTTAGAGGGTTATAATAGAAGTAGAGTAGAAGTAGAGGGTTAGATGAGATGTAGAGGGTAGAAGAGTGTTAGAGGTGTTGAAGACTTGTTAAGGGATAGACTAGTGTTAGATAGGTAGAATAGAGACAGAGTTTTTGAAAAGAGTAGAGGTAGAGGGGTATAATAGAGGTAGGTGTTTAGAAGCGAGGTAGTGTAGAGGTAAAGGGTAGAAGACAGTTAGAGGGCTAGAGGGGTATTAGAGGGGTAGAGGTGTAAAAGAGGGATATAAGATCGGTAGAAGAGGGGTAGTGGGGTAGGAGAGGGTTAGAGGTGTAGAAGTGTGTAGACGGTGGTATAAGTAGGGTAGAGGGGTAGAAGTGTTTTAGAAGGGTAGTAGAGGGGTATAAAATGGGTTAGAGCATTTTAAGAGTAGTATAGGGGGTAGAGGGGATAGTGTAGTGTTAGAGGGGTAGTAAAGGGGTAGAGGGGTAGAATACTGTTATAATGGTAGAATATAGTTAGAGGTGTAGAGGGGTAAAAGGTTAGAAGAGGGATATAAGAGGGGTAGAGGGATAGAGGTGTAGAAGAGATATAGAGGGGTAGTAGAAGTGTAGAGGCATAGTAAAAGGGCATTATAGGGGTAGAAGGGGAGTAACTGGGTACTGTAGGTGTGGAAGACGTGTAGAGGTTGTGAATAGTGGCAGAAGATGTTTAGAAGAGTGTTATTAGAGGGGTAGTAGGGTAGAGGGTTATTAGCGGGATAGAGTGGTAGAAGAGTGGCATAGGGGTAGATGGGTAGTAGAGGGATAGAGGGGTATTAGAGGGGTAGATGGCTTGAAGAGGGTCAGAGGGGTAGAATTTTTTTGAGAGTTATTAGCAGTGTAGAGGGTTAGAAGGGCAGAAGAGGGATAGAAGCGGGGTAGAAGCGACAGAAGTGATAGTTAGTGCAACTGTCCTAGATGTAGTTTTTGTTGTATTAGAAATTTTTGTACTCACTTGGATTTTGCTGTGCCTTGTCGTATTTAATATTTTCTGCCCATTGAATTCATGTACAGTGACGTGTTAATGTCACGTATTCCCCGATGTTGGTTTCAAAATGCGTTGCCTCTCTCCATAATGTCACCTTTACGTAATCCATTGAATCTTTTATGGTTATCGATTTAAGGTTAGTTGTTTGCCCGTTGATGAAGACTGTCTTAATTGGTTCTTCCTTTTTGAAAAAAATACATAGTTAAAATTTTATTTTCATTTTTTTGAGTGTTAGTGAGAGAGTTAGTGAGTTATCTACAGCAATAGGTAGTTAGTTGTGCAATGTAAGCATTTGTTAGTAGTTGTTGCTAGTGAGTGATTTAACGTGAGAGTGTTAGATGTAAATATGTTTTTGTTAGTTAGTGATAGAGTTAGTTATTGATATGGACTGATTGTTTGTGTGTTGAGTTAAAGATATATTGGATGTAAAGATATAGAGGCAGAGAGTGAGCTTTAGAGGTAGAAACCTTGAATTAGATGTATTCGTATATAGTTAGTAGAATAGTGAGACATAGAGAGTGGTATAGGATGTTTTTTGAAGGAATAGGGTGATGGATATAAATAATGATGATGTATGTGTTGTATTTTAGTTTGGGTTAATACTTAGTAGAGGAAGAGTGAGTTAGAGGCATAGTAATTTAGAGTGCGGTTGATACTTACTTCTGCAATAGTCCCGCAAACTGTCATAAGGCTTTTTAAGCTTGCTTCTTTTACCGCCTTTATAGGTGATGATGGTGGTGGTGGCGGTTCCAATATTTTTCTGCTTCTTTGACTATAAACTCAGAGATTGGCATTGCATTAAATTTTGTGATTTTTGTTTGTTTGGTTATGAGTATTGAATTGTTTTTGATTAAGAAATTGCGTATTAGGAGTCCATTGTTTTCTTTAATTTGATTGTGCAATTCTTCTTGATAACACGTAGCTTTGATCTGTCCAGTTGCATCTGCTAATGCCAAATGAAACAGGACTTTGTTTTCTTGCTTAGCATTTTTGTAGTATGTTTTTGCTGAGCACTTGATAACGTTGACTCTGATTGGTTTCTGATACGGTTTGTTGTCTTCAGCTGGCTTATTAATAATTTGTTGAATAGTCAGCATCTGAAATGATAGAAAAGTTAGTAGCATATTAAATTGATACCCATAAAGCTTTATGATCGCTGTAATAGCATTCTAATGTCCCATAGTTTTGCAATATATCACTTGTGTATATGTGGTCTAATAAAGTTTGGTAGTCCGTTGTGTAACTGTCCATGATTTGTATGCACCCTAATTTAATTTTAAAGAAATCCAGAAGTTCAGTAGTGGGAGTAGTTTTATTTTTCAAATCTACGTTAAAATCCCCCATAATGATATATTTGTAGTTTTGGTAAAAGTTCGTTATGTTTAGAATTGTTTGCAATAGTGATTGTATTAATATATGTGGTGGTTTGTATACGATTACCAGGAGGTAATCGATATTATTAATATGTAATGTGAAATGTATAATGTCAACCCCTTGTTGTGTTTCATAAATAGGTAGAATAAAAATATCCCTTTTGTAGTAAAGTATCATCCCATGGTTTGTATTTTGTTTATGGAATTTATCAAATATCATATGATGATATTGTTCTATTAAAAAATCAAGTTGTGTGGCCTTTTTTGTAGTGTTTATCTCCGTTAAACAAATGATGTCTGCTCTTAACATGTTTCTATCCGATAACATAGATCTAAAATGTTTCTGAAGTGACCGTATATTGTGTGTGATAATATTAATATGTGTATTGTATGTTTCTAATTGTGGTACAGAAATTTCTAGTGGCATATGTGTCCTTAATCTTTCCATTTCGAAATTTACTTTGGGATGTACTATAATTTTCTCCTCATTAAAGTTTTGAATATATATGTTTTCTATAGATTGTGCTCTGCTTAAAGTAACATAATGCAAATGATGAATTTTACTGTTATTAAAGTATATATAAAGTGGTTCTATAGTTTCCCCTTGTGTCCTATGTATAGTTCTTGCAGATGCTTGGCGTAAAGGAAATTGTTTGCGTATAATAGTTATACATTTTTTAGTATATTGGAAATGCCTAGCTATAGGATGTATTGGTGTCCATGTATCCAATATTTGTGAGTGATATAAGTGTTTATTAGCTCCTCGTGTCATTTTCCCTACAGCTTTATTATCAAATGCCACCCAAACAATAAATGGAGTATTATTAATGATTTCAACTAACTCTACTACACCTGAAGCTCCATTTGTTAATCCATCACTAACATCAACATTACAAGTTAAATCATATCTTAGCTTTAAAGCTATGTGTAATGTGTGTGCAAGCCCCATTGTTTTAGTAGGATCTTTTGGTAATTGTTTTAGTATAGTTTCTTTTACTTTCTCCGCAAGATCTGAACTGACGGTATCTTTAGCTATTGTTATGAAAATGGGATATTGCTGGCTATGTTGTTCTAAAACTTTTTTGTTGATGTCATTCACTTCTATATTAGTTGACATTATATATGGTATTATTTTGCTAAGACTGTCATTTGGTCATTTGGTTGTATTTCTCGCTGCTTTATGTCGGAAATATCTTTCTCAGTATGTTTTCCCTCTCTTAATCTGTTTAGTAATTCTGCAAAGTGAAGGTCATTTTTCTGCCGCATTATTTTTGTTAGTTCAAATAGTTTAAAATGTTCTACCCATAAGTTAGTACTTAAAGGTCCATAAGAATGTTTTCCTTCTTCAAAAATATAGCTATCGAAAACTGGTTTTAATTGGTAAAAGTCTCCAATAGCTAAAACCGAAATACCTCCAAATTGTTGATTCGAAGCTTTTATTTCTTGTAGCCTGTTATGTATAAAAGTGAACATATTTCTCCCAACCATAGAAATCTCATCTATAATTAGCACTTTAACATGCATCAGTTGAATTTGCAGAGCAGATCTATGTTCATGAGTTAGCGGCTTATAATTCATACTTTGTGAGACAGGTATTTTAAAAGTGCTATGCAGTGTTTTCCCATTAATATTATGTGCCGCTTTGCCTGTTGGAGCTGTAAGCAATATATAAATATTGTCTGGATTCTCACCAGCTTTTGTATTATAATAACGTACTAATGTTTGATATAGTGCAGTTATTAGAAAGCTTTTCCCAACTCCTGCCCCTCCTGTGCAAAAAGTATAGCATGGAGTGTCTTTAGTTTTAAACCAGTGCAAATGATGGTAAACAAAATTTAATTGCTCCTCAGTTAAATTATGCATAATGTCATAGTATTTCCCATCAGGTAAAATAGAATTTGTTAGGCTTTGTTCTTCAATAATGCTTCTAATACCTAAATCTAATGACAAGTCATATATAATTGGCTGTTCATTATTGTTCCCCTCAGTGTGATTTTTTTCAGAAGGTATTATTACTGGTGATAGAGGAGGTGTAAATATTATTTCATTAGTGCTTTTAGTATTAAGGTTTGTAATGTCTCCATGATTATTATTATAAATTTTAAGGTTCATATCTACAATGTTTTTAACTTGTACATACCTTTCATAGTAGGTGTTGTTATTTAATATAATTTTACTTTCTTCCCTCCATGGATAGTGAAGCATTAATATTTCTCTAAAATAATTTTCGGGGTCATTGTTTTTGTTAAATCTGCAGTAACGTATAATTTTACTATGTGGGCACTTCCTTAAGGTATATTTTCTGTCTATGTGTATATTTTCCCTCCTCATCTTTTGTGCTTTCTATTTGTATTTCTTCCTCATCTGAACTGTAAAAATTTGTTTCCATGAGTAAGTTTTCACTGTCATTTTTTTCCCTTCTAAATTTTCTTGTAGGAGTATAATTATAATTAGATGCATAATCAGCTAATGTACATTTTTCTAAAGCTTTTGGCCGTTTGCAGTATTTTACTATAATATTCTCACATTGGATGTGAACTGATGTATCTGGCAAAGCATTGATAGTATCGATATCTCTCATTAAATATGTTCTTTTTTCTGGAGGGCTAGTATTAACATATACAAATGAGCGTGAACTTTTCCTTAATGGAATTTGAAGAATGAGGTAAGCGGCTTCCTGAGCACGTATTTCTGTACAGTTTAGGAATTTGTTCCCTATGTGTTTAAGTTGTTCTTTTACATTAGTATTGCAATTTACTTCTCTTGCGGCTTGTGCAATGAGTTTGCTCATCCCTCTTTGCGATTTACTGATATATGAAATAATGTAGACAGCACAAGCATAAGCATCTAATATAAACTGCAAGTCAATGTTTGCTCTCCAAGCTTCCAAAACAGTACAATTATAGTTATTTATAAAGCATTCTCCCGGTGTTCTCTTTAAAAAAATAGTTGTTTTTTCTATTATTGACCTTATACTATTAATATATTGCTTTTTATCCATTTTTATCACACCTAAGAATTCTTGAAAATTTAGCGTATTAAAATTAGGACTATTCATAGCTTCATGGATGACTTGGATATTTTCTTCCCATTGCTTATCGGTTCCGTCATGTGGTAAAGATTCTAGTACTATTGTTTCTGACATTGGATATTTAGGATATTGATATTTGAATGTCCTTTTGTTTTTTCTTCTACAGTTCTTGGTGTGTCCATGCCTTTGTAGAGAAATCAAAGGCTGTAATTGTGGCTCTTGCGACTTACTACATGTGATATATTTATCAATAAAGGTAATTACTTCCTGTACGGTTGCCACACCGTATATTGGAGCATTTTTAATCCATAGTAATGCATGTATATGTGGCGAACCTCTCTGTTGAAATTCTACTCTGTAGAAGTAGTCACCTACTTTCCCGATGGGATTACTTTTATGCATTAAAACACAATTAAATAATTTCCTAACTTGATAGTCAAAATGCCTTGCACATGTAATAGGATCTTGTTGTATTAATTTACACTTAGTTTCCCAAGGCATTTTTAGAAACTCTTCTTCTGTGCATTCGTTTAGTTTTTCAACTCGTAATAGTATATTTATTAAATGGTGCCATTTAGTTTCTGCCACAGATAACGTTAGAAAAAAGTTGGTATTCCAAGTTGTCTTATCATAGCAAACAGATCCTTTTTGCAACTTTCCCAATATGGTGGGGAACTGCGGATTGTTTTTAAGATTTTGTAACCTTCATTATACTGTAAGATATTTTCCAAATTATATTTAATGTCTTTTGCAGTAATACATTTTCCACCGGTAAAAATTTTCCTTAATGAAATGTTAATTTTACCTTGGATTTGTTTAATATGCAATTTTTTAGTTTAAAGAAAACATTAGTTATAGATTTAGCTACTCTTCTATCACAACTTCTTAATTCCCATTGACAAATGGTACTATAATGTACAGGTACGTGTCTATCATTATTGTTAGGTCTTCGCTCACCACAAAAAATGGATGGGAAAGCTAAAAATTCTGAATCTTTGTCTTCATATAAACCTCTTGGTGTGTTATGTTCTGCCGGTGCTAAACTCAAGATGCTAACATTATCAGTGTTAATTGTTTTGTTTGCTAACATAGTATCTACATTTCCAGCTTCTCTGTTGTCTGAAGTATCTGAAGAATTATCTGTTTCAGATGTCTCACCATCACTGTTTGTTTCCGGTGGGATATACTCCCAATCAGGATTAATAGTGACTCCATATTCATTAAACATGGCACTCTTGTTTGATAGCCATATAGCTGTCTGTTTTACAATATTTGGTCTAATATTCTCAAAATGTGTGTATGATTTATAAGCTAACTTCCTTTTTAATTTGACCGGAATTGTCTTGGTGTCATTAATTTGCCTTGGTAAAATAGTAATGGTTGTCATAACATCTGCAGGGACATTCACAACTGCACCCGATAATGATTTCTGAAACCCCGCGGTAAAGATCTAATTTGTAGGAAAGGAATTCTAGGAGAAACTAATCTTTCCTCTAAATTATGCAAGTGTAATTGTGTTGGTACATTCGGAAAATTCATCCCATTTAAAAAAGAACTTGGTGGTATTTTATCTTTAAGAATGTAAGTATAGCAAGTCCTACAAATATAGTTAGTTTTGTTGCTACTAATGTTACATTGGATAAATCTCCCCCGTGTGCAAATAGTAAGTGTATTTATTAAAGACTGTTTACGCCATAATTGATTGCAAATAGTACAAATGTACTCTGGCCCATCTACTATAACCTTATGAAAAGTAGTAATTATTTCCCTAATAGTTTGTGCATTTGTTTTCCTTGTTTTCTCCGTCCTAACTACATTGTGTATGTTAGTTTCCACGCACCTTTTTTTGCTTGATCCTAGCTGTTCTGCTGTAGTAGTAGCACATCTTTTCTGGGGCCAATTGGGTACTAATTTATTCCCTATATTTGTAATATTTTCTGGCTGTTCATTTGCTTGTACTATAGAAATAGTCGTTGGCGAAAGATGTGAATCATTAATGCTATTGCCACCAGTTTCATTTTGCATTATTGCTATAGCTTCCGAAGAAGTGATTAATTTATCTTTACTTGGGTGTGAAGTTACTTCTGTTTTATGTACATAAAGTCTTTCCCTTCGGGCTAAATCGGTCTTTTGCTGTTATTACTAACTGCTTTTTTGTAGAGATTTCTTCATAATGGTACTTATATCTATTGGAGTTAATTCAAATGCAACACATTCCTCAGATGGAACTTTAATGCAGTGTGCAAGTTTTAAAATATACTCAATTATTCCTTCCAAGGTTTGTATTTTAATAGTAATGCATGTCCCATTAGGGTGAGGCATGCCTTGGTTGTTCCTGCTATGTGAATCAAACACAAAGTATGTTTGCATATATTTAAAAATTGAAACAACATATACACTCATACAAAGTAGTATGCCATAATGCCTATTAATCGTTAATTTTAATGCAGTTCTAAAATCAGGATATAAAGTATCAAAACATTGTAGAATGTTACCATAATAAGGTTTCCTTAGCGTAAGAGAATATATGTTGTTATTGTGTTCTATATATTTAGGTAAATCATCTGGATGCATAAGTGTTTCTTTGTTAATGGAATGCATTTCTCTATATAAAGCATCTCCAAGGTCCATAATATTATGTAGATCATTTGAATCCCATGTAATAACCGGTTTGTAAAAGCTATGTAAAATTGCGAAAGTACTATTTGGTAGGCATTGTTTCCCTTGTTGTTAGAAATGGGATCTCTAGTTGGCAAGGGCTTGCACCTTTGTCCAAGTAGGGAACCTTCTTCCAAGTCAGGGTAAGGGAGTTACACTCCTAAAATAACCCCTGCTCACCCCCTTGGTAGCTTGGCACGAGCCGTCAGGCTTATTCTAGAGGCAGTGTGTAAAGTATTTGCACATAACCAACAGTAATACAGTGTAAGCACTACAAACGGACACCACACCAGTTTAGAAAAATAACCAATTTTTATATACTCAAGACAAGACCAATTACGACAAAAATCCACAATACTATACTTTAAAAATGAATGCTTGATAAGGTAACTTCTTCTTTGCAGGAATAACACAAAAGCAAAGTTCGTACGAGTCGGTAGCCCCGTCCGGGTCTACCGCGATGCTGAATTACACAGAGTCCAACAGTTCCAGCCGACCGCGTCGTTACAGGCCAGCAGAGTCGTGAACAGACTCGGTCACAGTACCTTTCTCGTTGTGGCTGGTACGGAGTGTACGAGCCGGTCGGCGTTCGTCGCGGTTGCGGTGCAAGACGGAGCGATGCAAGGTGCGGTGTCCCTCGATGCGGTGCAGGCAGCGGCTTGATGAGCGTCGTGCAGACGGAGTCGGTGAGTCCAAGGCGTGCGGTGCAGGGTGAGACGATGCTCAATGCGGTGCTGACAGGTTGCGATGCAGGCGACCAAGCCGGAGTGCGGGAGCTGGTGTCGGACAGCGGTGCGAGTCGGAGCGGTGCGTCGCAAACGTGCGAGCGGTGCCCCAAATGCGATGCGGTCACGACTGTTGAGCCAGTTGCAGCGACCGCGTCGGTCGGGTCCGGCTGGTTCAGTGAAGCGATGCGATGCGAACTGCGGTGCCCACAGGTCACGGTGCAAGCAGCGGCTCGGTGCTGGCGGCGTCGGACGTCGCCCACGGTGAGACCAGGGTTGCGATGCGAAGCGGGGCGATGCGGTCTGCGGTGCAAACAGGTCACCGGTCAGGGATGGATTCGGTTGACGGGGTCGGTTGCAGTTCCCTTCCTCTGTGGCAACTGAAACAGCGTTCCAGAAGCGGTACCCAGAGGCTTGTGAAGTGTTTGTAGTCCCTGAGACTTCTTAACAGGAGGCCAGCTCGGTTCCAGGCCTTTGGAGATACTCAGCACAAGTTTGTAGAAAGTTCAGTCCTTTCACTGCCCAAGGCAGAAGCAGCAGCTGCAGGCCAACCCAACAAAGCAACAACACAGCAAAGGGGCAGTACTCCTCCTGGCAGCTCTTCCAGCTCTTCGTCTAGGCAGGTTCCTTGATTCCAGCGGGATCTAAATTCATGGGGTCAGGGCCCCAATATTTATATCCCAAATTCCTTTGTTCTCTGAAAGCAGAGAGGCCTTTGCCTAGTCCAAACCAGTTCTGGAGCACTTTGTTGACAAGTCTCCGTCCCTTCTTTCAGAGAGTAGGCTAGGGACATCAGACGCACCACAGGAGGTGGAGCCAGCATTGTGGAGGGAAGGCACTGTCCTATTCAGGGCCCAGGTGCAACTCCTCCCACCCATCTACATGTAGATCTTGCTATTCAGCCCTGTGCTGACTCACCCTGTCTCCTGGCATCCCCCAGCCCCTGTCACTCACACTCCAGACACGGAATACACAACCTCGCAGAGGCAGGCTTGGATGGTTAGACAAGAAAATACCCACTTTCTAAAAGTGGTATTTTCAAACACAGAATGTTAAAACCAACTTCACTAAAAGATGCATTTTATCATTCTGAGTCCAGGCATATTAAACTCGAATTTCTACCATGTTCCCGGGGTCAGTTAGGATTATAAACTATAATAATCCAAACTGCCCGTTCTGGCCTATGGGGAACAGGTAGCCTTGCAATAGTGAAAAACGAACTAGGCTGTAATTCACTATCAGGACATGCCACACACACCAGGGCATGTCCTACCTTTCGCATACAACGCACCCTGCCCACAGGGGTACCTTGGGCCTACCTTAGGGGTGACTAACGTGTAGAAAAGGGAAGGTTTAGGGACTTGCAAGTGTGCGTACTTGCCAAGTCGACATGGCAGCCCCAGGCTGCGCACAGGCTCTGCGATGGCAGGCCCGAGTTACACTTTACGGGCTGTTTGCGTGTGTGTCACAATCCAGTGCTGCAGCCCACCAACAGCATTTGGTTTATAGGCCCTGGCACTCGTAGTGCACTTTACAAGGGACTGACACATAAACGAAATAGGCCAATCATGGAAACGCCAATCCGTAACACATTTTATACAGGAGCACTTGCACTTTCCCACTGGACCGCAGTGAGGAAAGTGCGCAGAATCATTACACCAGCAAAAACAGAGTCAAAACCGGGAGGTCAGAAAGCAAAAAGTCAGGGGAAACACGCCAAAAGATGCCAAGTCTAACACATGTCCCCTCCAGCTGAAAGTAGGGAGAACTACCCAACCCCATTGGAGTTCTCTTCACTAAGGCGGAAGAACCTGGACAGACCATCTGCGTTGGCGTGTTCTGTACCAGGACGGTGTTCCACCGTAAAGTCCATTCCCTGTTGGGAGATGGACCACCTCAGCAGTTTTGGATTCTCACCCCTCATTTGCATCAACCATCTGAGGGGCCTGTGGTCTGTCTGAACCCGGAAGTGAGTCCCAAACAGGTATGGTCTCAACTTCTTCAGCGCCCAGACCACAGCAAAAGCTTCCCTTTCTATGGCACTCCACCTCTGTTCCCTGGGAAGTAGTCTCCTGCTAAGGAAGACTACAGGCTGATCCAGGCCCTCTTCGTTCAGTTGTGAGAGCACCGCTCCCACACCATGCTCTGAAGCGTCAGTCTGCACGACGAATTCCTTGGAGAAGTCAGGTGCCTTGAGCACGGGCGCCGTGCACATGGCTGCCTTCAGGGCATCAAAAGCTTTCTGGCAGGACTCTGTCCAGATCACTTTCCTGGGCTGCCTCTTAGAGGTCAGCTCTGTTAAGGGGGCAACGATGGTGCCATAGCCCTTAACAAATCTCCTATAGTAGCCGGTGAGACCTAAGAAGGCTCTCACCTCTGTCTGGGTCTTGGGGGCTCCCAAGCCAGAATGGTGTCAATCTTGGGTTGTAGGGCGCCACCTGGCTGCTTCCTACCTGGTGCCCCAAGTACACCACAGAACCCTGCCCGATCTGGCACTTACTGGCCTTGATCGTGAGGCCTGCACCTTGCAGAGCCCTCAACACTTTCTCAAGGTGCTGTAAATGTTCTTCCCAGCTGGAACTGAACACAGCAATGTCATCCAGGTAGGCGGCACTGAAATCCTCCAGCCCAGCCAACACCTGATTGACCAACCTCTGAAAGGTGGCAGGGGCATTCTTCAACCCAAAGGGCATCACCCGGAATTGGTAATGACCTTCTGGGGTTGAGAATGCTGATCTCTCCTTGGCCCCATCGGTTAAGGCAATCTGCCAGTACCCAGACGTCAAATCAAACGTGCTGAGGAACCGGGCAGCTCCCAACCGATCAATGAGCTCATCAGCTCTGGGGATGGGGTGCGCGTCAGTCCTGGTGACGGCATTGAGCCCACGGTAGTCCACACAAAACCGGAGTTCTGGAGTGGCACCGGGCGCAGCAGCCTTTGGGACCAAGACCACTGGGCTGGCCCAAGGACTGTGGGAGGGCTCAATCACCCCTAACGTAAACATCTTAGAGACCTCCCCCTTGATGCTGGCTCTGACCCGGTCAGTCAACCTGTAAATCTTGTGCTTCACAGGAGGGCTGTCACCAGTGTCCACGTCATGGGTACACCAGGGGGTCAGAGAGAACAGTGGGGCGAACTGTCCCAACAACTGGTGATAGTCCCCCTGCTGCTCCTGAGTCAGAGTAGGGGAGAGGATCACACCTTCTACTGACCCATCATGCTCCTTGGTAGACAGGAGGTCAGGGAGAGGCTCACTCTCCTCTTCCACCCCATCATCTGTCGCCAAGAGCATACTCACTTCGGACCTCTCGAAGTGGGGCTTGAGGCGGTTCACGTGAAGGACCCTCAAAGGGTTCCTTGGAGCTTGCAAATCCACCAGGTAGGTGACGTCACTTTTGCGCTCCTTTACCTCATATGGCCCAGTCCACTTGTCCTGCAAGGCACAAGGTGCCACTGGGGCCATGACCCACACTTTTTGCCCAGGTTGAAATTCGACCAGAGTGGCATTCTGGTCATACCATCTTTTCATTTCTTCCTGGCTTGCTTCTAGGTTCCTCTGAGTGAGTTTCCTGAAGCGGGCAGTTTGGTTTCTAAAGGCCAGCATGTAGCTAAATACATCCTGGGGAGTTTTCCTGGGAGCTGCCTCCCAGCCTTCCTTTGCCAAACTCAGAGGTCCTCTGACAGGGTGGCCATGCAGGAGCTCAAAGGGGCTGTACCCAAGAGACTTCTGAGGCACCTCCCTGTATGCAAAGAGTAGGCATGGCAAGAGGACGTCCCACTTACGCCTCATGGGTTCTGTTAGACCCTTGATCATGCCTTTCAAGGTCTGGTTGAATCTCTCCACCAGACCGTTTCCTTGTGGGTGGTAAGGAGTGGTGAACTTGTAGGTTACACCACACTCCTTCCACAGGGATGTCATATACTTGGATATGAAATTGGTCCCCCTATCAGAAACCACCTCTCGGGGGAATCCCACACGGGAAAAGATCCCCATTAACGCCCGGCCCACCACTGGCGCCGTCGTTGTCCTGAGAGGGATTGCCTCCGGGTACCGGGTGGCATGGTCTACCAAGACCAGGATGTACCTGTTGCCCATGGCTGTCTTGGGATCCAGTGGCCCCACAATATCTATCCCTACCCTTTCAAAGGGTGTTCCAACAATAGGGAAAGGTTGGAGAGGAGCTTTGACCTTCCTCCCACTCTTACCACTTGCCTGGCCTGGCAAGTTTGGCAAGACCTACAGTGTGCATCTTACTGCCTTCGCATTTGGGGCCAAAAGAAGTGGGGGACAAGCCTGTCAAAGGTCTTGTCCTGCCCCAAATGTCCTGCCAAAGGCACGTCATGAGCCAGACCCAGTAGGAAGGTCCTGAAGCGCTGGGGTACCACCAGTACAGGCTCAGCAACCTTAGGCTCACTGTATAGGAGACCACTCTCCCAGTAGATCAAATGTGACCCGGACTGATTACCAGCTGCCTGGTCTGCAGCCTGCCGCCGCAGACCCTCCAGAGTAGGGCACTCGTTCTGCTCCCTGCAGAACTCCTCCCTGGTGGGACTCCCTTCTTGCTGCCAATGGGTCAGCTCAGAGATGTCTCCCAGTTCGGCTACCTGCTCCCCTATAGGCACCGGGGCGTCCCCCTCGAGGTCCGCCTCCTCCCGGTCCGTGGGAACTTCGGGGGCCGGTTTCCCGCGCCCCCTGCCCTTTCTCTTGGCGGGGACTTGGGCCACTGTTCCAGGCTCCAAGTCCTCTTGATCACCCTTTCTGACTGCCATTGACCGAGTAGACACGCATGCCCACTCTGGCAACCCAAGCATCTCCAAGTGAGACCTGAGCTCAACCTCCTTCCATAAGGACTGCTCCAGGTCGTTACCTAGCAGACAGTCTACAGGCATGGTAGGGCTCACAACCACCCTCAAGGGACCTGAGACCCCCCCCATTCAAAGGGAACCTGCGCCACCATACACTGGCGCTCAGAGTTGTCTACAGCAACTACTTGGTGGAATGCCCCTGGGACTACCTGCTTCTCAGAGACCAGGTGACACCGGACTGAGGTCACACTGGCTCCAGTATCTCTGAGAGCCTCTACCCTGTTCCCATTGATGGTCACCCAGGTGCTATATTTCTTCGTGTTAGGGGGCACCTGGTTTCCTGGGACCATCTCACTGTCCCCTAGTGAGACAAGGGTCATTTCTGCGGGATCCCCACCCTCCTGTGGGCACCCCTCCTCCCCAAGCGCTACACTAGCCAACACTTTGGACTGTCCACCGGTGGGTGGCTGTGTCCCCTTTGGGCACTTGGGGTCCCCCTTAAAGTGACCTACCTGGTCACATGCATAACACTTGCGGGGGCCGGTCTCAACAGGCTTCCCTGTAGAGACCCCTTTCTTCTTATCACCGGGGGGCTGGGAACCTTTACCCTGGGTACTAGTTTGGGGCCCTTTAGAGAACTCCTGTGCTTTACCCTTGTCCCCCCCACTTTTCTGCTGGCGATCCTGCCCACCTATGGCTGAGTCTCCCCCAAACGCTTTCTTGTGGACCCTGGTACTCACCCAGCGGTCCGCTTCCATAGCAAACTTCCTGGGGTCAGTTAGCTTACTATCCACTAGGTGCTGGCGCAGATCTGCAAAACATAGACTAGACAAGTGCTCCCATGCAATCAAGTTGTAGAGCCCCTGAAAATCTGTTACACTACTGCCCTTTACCCAACCATCCAGCGACCTGCAGAACACATCCACACATTCCAACCACGTGTTGGCTTCAGACTTCTTACTGGACCTGAACTGATCCCTGTACTTTTCAGGAGTAAGACCATACATAGTGAGAAGGGCATCCTTCATGTCAGCATAGGTGAGGTGATACCCCTTACCCAAAGCTATCAGAGCATCCCTTGCTTCTTCAGGGAAAAGTGGCCACAATCCTGCTCCCCAATTCTCCTCAGGGACCCCATTCATGTGTATGGCTGCCTCATAACCCTGAAACCACCTTTGTATGTCATCCCCCTTCTTGAACTCCTTGCCTACATTCTTGGGAATGTGCACAATCCTGTCTGCCTTTCTGGACGAATTGCTGCCACCCTCTGAGCCTGACTTACTCCTAAGTTCTAGCTCCTTCAGTTCTCTCTCATGCTCTAAGAGCATCTTCTTCTCCTCCATGGCCAATCTCTTCTCCTCCCACTCACTCTCCAGCCTGAGCTTCTGCAGCTCAAACTGCCTTGCCTCCCGCCTGTCCTCCAGGTCCTCTGGGGACAGACTGCTGCTGCCTGACCTGGTGGGTTCCCCCCCACCCAAAAGCACATCCACCCTCGAAATAGGCTCCTCCACCTCCTCACTGAGATTACCAGGCTGCCCACTGGCATGTCTGGCTGCTACCCAGGCCCTCAGCGCCTTCTGTAGCTCCTCCTTCCTTGTGAGGCCTTTAATTTGGACTTTCAGGTTTTTACAAATCGCTCGTAGCTCCTTTACGCCGTAGGATTCCAACCTATCCTCCTCAAAGATAACTTCCAGAGATGCAACGGATGATGCAATTGATTCAGGCATGACAAAAGTAGTGAGTTGAAAACTGGCAAGATCAAAAATAGGCCAAAAGAAAAAGAACCAGTATGTGGTACGTAATTGTCTGCGATATGGTAGTAGTGCACAGCAATCACTGTAAGTCACGTGCAAACACAAGTCCTATCCTCACCGTTGACAACCAATGTTAGAAATGGGATCTCTAGTTGGCAAGGGCTTGCACCTTTGTCCAAGTAGGGACCCTTCTTCCTAGTCAGGGTAAGCGAGTTACACTCCTAAAATAACCCCTGCTCACCCCCTTGGTAGCTTGGCACGAGCAGTCAGGCTTATTCTAGAGGCAGTGTGTAAAGTATTTGCACATAACCAACAGTAATACAGTGTAAGCACTACAAACGGACACCACACCAGTTTAGAAAAATAACCAATTTTTATATACTTAAGACAAGACCAATTACGACAAAAATCCACAATACTATACTTTAAAAATGAATGCTTGATAAGGTAACTTCTTCTTTGCAGGAATAACACAAAATCAAAGTTCGTACGAGTCGGTAGCCCCGTCCGGGTCTACCGCGATGCTGAATTACACAGAGTCCAACAGTTCCAGCCGACCGCGTCGTTACAGGCCAGCAGAGTCGTGAACAGACTCGGTCACAGTACCTTTCTCGTTGTGGCTGGTACGGAGTGTACGAGCCGGTCGGCGTTCGTCGCGGTTGCGGTGCAAGACGGAGCGATGCAAGGTGCGGTGTCCCTCGATGCGGTGCAGGCAGCGGCTTGATGAGCGTCGTGCAGACGGAGTCGGTGAGTCCATGGCGTGCGGTGCAGGGTGAGACGATGCTCAATGCAGTGCTGACAGGTTGCGATGCAGGCGACCAAGCCGGAGTGCGGGAGCTGGTGTCGGACAGCGGTGCGAGTCGGAGCGGTGCGTCGCAAACGTGCGAGCGGTGCCCCAAATGCGATGCGGTCACGACTGTTGAGCCAGTTGCAGCGACCGCGTCGGTCGGGTCCGGCTGGTTCAGTGAAGCGATGCGATGCGAACTGCGGTGCCCACAGGTCACGGTGCAAGCAGCGGCTCGGTGCTGGCGGCGTCGGACGTCGCCCACGGTGAGACCAGGGTTGCGATGCGAAGCGGGGCGATGCGGTCTGCGGTGCAAACAGGTCACCGGTCAGGGATGGATTCGGTTGACGGGGTCGGTTGCAGTTCCCTTCCTCTGTGGCAACTGAAACAGCGTTCCAGAAGCGGTACCCAGAGGCTTGTGAAGTGTTTGTAGTCCCTGAGACTTCTTAACAGGAGGCCAGCTCGGTTCCAGGCCTTCGGAGATACTCAGCACAAGTTTGTAGAAAGTTCAGTCCTTTCACTGCCCAAGGCAGAAGCAGCAGCTGCAGGCCAACCCAACAAAGCAACAACACAGCAAAGGGGCAGTACTCCTCCTGGCAGCTCTTCCAGCTCTTCGTCTAGGCAGGTTCCTTGATTCCAGCGGGATCTAAATTCATGGGGTCAGGGCCCCAATATTTATATCCCAAATTCCTTTGTTCTCTGAAAGCAGAGAGGCCTTTGCCTAGTCCAAACCAGTTCTGGAGCACTTTGTTGACAAGTCTCCGTCCCTTCTTTCAGAGAGTAGGCCAGGGACATCAGACGCACCACAGGAGGTGGAGCCAGCATTGTGGAGGGAAGGCACTGTCCTATTCAGGGCCCAGGTGCAACTCCTCCCACCCATCTACATGTAGATCTTGCTATTCAGCCCTGTGCTGACTCGCCCTGTCTCCTGGCATCCCCCAGCCCCTGTCACTCACACTCCAGACAAGGAATACACAACCTCGCAGAGGCAGGTTTGGATGGTTAGACAAGAAAATACCCACTTTCTAAAAGTGGTATTTTCAAACACAGAATGTTAAAACCAACTTCACTAAAAGATGCATTTTATCATTCTGAGTCCAGGCATATTAAACTCGAATTTCTACCATGTTCCCGGGGTCAGTTAGGATTATAAGCTGTAATAATCCAAACTGCCCGTTCTGGCCTATGGGGAACAGGTAGCCTTGCAATAGTGAAAAACGAACTAGGCTGTAATTCACTATCAGGACATGCCACACACACCAGGGCATGTCCTACCTTTCGCATACAATGCACCCTGCCCACAGGGGTACCTTGGGCCTACCTTAGGGGTGACTAACATGTAGAAAAGGGAAGGTTTAGGGACTTGCAAGTGTGCGTACTTGTCAAGTCGACATGGCAGCCCCAGGCTGCGCACAGGCTCTGCGATGGCAGGCCCGAGTTACACTTTACGGGCTGTTTGCGTGGGTGGCACAATCCAGTGCTGCAGCCCACCAACAGCATTTGGTTTATAGGCCCTGGCACTCGTAGTGCACTTTACAAGGGACTGACACATAAACGAAATAGGCCAATCATGGAAACGCCAATCCGTAACACATTTTATACAGGAGCACTTGCACTTTCCCACTGGACCGCAGTGAGGAAAGTGCGCAGAATCATTACACCAGCAAAAACAGAGTCAAAACCGGGAGGTCAGAAAGCAAAAAGTCAGGGGAAACACGCCAAAAGATGCCAAGTCTAACACTTGTGAATTGCTATCAAATTTCCCATTACCTTGATGATAACTAGCCTGTAAAACCTTATGCATATTATATGTATTGGTGGTATGTAAAAAGTGGTATAGATATATTATGCTTGCTACCCCTGTGATGAAATAGATGTGTTTTGCACGCTAATACTAATCTGTTTTTAAGTGTGTGATAAGTATTAATCAATTCCCCTACCTTTTCGTGTGGTTGTGTATTCTCCCACAAAAGAATCTGTAAAGATTTTCGAAAAAATGCGTTATTGAGATGTAAAATTGTTGTGAATACATAATAAAGAAACATTACTTATTAGTCTACCATTTGTTTTGTTTGTGTTGCTATGTGTAAGTGTTCCTTTACAAATTATGTTTTACTTTTTGGGTGAACTGTTAATGTAACCGAGTGACGCTGTGGTGGCGCTGAGTGATGCTGTGGTGGCGCTGAGTGATGCTGTGTTAACGCTGAGGGATGCTGTGGTAGCGTTGAGTGACGCTGTGGTGGTGATGAGTGATGCTGTTGTGGCGCAGAGTGCTGCTGTGGTGGTGCAGAGTGATAGTGCCGTAAGATAGTGTGTTTGCTAGTTACAGTGGTAGAGGGGTAGAAGAGGGGTAGAGGGGTAGAGGGGTAGAAGAGGGTTAGAGAGGTCGAAGAGGGGTTGTAGAGAAGTAGAGGGGTAGAAGAGGAGTAGTACAGGGGTAGTGGAGGGGTAGAAGAGGGGTAGTATAGGGGTAGTAGAGGGATTGAGGGGTAGTAGAGGGGTAGAGGGGGAGAAGAGGGGTAGTAGAGGGGTAGAGGAGTAGTAGAGGGGCAGAAGAGGGGTAGATGGCTAGAAGAGGGGTAGTAGAGGGTTAGAGGGGTAGCACAGGGGTAGTAGAAGTGTAGAGGGGTAGTAGAGGGGTAGAGGGGTAGAAGAGGGGTAGTATAGGGATGGTAGAGGGGCTGAGGGGTAGTAGAGGGGTTGAGGGGTAGAGGGTTAGAAGAGGGCCAGTGTAGTGGTAGTAGAGGGTTTGAGGGGTAAAAGAGGGGTAGTGGGGTAGAAGAGTGGTAGTAATGGTGTAGAGGGGTGGAAGAGGGGTAGTAGAGGTTTTGAGGGGTAGTAGAGGCATAGAGGGGGAGAAGAGGGGTAGATGGTTAGAAGAGGGTAGTAGAGGGGTAGAGGAGTAGTAGAGGGGCAGAAGAGGGGTAGAAGAGGGGTGGTAGATGGGTAGTAGAGGGTTAGAGGGGTAGAAGAGGGATAGTACAGGGGTAGTAAAAGTGTAGAGGGGTACAGGGGTAGAAGAGGAGTAGTATAGGGATAGTAGAGGGGCTGAGGGGTAGTAGAGGGGTTGAGGGGTAGAGGGTCAGAAGAGGGCTAGTGTAGTGGTAGTATAGGCTTTGAGGGGTAAAAGAGGGGTAGTGGGGTAGAAGAGTGGTAGAAATGGTGAAGAGGGGTAGTAGAGGGGTAGAGGGGTCTAGCACCAGCATTGCTTGCAGCAAGCACAAATGCGTGTCCTCCAATGCCTTGCAAAACACCTGTACAGGTGCGTTAGCAATTTGAAAACCACTCCAATTTGCATATGTGGGCCACTTTTTAGCTAGATAATTTGGTAAGAAGGCCCCCTCCTTTATTACTGTGCCCATGCTTGTTTACTGCCACTGACTCATAGCTTGAATATAGAACTGGCTACGAAAGCATCACATCTAGAGCTGACTTTGGCTAGAGTTGGTGGGTTCGTACTGCCAAGCTTTACTTTTAGCCATCTGTAGAAACTTTCTGATGTGGGGCGTGGCTTAGGCTGTCTAAATTGTTTTAATAACCATTTTAGTAGGTTTGCTAGAGGAGTACACTGCGGTACTCCACAAGAGTATGCCTTCCTACTTGGTAGATATAAGGTAGGTATTGTTACTAGAGCTATTGATCACTTTTAATGCAAGAACCCCCTCTTGGCTGCATCTCGTGGTGACTGGAGCTGCAGAAACACTGTAAAAAAAGTGTTGTATTTCCTTCGAAGAATCTAGGCAGGACCGGATCACTTGAATTATGCGTTATGGAGTATCAGATTATGCAACAGGGTTGGTTAAATTATATGGCAAAAAAGGCAAATTTTGCAGCGTAATGCAGCACATGTTGCAATAGTATTACTGGTTTATTATGACTTATACACGCTAGCAGAGTCTGGGCAAAGTCCTCACCGCATTAGTAACCGTTTAACTGGAGAGTACAGCTAAAGGCAATCAAAAGGTGTCCGTGTACTTTTGCGGGGGGCTTTGCAATACTCCAACACGTGATGCATTTTGTTTGTAGGTTTTACCATATGAATTGGGTGATGAATTGTATGGCAAAGCCATAATTAGGCAGAAAACGCCACATTAGCAGAATCTTATAATTCCAGTGGCCACGATTGTAGGGTGGTTAGACTTTGCCGAGGCTGGACCTGCAGGTGCGTAGGAGTGAATGCAGGAGTGGCAGTTGTGTGAAAGGCGCGTTTGAAGCGAGTTAACAGTGTGCATTGAAGTAGTGCGTGCAGCGAGGGCAGTTGGGTAAAGTTAGGCGCGAGAGTGAGCGTGAGCGGCGAAAAGCAGATAAGTGGACGCGGGAAAGGCAGTTGGAGGGAAGCGGTATGTGAAATGGGTGAGGAGCGTTGAAGGCGAGGCGGCAAGTAAGTAAGTGTTTTACGGCCAAATAGAAATGTATTATGTGGAGCGGAGGAGGGCATGAGGCAAGGTAGTTAATTTGGAAAGGGAGTGTATAATGGAGTTAGTGGTGATGTTTAGAGTAGGCGACTTGGCTGGGGTAGTAAGCGGAATAAAGTATGATGTGTGTTACATGCGGAGCGGAGGAGGGCAAGGGGTTAGGTAGTTAATTTGGGAAGGGAAGCTAAAAGATAGTGTATAGTGAGCTCTGGAGGAGGTGATGCGGTGGGGGTGGGGCAAAAAGGGTATGTAGCAGGGGCATTAGAATCAGCCAAATGTGAAAAGCAGTTGTAAGGTGAGCATGTAAAAGTATATGTAGTGAGGGCAGGTGGGTGGAACATGCGTTGTAAGAGAGTTATTGTGGTGCAGTGAGTTAGTGTGTGTTGCGAGGGTAGTGTGTTAAAGACGCGTGAGAGTGAGAGTTAAGGATGAAAAGTAGAGAAGTGGATGCTGTGTTTATGCGCTATGTGGACGGCTTAGATGTTGAATTGTTGAATACTATGATTGTATAGTAGAAAAAAAAAACGAGTGAAAGACGAGCTTTGTAGGAGTGGATGCAGGAAGGGCATTTTGGTAAAAGACGCGTTTGAAGCGAGTTAAGTGTGTGCTATAAAGTAGTGCGTGCAGGGAGGGCAGTTGGGTAAAGAGGCGCGAGAGTGAGCGGGAACAGGGAAAAGCAGAGAAGTGGACGCGGGAAAGGCAGCTGGAGGGAAGCGTAATTTGTAACCGATGTGAAGGTGAGGAGCATTAAAGGCGAGGCGGCGTTGGCAAGTAAGTGAATGTTGTACGGCCAAATAATAATCTATTATGTGGAGCGGAGGAGTGAATGAGGTAAGGGAGTTAATTTTGAAAGGGAGGGTAAGCAGGGAGGGTGAGCATATGAGCAGTGTATTTTGAGGGTGTAGGTGTGTAGAAAGCGGCTTGGGAAAAAGTGTTTAGATAGAGGACCGTAGGAGGGTAAGCAGCCGGGTGAATTGAACTGATGAGTAGTAAGAAAAGAGAAAAAAAATGAGTGAAAGTTGAGCGGTGTAGGAGTGGATGCATGAAGGGATTTTGTGTATAAGACGCATTTTAATGGAGTTAACCGTGTGCATTAAAGTAGTGCGTGCAGCGAGGGCAGTTGGGTAAAGGTAGACGCGAGCGTGAACGGGGAAAAGCAGAGAAGTGGACGCGGGAAAGGCAGTTGGAGGGAAGCGGTATGTGAATTGGGTGAGGAACGTTGAAGGCGAGGCTGCAGCGGCAAGTAAGTAAATGTTTTACGGCCTAATAGAAATGTATTATGTGGAGCGGAGGAGGGCCTGACGTAAGGTAGTTAATTTGGAAAGGGAGGGCACAATCGAGTTAGTGGTGCTGTTTAGAGTAGGCGACTTGGCTGGGGTACTAAGCGGAATAAAGTATGATGTGTGTTTTATGCGGAGCGGAGGAGGGCAAGGGGTTAGGTAGATAATTTGGGAAGGGAAGCTAAGAGGATAGTGTATAGTGACCTCTGGAGAAGGTGATGCGGTGGGGAGGCAAAAAGGGTATGTAGCAGGGGCATTTGAATTTGGCAAATGTGAAAAGCGGTTGTAAGGTGATAATGTAAAACTATATGTAGTGAGGGCAGGTGGGTGGAATATGCGTTGTAAAAGAGTTATTGTGGTGCAGTGAGTTAGTGTGTGTAGCGAGGGTAGCGTGGTAAAGACGCATGAGATTGAGAGGTAAGGATGAAAAGTAGAGAAGTGGAAGCTGTGTTTGTGCGCACTGTGGACGGCTTAGATGTAGAAATGTTGAATACTATGATTGAATAGTAGAAAAAAATAATAAACGAGTGAAAGACGAGCTTTGTAGGAGTGGATGCAGGAAGGGAATTTGTGTAAAAGACGCGTTTTAATGGAGTTAACAGTGTGCATTGAAGTAGTGCGTGCAGCGAGGGCAGTTGGGTAAAGGTAGACACGAGCGTGAACGGGGAAAAGCAGAGAAGTGGACGCAGGAAAGGCAGTTGGAGGGAAGCGGTATGTGAATTGGGTGAGGAGCGTTGAAGGCGAGGCTGCGGCGGCAAGTAAGTAAATGTTTTACGGCCAAATAGAAATGTATTATGTGGAGCGGAGGAGGGCCTGACGTAAGGTAGTTAATTTGGAAAGGGAGGGCACAATCGAGTTAGTGGTGATGTTTAGAGTAGGCGACTTGGCTGGGGTAGTAAGCGGAATAAAGTATGATGTGTGTTTTATGCGGAGAGGAGGAGGGCAAGGGGTTAGGTAGATAATTTGGGAAGGGAAGCTAAGAGGATAGTGTATAGTGACCTCTGGAGAAGGTGATGCGGTGGGGAGGCAAAAAGGGTATGTAGCAGGGGCATTTGAATTTGGCAACTGTGAAAAGCGGTTGTAAGGTGATAATGTAAAACTATAGGTAGTGAGGGCAGGTGGGTGGAATATGCGTTGTAAGAGAGTTATTGTGGTTAAGTGAGTTAGTGTGTGTAGCGAGGGTAGCGTGGTAAAAGACGCATGAGATTGAGAGGTAAGGATGAAAAGTAGAGAAGTGGAAGCTGTGTTTGTGCGCACTGTGGACGGCTTAGATGTAGAAATGTTGAATACTATGATTGAATAGTAGAAAAAAATAATAAACGAGTGAAAGGCGAGCTTTGTAGGAGTGGATACAGGAAGGGAATTTGTGTAAAAGACGCGTTTTAATGGAGTTAACAGTGTGCATTGAAGTAGTGCGTGCAGCGAGGGCAGTTGGGTAAAGTTAGGCGCGAGCGGCGAAAAGCAGAGAAGTGGACGCGGGAAAGGCAGTTGGAGGTAAGCGGTATGTGAAACGGGTGAGGAGCGTTGAAGGCGGCGGCGGTAAGTAAGCGAATGTTTTACGCCCAAATAGAAATGTATTATGTGGAGCGGAGGAGGGCATGAGGTAAGGGAGTTAATTTTGAAAGGGAGGGTAAGCAGGGAGGGTGAGCATCTGAGCAGTGTATTTTGAGGGTGTAGGTGTGTAGAAAGCAGCTTGGGAAAAAGTGTGTGTAGAAAGCGGCTTGGGAAAAAGTGTTTAGATAGAGGACCTTAGGAGGGTAAGCAGCCGGGTGAATTGAACTGATGAGTAGTAAGAAAAGAGAAAAAAAATGAGTGAAAGTTGAGCGGCGTAGGAGTGGATGCATGAAGGGATTTTGTGTAAAAGACGCGTTTTAATGGAGTTAACCGTGTGCATTGAAGTAGTGCGTGCAGCGAGGGCAGTTGGGTAAAGTTAGACGCGAGCGTGAGCGTGAACGGGGAAAAGCAGAGAAGTGGACGTGGGAAAGGCAGTTGGAGGGAAGCGGTATGTGAATTGGGTGAGGAGCGTTGAAGGCGAGGCGGCGGCAACAAGTAAGTAAATGTTTTACGGCCAAATAGAAATGTATTATGTGGAGCGGAGGAGGGCCTGAGGTAAGGTAGTTAATTTGGAAAGGGAGGGCACAATCGAGTTAGTGGTGATGTTTAGAGTAGGCGACTTGGCTGGGGTAGTAAGTGGAATAAAGTATGATGTGTGTTACATGCGGAGCGGAGGAGGGCAAGGTGTTAGGTAGTTAATTTGGGAAGGGAAGTTAAAAGATAGTGTATAGTGGCCTCTGGATAAGGTGATGCGGTGGGGTGGGGGGGCAAAAAGGGTATGTAGCAGGGGCATTTGAATTTGGCAAATGTGAAAAGCGGTTGTAAGGTGATAATGTAAAACTATATGTAGTGAGGGCAGGTGGGTGGAATATGCATTGTAAGAGAGTTATTGTGGTGCTGTGAGTTAGTGTGTGTAGCGAGGGTAGCGTGGTAAAGACGCGTGAGATTGAGAGGTAAGGATGAAAAGTAGAGAAGTGGACGCGGGAAAGGCAGTTGGAGGGAAGCGGTATGTGGAACGGGTGAGGAGCATTGAAGGCGGCGGCGGCAAGTAAGTGAATGTTTTACGCCCAAATAGAAATGTATATGTGGGGCGGAGGAGGGCATGAGGCAAGGGAGTAAATTTGGAAGGTGAGTGTAAAATATAGTTTGTGCTGATGCTTGGAGTAGGCGAGGCTGCTGTTGCAGTGAGCGGAAGAAAGTACGAGGAGTGTTGCATGCGAAGCGGAGGAGGGCAAGGGGTTAGATAGTGAAGTTAACAAGAGAGAGCTTAGAAGGTTGTGAAGAGGGGCTGAATGTAGGTGCTGTTTGTGCTTGTTTTGTGCTGGAGGAAAGGGAGCCTTTTTGGTCGTGAATTATGTGACTCTGATTATGTAATGCAGCATTTGAACCAAGCGCTGTAGTGCGCTCTGGAGCAGCGCGAAGCACAATAGTTATACTGTATGTGAAATGCCTTATAATGTATAATTTGAAAGGTACTTACAATGTGTGTTGTGTTAGGAGTCCGGTCGAATTTTCCCCTGTGCGGAAGCGTTGCCGAAAAATGTCGCCTCAGCAAATCTGTGTATTTGTGCAAGTAAAAAAAGAAAGTAGTGTTAACGGCAGCATTTGTCATATTGTGCATTTACAAAAAATCCGTCCTTTGTTAAGTAATGTTGTTTTATCTCTATAAAGTTAACGTACATACTGTAGGAGGCAATAGTTGCAATGTACCAGAGAACAAATAACGTGTAGTGAATGTAAGTAAGTCCGTTTTTATATAGCGCAGCTACTCACCCTTACGGGTCTCAAGGCGCTGGGGGCCGTAGTGGAAATTAAGTGAGCTATTGCCCAGAGTCACATGGTGCTGAGCTGAGCTGAGGCTGGAGCCAGGGATCGAACTGTGAACCCTGTGCTCTGAAGTCAGCTGCCCTGGCCGCTGCACCACACCTCTCCACTCAAATTGGAAGCGCCCCAAAAATGATTTAAACTGTGAATGTGGAGAAACAATCCCATAGAAGTTCTGAAGTTATTTGACACCAACAAATGTAAATATGAATTGTTTGGTTTTTTTGGGATAAAAAAGGAGAGCGGCATCCTTAACTCCTATTTTGTGAAGCCTGAGAATTCCAAATGTTATAATAAGTATTGTTATGTTTAAGAGGTACTTACTAAGTTTGTTGCGGCAGCGGCAGGTACAATCTTTGCACTTTTAATCTGTGGATGATCTTGAAAAAAAAATGTAGTGTTAATAGGTTTAAGTACGTGTACTTTCGGTTTGTAAAAACATTGATATTTTACCGCAAAAGTGTAGTAGAAATGCCCTTAAAACAACAGCTACAACTGTACAGCAACAGCAATATTAAATTCGAAATGTACAGTAAGAACATACAGGTTGTTTAAGTTGTTATGCTCATGAAGTGTACTTACTTAAAATGTTGTCGAGCGCAGTATCTTCGGTGAATGTTGTGTTTTCGGGCAGCAAGGAGGTAATCTTTGGAAGCGTATCTGCGCCGAGTTTAAATAGAGTGAAAGGTTATAAAATGTATGCAAGGTGTTTGACTGTGAACAAAGTATCAAAGGTAAAGTCGGGTTTGATGTTGAGATAAGATGGAGCCATGTATAGTGTGAAAGAGGTTGTAGTGTGAAAGCTTGCATTGAAATGTAAATTTCCTTCCCTTTTTTTATTATTACATGTGGCTGTAGCCACTTGGTAATTAGAGCTGGTGCTGCCATTGCAGTTTGTATTTTTTTGTAATGTAAAAAAATATAGCTTGGTGTAGGTCTAAGGGTGTAACTTATTTCCAATTTTTCCAAATGTTTTGCTGTAAGTTTTTAGTTTAGGGACCAAGTGTATGTGTGAGTTAAGAGTGTAAATTGTAATCCAAAACAAAACGGTGCACGAAGCACGTGAGTAACTGCAATTTCAAGAAGCGTTTGAAAGTGTTTCCTTTTTCGTCCTAGTACCAAGTGTATGTGTATTTGTGTAAGTTCATGTTTGAAATGGTGTGAAAACAAACTCCCTCCTGGGTATTTGTTGCTGTGGAATGTTTTTGCCTTGCTGAGTTAGACCACAAATGTTTGAATTCATCACGCACCAATTTGTTTAAAACGTTTAAGGGTCAAACTCTTCCGTGCAGGCAAGGTGAAGGTGAAGGTGGGAGGCAAGATTATGTTGCATACTGTCCGAGGTGGAGTAGGCTGAGATCATCCTGAATAGAGGGCAGCTGCTGTTGGGAATGTTTTTGCTGGAGGCATGTTAGTGGAGCGCTTGAACATAACTTCCTGTGTTTTATTGAAAATAAGTAGCAGTGTTAGGAGTGTGTTAAAGGGAAAGCAGTATTTAAAGTAAGCGCCTTAATGCGGCTTAGTGCAGCTGAAGAAGTGACCACAACACCATGGTGTAAAGAACCTGTTCCAGACTACCACATGTGGGCCAACAAGTGTGCGTTTTAGAAAGAGCAGTGTGCGTGTTTGTAAGGCTCCTGAACCCCAATTGAATAAAATTTGTGTAAAATACTAAAAGCAGCCCACTGCAATATGTTAAAAATGTGACCACGTAAACAGAACAGTTTTGGATAGTATTCTTTAAAAATGTGAGGCTTTTGATGCATAAAAAGGTTTGTGGTTAAACCTAAACGGAATAGCAGCAGAGTTGAAACATAAATGAAGGAGGATGTCTCGGAATGGCTTGTGCTCTCTTGGCGCCCGTGGTCTGTTGACTTGTAACACGTGCAAATGCCAAGCCATTAATCAAGTCTGCCCCCTCCATAGCATTCAAAAATGCAGTATTTGAAGAGAAGTGCTTTTAGCTACGATTAAATGCTCTGTATTTAATGTGTAAGGTTTCTGTTTGTAACGTTAGTAGTGAACATGTAAAATAATGTATTTCTGGAAGTACAGGGTTTGACATGGCATGAACAAAAGTGTTACTCCGGGTCTTTGTTGTTTTTGTTTGCGATTTGCTGTGTTACAGTATAGCTGAGTGACAGTATAGCATAGCCAATAGGTCTCTCCTTTGGGACCTTATAAGTATGTAGTTATGTAGCACAATATCCTTACTGCAAATGGACATGCCAACAGTATATCTTTTCACCAGTATCTGCTTTGTTAGACCACAGACAGAGTTGCTGAATATTGCTCAGGCTGATGGTAGAAGATATAGGACGTGTGTGCGTTTTGAAAATTTAAGAAAGAGCATTTATAAGGCTCTCAAACCCAGAAGTGTATGTAAACTTTAATGCGGCTTAGTGCAGCTGAAGAAGTGACCACAGCACCATGGTGTAAAGAACCTGTTCCAGACTACCACATATGGCCCAACCATTGTGCGTCTCTGAAAGACCAGTGTGCGTGTTTGTAAGGCTCCTGAATCCTAATTGAAGTCAATTAGTGTAAAATGTTAAAATCAGCCCACTCCAATATGTGTTTAAAATGTGACCATGTAAACAATACAGTTTTGGATAGTGTGGTTGAAAAATTTGAGGCTTGTGATGCATAAAAAGGTTGGTTGTTAAACCTAAACTGAATTGCAGCAGTTGAAACATAAATTAAGGAGGATGTCTCGGAATGGCTTGTGCTCTCTTGGCGCCCGTGGTCTGTTTACTTGTAACACGTGCAAATGCCAAGCCATAAATCAAGCTGGATGGCTCTGTCTGGCTTGTGGCCCAGTGGCGCCTGTTGTCTGCCCCCTCTTTAGCATTAGAAAATGCAGTATTTGAAGAGAAGTGCTTTTAGATACGATTAAATGCTCTGTATTTAATGTGTAAGGTTTCTGTTTGTAATGTTAGTAAAATATAAAATAATGTATTTCTGGAAGTACAGGGTTTGACATGGCGTGAACAAAAGTGTTACTCCGGGTCTTTGTTGTTTTTGTTTGCGACTTGTTGATTTAGAGTATAGCTGAGTGAGAGTATAGCATACCCAATAGGTCTCTCCTTTGGGACCTTATAAGTATGTAGTTATGTAGCACAATATCCTTACTGCAAATGGACATGCCAACAGTATATCCTTTCACCAGTATCTGCTTTGTTAGACCACAGACAGACTTGCTGAATATTGCTCCGGCTGATGGGTGAAGATATAGGACGTGTGTGCGTTTTGAAAAGTTAAGAAAGAGCATTTATAAGGCTGTCAAACCCAGCTGCATATGTAAACTTAAAACAAAGCGGACTTTTTCATGTTTTTTCCCTTTTGTTCTTTCAGTTACCAATGGGAATATGATGCTGCTGACCATTGTGCGTTTTAGAAAGAGCAGTGTGCGTGTTTGTAAGGCTCCTGAACCCCAATTGAATAAAATTTGTGTAAAATACTAAAAGCAGCCCACTGCAATATGTTAAAAATGTGACCACGTAAACAGAACAGTTTTGGATAGTATTCTTTAAAAAAGTGAGGCTTTTGATGCATAAAAAGGTTTGTGGTTAAACCTAAACGGAATTGCAGCAGAGTTGAAACATAAATGAAGGAGGATGTCTCGGAATGGCTTGTGCTCTCTTGGCGCCCGTGGTCTGTTAGATCTGTGTTGCTAGTTAGAATGTGTCATGGTGCACTTTTTGTACTTTAACAACTTGTGTGTGGTTCTGTGTGTGTCTTCTGATAATACCGCCTAGAGTCATGATAGGTATTGAGCATTGGGTTGGCCGTGCATTTACAGTATTTTCCCAAAGTATCTTACTAATGTTGTATCTTTGTGTTTTAGTACAAGTTTGCTTATGATACATGTTCTTTGCATATTATCATGTCCCTCTTAGCCTCTTGCAGCTGGATTGAGATGTTTTGTCTTTGTAGGCTTGACCAGATGTGTATACACATTGTATTTTTTTTTAAAGTTTCAGTAGTGTAGGTTGTTTCTACTTCCGTTGCTACTGAGGTATTTAATTGATGCCCATTATCAGTGCGAGCCGTGCGGGTGCGATATTAAGTGCTGTGTTTATAGTACACACGACTTCACGGTACATAGCCTCTTGCAGCTGGATTGAGATGTCTTGTATTTGTAGGCTTGACCAGATGTGTATACACATTATATTTTTTTTTAAAGTTTCAGTAGTGTAGGTTGTTTCTACTTCCGTTGCTACTGAGGTATTTAATTGATGCCCATTATCAGTGCAAGCCGTGCGGGTGCGATATTAAGTGCTGTGTTTATAGTACACACGACTTCACGGTACATCTGCTTGCATTTTATCTCCTGGACTTCTACTCTGTCGAACACTGCTAACCAGATTTACTAGATGAGCTCACGGTATTTGGAATATATGACTGTGAGAAATGTGCATAAAAAATTTTGAACTAAATTCCAGCTGGACGAAGATGACGAAATTAATAGAACTCTAAAAACACTGTCTTGTTGCTGTGCAACCAGTGGATCAGTGTTGCAAAACCTTAACACGCACCCTGGAAGATGCATTTAGAAAAAAGTAATACGTGTGTACTTGTGAACGTGCGCAGGGGTCAAGTTTCATTTAGGTGAACGCTTTAGGTTTGGAACGCCAACCTGTACTTTGATTAACCCTTCGGCCAAGTTACTGACCTTCTGCCAGTCATCCTGCACTGCAGAAGGAATAAATAAAACAAAAGGGCAACAAAGGGTCACTAGAGGAACCGGCCAAGTGTACAATTTAAACAAGACGCGCAGCCAAGAAACGCGCTCTCTGGTGAGGGAGGGGGAGGAGGGGTGAGGGAGGGGGAGGAAAGGCAGATGGCTCCTCGCAAGCGATGCGAGGAATGGATGGCGCGCGTGCACGCTATCGTGAACGCAAGCTGGTCGCCAGCAAAAGCCACTGCTGTTTGCACTTCCAAAGCCCGCTTACTAAAACTCTCGCTAGAGCAGCGCATGCGCTGGCTCAGGCGAGACCTACAAAGG